>JAPQLA010000004.1:26063283-26090701 GCA_029822935.1 Naso vlamingii | reverse complement strand
GATACTGCTGGAACTGTGGGGATTGCATACGGAGTACGGTGCGTGCCTTGACTGCCTCTCTCCTTAACAGTCCAGTCAGCGGATGAGGCTGGGAGAGTGTGCGAGATATAATCCAATTACCTAACCCTAATATCAAGTTTTTTGACCTCATTTCGACTATCAATATGAAAGGATGCTTAATCCATCTCCATCTCTCTTGATATAGATGGTTGAGAATGAGAGTGAGCCAGATGCAAGGTCAGTATTGCAGGGACAGTGGAAAGAGCTCCATTGCTGAGGTAAGTGATGAAAGTAGTCAGACAGTTTTGGAAAAAATGTCATGCAGTTGTCTTCTCACAATTTTATCATGCCTCATTTGGAAAGTGTCAAGCAGATATACAGAACTCTTTGTTAAACTGCAAAATCAAGATTTATTTTGAGTGCATATATGAAGAACGACATTAAGGACAGCAACTCCTACTTACCTGTTTAATTAAACAGTTACATGGGAGTTGCTGTCCCACTTTCAAATTATTTAAGTGAGTGGAACATATATCTTAATTATTTTTGAGTGCATATGCCACTAGGTCATAGCCTCCCTATATTTATGTAAAAGTAAGCTATCCAAAAACATGTAAAATGCGCCACAATGCAAGGAAATGGCATCTACTTCTTCAAAATTTTCTGGGGGAGAACCCTCAACCCCCTCACCAGATTGCCCCTCCCACATTACAAATGTTTCCAACACCCCTGTCTTTATGACAGCAATACCAAAGGAATGTGCTACGTGCAACAAAATTGGCACACATACATACGAGGATGAAGTCATCATATATACCACAAATATGGTAGCTCAAGCATTAATTGTTGAGTTCTCTTGTTTAAATCACGATGCATATGACACCATTCACTGTTGTTCCAAATTCTTCACAGATATGTATATAATCTTTACTTCCAAGTTTGAACTTTTATTGACACAAGAAAACTTTGACAAACTGCGCCCTGTGAAGCCTGATTTAATGATCTTCACAAAAGTTTTGTGGTATTTACATCAAAACATATAATGTGAGATTTGACTGTACTATCAAATCAATTGACAACAAAACTGATCTACAGAACACTTGGAATACAGAGACCTAACATACACAGACAGCATAAATTGCATATTACATGTTTAATACCTTGACTGTTATAGTTTGTATACGAACAGCAAATAAAATTTACCCTTTAGGGATTGGCTATGGTGCTTGCAAATATAATTTCCACACAATACACAATTTGTACACTAAAAATACTTTAGAGAGTGGACATATTATTCCTTTTTTCATCTTGGACTACATTTTCATGCTGGATGAACACTGGACTGTTTACCAGAGTACACATAAATGTTGATATTATTTTGGCAAATAACGAAAAGCTCATGGATTAATTAATTCATCGATACATTTGCCAAAATCACCACACAACCATTATACTACAGAAATACACTAAAAGTGATTCAAGGAAAACAGTTATAACATCAAATAAAACAACAAACCAAATGTTTTATGTTCCACTCCCGAACATTTAAAGACATCACAGCACTACAGGTAAATTCCACAGCTGAGCAACCACATCAGTACAGCACACTCAGTGCAAAGAAGCTACTGTCTCCCACCAACCCCCACACCCCAACCCCACCCCCGTGAAAAGATTTTCCTGCATTTTGTGTGTTTTGATATGTACAGATTGCAACATTCCCCTTTGATCATACACCACTTCTATTCCTTTAACAACATGAAAAAACATCTCATTAGCTGAGATGGTTGGACCATACTCTTATATCATGCTGATTACTTTCCAGTTCTGCTGGATATAGTACTAGATTTTATTACAGTTACTTGAATTTTAGTACAGTTTCATCAACCACAGAAGCTTGTGTTGTCCATCAGACAGCTGCAGGTAGATATAAAGTGTTTTCAAAGGTTGGCTACATGCTGACTGGACAGCTTGAAAACTAATGTCTTAGGGTGCTTTCACACTTGGTCCACCTTAGCCCTTGAAAGAACTCAAACCAATGACTCAGCATGTTTGCAAATATGTAAACACTCCCACCATCAAACCTAAACAAACTCAGACCCCTCTGAAATGAACCACACCAACACCACCTAACCCACCAAAGAAGAAGCACACATAAGCAAACATAAAAGACACATGCATGTATTTAAATGAGCTGGACACATTCTGTGTGAAAGTACCTGTGCCAACCCTGTAAAAGTAACTGAAAGGGGGAGTGTGGATCCACTGAGTGATGACAGTGTGGAAACGCTAATCCCTCTCCTTCCCTCTTTTCATTAAAAAAAAAAAAATTTATTAGCAGGAATTTCATAACAATATTGCCAAAGTACCAAATATCAATGAAACGAAAGAATACATTTCAAACATTTAAAAACAAGGACAGAGTAGCACAATATTTCCATCTTTCACCAAATGTAATTAAATGTATATTCACATTAAGTACTATTTATCATGTCAAGCATTTTGTGATAATGAAAGATAAAGTTAAAAATAGCTATTTATTTATCATATTATTTATTATATATTATAAATAAATAAATCATCAGTAATAATGATAGTTTGGTCAACCCCCTCTCATTCAGTCTGAGAAAAAAATTACCCATAATGCAAAGCAGACAAGATCTGAGCTGCAGACAGTGTAAAAACAAAGAGGACTGAGGTTCAATCACAGTTTAAGTGGACCAGAAAGAGAATTCAGTCCTCTTTAAAATTAACTAATAATGCCAACACAAGAACCACTGAGGCTCTTTTTTGTTGATCCACTTTGAGAGGACTGAGTTTGGTTCTTAAAAAGGACTATATGCAAAAACACCCTTACACTTCTATTTTTTCCAACATGCTAAAGTGACAACTTATTCCAAACGCTGTGTAAAGTTTTCTGGGAAAAGTCCTTTTTGAGCACCAGCTCCACGTGTTAACCAATCACTTTCTTTGATTCCCGTGAGCCATCCAGCATCCTGGAGGAAAAAAACAACAACATCAGTACCAGTGTAAATGACAAATAGGAGTCTGTTCATTCCCTCTCACGGGAGGCTGTTGACCTCTAATTACTGGATTTTATAATATCCAGGGGCGGATCCAGGAGCAGGGCCAGAGGGGCACTTCTCCCAGCTGAAATCTGACCAGCCCCTGAGGTGCCCCTGTCCTGATGGTGGTATTCAAAAAAAAAAAAACAAACAAAACAAAACTTGTCACTTTGCTCCTAACTGATGGATAAAAACCACAGCCTGAATACTCAGAAAGAAGTTGTTGGGGTTTTTTTTTACTAAACTTGACAGAATAGTAGGGGGTCATGTAACAAGCCATGGTTTGCTACAGCAAACATTTGAAAAGCAAACTTTTAGCGGGCATGTCTCATGCCCTGTTTAACCTCGACTCATGAAAATTTGTGCATACGTACATCACCTCATTCCAAACAAGTTTCCCATAAGAACCTTTAAGTTCCACCCAATACATTCTCTGCAAATAAGACTTTATAAGAAATGCATTAAAAAACAGGGTGTAGGTTTGTGTTTTTGTTTTCTTTCTCTTTTTTGGGGTGGGGGGGTGGGGGGGTGTCATCTAGTGGTTAAATACAAAATCAAGGACCTTCCATTGGTCTTTTTTACGACACACATTTGTGGCTAAATTTCAAACGATGCTTAAAACGGTGCTCTTATTCTGAAATGGAAGTCTCTGGCAGCACCTACAGCCCACTGATCAGTTGTTATGAAACTTTGTAGAATGGTCAAGGATCGTTACATCTATATGGCTTATTACTGCTTGCCCCCCACATTGCTGCTTGCAGCTTTATTTAGAATTGTATTTATAAGTGGGACCTGGCAAAAAGGATGTGATTGAAGGTGCATATGCAGGGAACTTGTATTTCCCATATGGCCTGAATGCGCCAAATGCGACACTGCTCAAAGCTATAGAGCTAACAGTAAACAAGGAATAACTTGCATGCGCACCTGACTACATCAGGAATTGTGCATGGATGTTCAGTTGGTCCCTCATCTTAACTGTAGTCCTTCTGTTACCCTTAAATTAAAAAAATACTACAGCTGCCGCTGACAATGTCAGCAAATATTGTTACCTGATCCTCTACTGACTCCGTGGGAACCACCAACACCACTTCACCTCTCTTCAGTTCAAGCTCATCTGAATTTGCAGCCTCAAAGTCATGCATTGTCTCCACCTGCAGGGGAGAAAAAACTCTACTTAATGTACTTCTGCTGTGAACAGATTTAACTTTTTTTTTTTTTTTTTGCAAGTCTATATTTTTTATTTGCTGCATTAAAAGTTAGCTGGTGATAAGAGGAAGAACACTCACCTTGTACAGAAAGTCATCAGGTAGTCCAGACACTGGACTAGAGGGACTCATGTGTTTGATAGTCTGATTGTCAGCTGTCACACCATTATCACCGATGGCAGTGGGAGACACAATGTCAGCATCACGGTCATCATCACCTTCATTACTTGATGCAGGTTCAATCACCACAGAGGGGATTGGCATCTTTTCCTGCAAAAGACAAAAGTACTTCATACTTAGATTCATAATTTATTTTTTGGCACGAAAACACACACAAGAGAAATAGATATCTGCACAGAGATAATTAAAATTTTCAAAAAGTACATATAAACCATTTTGCTGCACAGTTATATTTACTTCTGAATATCATTTTCATAAACTTAACACAACTTGATTCCAGAAAAGACAGTAATGCAAAACATTACTGGTATGTTAGAATATATCAGAAAGTGAAGTTGGACGTAATTACAATAACAAATACCAACAAAACACCTTTACACAGCTATTTTTAAAATGCACAATATGTGACCCACAAATAAAAGACAAGTGTTTCTGAACATAATCAAAAGCCATTTTAAAACATCTGAAGGACCTCTGTGTTCACATTTTATGGCACTTTTGTAAAAATAATTTCTTCACGTTACATTCTCTGCAACTTACTGCACAATGTGTTTTACAGGAGGGTTAACAAGTCTTTTGTTAAAGGGTAATACACGGGATTCATATTTCTTATTAAAAATTACGCTGTCTAAACTTTACATGTTGCCCTTTTTTTAATAACATAATATGTATTAATATTAAATGTACATTTTTTGCATTTGTCTTCACTGCTACACGACCAACATTTGTCTTTAAGAAAAAACTGACTAAATTAATCACTGATGACACAGGAGGATGTGCAGTATCAGCAGAAATTATCAGCGTACCAGTTTATCGGTCTGGCCCTATTTGCTGGTGCACAACTGGTCAAAATGAGACACTGACTGATTGTTTCAATGAGGTAATAGTTACCGATGGAGCTGCATCACCTGGACATGTTATGGCTTCTTCAGCAGAAGGAATCTGTGCACAGACAAGAATAATTTCACTCGACAGGAACAAAATGACTTTTAAAGTCTGACGAAAATTACAGTGGCTGTTACTTTACAGCAATACAAACTGATGGTTATTAGAAAATAAAACATTGTAAACTGGTTGTTTGGCCAAATAGTGTCATTTTTTCGGAGAAAAACTAGCCTGCAGAAAACTAAATAAGCATTGTTTTTAGCCTAGTCCATTGGTGGTAATGCCCTTTCTTATGGTATCACTTGGAGAAAAAAGATTCCAAACTGACACAGCTGACCAGGTGATAATCAAAAGGAATGAGACGGGAGCAGTCAAGGGCGATACAGAACAAGGGTTATGGTCGACAGTTAATTTTATGTTTTTTTCTAATATGATGCAAATCACTTCAGTCCCTAGAAGCTTTGTGGAAATCAGTCATAAACGTGCACAATAAGTGTTTGATGATAGTGAGGAAGCTGTTCAGGATGATCTGGCTCATGAGGGTGACAACAATGGTGAGATGAGAATATGGAGAAGGAAAACATTTTTTAATGATGATGGAGGTGGTGATGTTGCTGATGATGATGGTATCAATGACGAGGATAAGGATGATGGGATGATGGGATGATGATGATGATGATGAGGATACTTGTTGATGTTGATGATTACTACCATATGGTAAAAGTGGTTGATTTGTAAGTTGTGATGAATGGGGTCACTCACAGCAGGTATCTCCTCCTTCAGGTGGCCAGAACATTCTGCTGTATCTTCCTGACTAGCAGGGGTCGCTGGAGCTTCCTCTACCTCCTCCTCAGCAGCAGGAGTTATATCTTGCTTTGGCTCTCCTCCAGAAGGAGAGGCAACGGTTTCCTCACCAGCAATAGTAGCTGGAGGTTCCTCACCAGCAGAAGGGGCTTGAGATTCATCATGAGCTGAATGAGATGGGGATTCCACACCAGCTGGAGGAGACTGAGGTTCCTCACCAGCAGGGGGAACTGCTGACTTGGCTTGTTCTTCAGCATCTTCTATCTGTGAGGCTTCAGGACCTTCAGTTGTTTCAGCTTTAGCTTCGTTCTTTTGCAAAGAAAGGTGGTGGTCATCCTTACAACTTTAAATATGGCATTGTGGTCTGAGACAATTTAAATTAAATTTAATAGGCTCACATTTCCTATCATTTATCTGAATGGACCCATCATCAAAAGTTATCTAAACTTTGTGTCACAAGATGTTCATCTAATGCTCAATAAAAACTTCAGAGAACTGCACGACGGTACGCGATTCACAATTTCTGAGCTATGTTACTGTTTAGAAACCATACAAGAATTAAATAAATCTATCACATTTAGACAGCTTTAAATACAGAAGTTAATGTGACAACACCAGAAAAACCCAATCCAACCATTTTTTGAAGAGAAAAATCAGAAAGAAGAAATATGATTCAAAGAAATCTAAAGGCGTTTTAGACCAAACTGATCAAAGGATAGAACTGCTAAACAGAAACAGTAATCAAATAAATTTTGAAATAACTGATAGTATATTACCTTTAATTACATATTGCACATGATTTACTTGACTTTTAAACTTACCATCTTATCAAAATCAGCAAAAAATGATGGGGCAGTGGCATCCTTCGAAGTGCATGTGTTTAAAAAAGAGAAAAAGAGTCACAATTGCCTGTCAAGCCCCAGAAATACATGATTATTTAGCACTCAATACAAAAAGAAGAATATTAATAATACATTAAAATGTGGGACATTCAGAGACAGAATCTTAGAAGAAGAAACATTGGACATGGGCCATTACAGGAAAATACTCTTTAGGGTTTGATGATGTCTGTGAATATTCTCATTCATCCAGGTCATTGATTTCTCTGGGCAAATTGAATCGTAGGCAACTGGACTTATATTTGTCTAGGAAGACGTTTCGCCTCTTATCCAAGGGGCTTCATCAGGTCGTACGCATTGGTCTCACTAGTCCGCACTACTCTGACGACGAGTCAGACTAGTGCGGACTAGTGAGACCAACCTACGATTCAGTTTGCCCAGAGAGGGTTTGATGATGTATGCCTGTAGTTATGGTCGTCAATGTCTACTTTAATGCCCTTAAAGGCTCTGCAGCACTTTGTGACCTCTGCAGTGACCTTTAATATCCAGCCACTTTTCGTGTCACTTCAAAAGGGTTACTTACACATACTAAGTTATCTTGTAAGTACTTAACTAAGTAGTCAAACTTTAGATGGTCATTCATTTACCTGTCATGTCTTTTTTGGTTCTGCTTAACAATGAGAACTGAGTATTTCAGATCTGAAAATTTCACACTAACAGTCAAGTACTGAACAGTAGTAACAACAGGACAGAACGTAAATCACATCAGCTGTGTCAAACCAAAAGTCCCTGTGGACTATATCTGATCGTACAAACCTCTAATTGAAAGATCACAGAATTCACTCCTGCAAATTGCAAATTTTACCTTTCATCTACACAGTGAGTGTAAATTAAATGTGTTTCAAAAGTTACCTGTGAAAATCCATTAAATGCATCTGCCACCTAAATTAGATTTTAAATAGAGAAAATCAGTATTAGAAACTTTTAGGCAAGAGGAGTGTATGAGTTGTAAAGATGGATTTAATGTGAAAATAAAAGTATGGTATTAACACACAGACAAAGCAAGCAAGAGGAGAAGGCAGGAGGAGCTCAGGCTGGGATCCAGGTTTTAGGATAACTACTTTTACTCTTTCAGTGGGAGGTAGACGACAGAAAACAGGTTTTTACTTTTTGGTCTACTCTAAGCTACTATCTACCACACTGAAGAGGGGAGGAAGTTAAATACCTCTTCCTTTTCTGTTTCTA
This sequence comes from Naso vlamingii, assembly GCA_029822935.1. Taxonomy (NCBI): domain Eukaryota; kingdom Metazoa; phylum Chordata; class Actinopteri; order Acanthuriformes; family Acanthuridae; genus Naso; species Naso vlamingii. The sequence continues at coordinate 26,082,481 of JAPQLA010000004.1, read as the reverse complement.
GCTCTTGGTACAACTTTCCCAATCTCCGGTTTGCAGCCTCATCTTCGGACATGTCTGAATTTTCTGGTTCTTTGTGAATTCTGGGAATGTTTACATCTTTATTTCCTTCTGTTGCTGACACAGATCCAGAATTTTGTTGAGTGACAGATGACTTGAAGCCACTGCTGTGACTAACTTCCTGACAGGATGCAGTACTGGAGGCAGGAACCTCAGTCTCTGAAAAGGCTGCTGGGACTCTGCTGGCAAAAGAGGCTATATCCCACGAACTTTCTCCATCCCAAGTGGCTGCAATCCTACATGCATCCAATTCAAAACCACCTCCCTTCTCTCCAAACTGGGTTTCAACAAAGGGATCTGAATCAAATGCACCTCCTCCCTGTGTCTGCGCAAATAGATCTGAATCAGCTGCACCTCCTGTCTGTGTTTCAGCAAAAGGATCTGAATCAAATGCACCTCCCGTCTGTGTTTCAGCAAAAGGATCTGAATCAAATGCACCTCCTCCCTGGGTCTGAGCAAATAGATCTGAATCAGCTGCACCTCCTGCCTGTGTTTCAGCAAAAGGATCTGAATCAAATGCACCTCCTGCCTGTGTCTGAGCAAATAGATCTGAATCAGCTGTACCTCCTGCCTGTGTTTCAGCAAAAGGATCTGAATCAAATGCACCTCCTGCCTGTGTTTCAGCAAAAGGATCTGAATCAAATGCACCTCCTCCCTGTGTCTGAGCAAATACATCTGAATCAGCTGCACCTCCTGTCTGTGTTTCAGCAAAAGGATCTGAATCAAATGCACCTCCTCCCTGTGTCTGAGCAAATAGATCTGAATCCGCTGCACCTCCTGCCTGTGTCTGAGAAAAAGGAGCTGAATCAAATGCACCTCCTCCCTGTGTCTGAGCAAATAGATCTGAATCAGCTGCACCTCCTGTCTGTGTTTCAGCAAAAGGATCTGAATCCGCTTCACCTCCTGCCTGTGTTTCAGCAAAAGGATCTGAATTAAATGCACCTCCTCCCTGTGTCTGAGCAAATACATCTGAATCAACTGCACCTCCTGTCTGTGTTTCAGCAAAAGGATCTGAATCAAATGCACCTCCTCCCTGTGTCTGAGCAAATAGATCTGAATCAGCTGCACCTCCTGTCTGTGTTTCAGCAAAAGGATCTGAATCCGCTTCACCTCCTGTCTGTGTTTCAAAAACTCCTTTGTCTTCTGCCCCTGCATGTTCAGAATGTTCTCTGTAAAGAAATGTGAGACCAGCTTGTTTTCCTGGGAGCTCTTCTTCAGCTGAGCAATCTGGTAAAACCTTTTCAGCCCTGTCATGTCTACTTCCCCTACCCTCTGAGTTGTTCACTATTGAATGGTCTTCATATGAAAGTTCATCATCAGCACTTGCCCAGCCTCCACCCTGACCTCCATCACCCCACTCCTCAGCAGTCTCATAATCAGAACCAGAACCATCTGGAGACCTGGACCACTTGTCTCTTCCGTCTTCCGTGCTATCCTCAATCTGTTCACCATACTCATTGGTAAAAACAAGTCCTGGGGTGGACTTTCTGCGGTCTTCTTGCCGTGCTGGAACTTCCCTTGAATCTACCTGCCCTGTATCATCTTCATCACCTCTGACTGCAGAGGAATGAAGGTTGGCATTAGTTTGACCATCCCAGCTGCTAACCTCATCTTCGGCTGCTGTCGCTGCCTTACTGTCCTGAAGCAGTGTAGCTCTGTCTCCATCAGGCTGCCTGCCATCCTGGGGCCAGCCCTGAGCCCCACCTTGTGGCCCACTGTGTGAGCACTCCGGCCCTGAGGCAGGGGCCTTAGCTCCAGAAGAAGCATCTTCATTTGCTGACAATGAACCAAAGTCAGCGGACCAGTCAGCAACAAAGCCAGCATCTGCAGTCTGCTTGGGAAAGGTAAGGAATGAGTTAAATTTTGCCCACCCCCCCCCCCGAATAGACCAATATCTGATGATGATCAAAAGATCATTGAACAGGTTGAAGAAAATTTTGACCTAAAAAAAACTACAATCATTGCCTGAGCTAAACCACAGCACTGTTTACACCAGTATGCAGCTTGTTTCTTAAACAGGCACATATTTTTGGAGAAAGAATAATTCACATGCATCCAACATAAGAGGGATAGTTTGGGTTTTCTGATGTGGGACTGTGGGAGGTACTTATCCACAGTCAGTGTATCACCTACTGTTGAGCGTGGCCTACAGGTCCACAGTTTGGAGACGTACAGAGTAGTAGAAGTACCAGCACAATGCTGCAGCTGCACATGGGAGACTTGAGCAAAAACGTTTTCTATCTACCTAAAATTTATGGGTTATCCATTTCAGTGTTTTACCAGACAGCCCTTTCCTTTGACACTACATTTTGTCATTGAACTTTCATACGACCGGAGGGTTAGGAACCACAGTGCTCTTCAGCAAGTGCTGCTCTGGCTTAATTTGCACTGGTCACGACCAGCCCTGTGAGTGTTGTTTATGGAAGACAAGATGTGGTGCCACAGAAAAGTTTAGTTTATTTATTTATCTCGAACAGCAATCAACAATAATCCAAAATAATACTAACATTAATAACAAAATTAAAACAACATAAAAGGATAGAGCAAATAAGTGCTATCAGACAGCAAGGTTAAATGTGAAAATAATGAAAATAAAATCGACAACTGAAATGACATGGGGCTTTTTTAATGTCTCTTTTAAAATACATTTTTGCTGCTGTTTCCATGGACAGCTGTATAATGCTTAAATTGCACAGCACTGGTTCACTTGGGATGTGTCCAAGTCCACTTTGCTATTTAGACAGCACATCATCCTGGCACAAAGTGAGGCGCGAAGGTGATCAGTTTAGCCCCTTTGTTACTCGTAGGTGTATTCTGGAAATAACATGGATTACATCATCTCTCATCCCCTTCAAAAGCCAGGTGCGTTTGAACTTTACACATTACAATTTAGACGGCAAAGAGAATCTTAAGTTACAGAAGTGAGCACTTTAGTGGAGAAAAGACAAATCTGTTCGTGCGTGAGGTCAAAGTGTACGTGCAGATTATCTGTGGGAGCGGCAGTCCTTTCAGTGCACTGCGTTAAAACTCAATGATTTCAAAACATACAATAATGCACTGATGGGCTGTTTAAATTATTGTGAGAAGTTTTGCATATCTAAATAGTGCGTCCTGTAAATAACAGGAAAACACTGAGCCAAACTTTCGACCATGTTTTTGTTGGTCAATAACACAAAAGCTTTCTGCTGCCTCAAAACAGCAATGTGCCAACAATGCGTCCGACCACACCTCCTTTTAAGAGCAACACCACCACTGGTACACAGATAAGCACAAGTGCATATGCTATACAAACGACAGTGGTGCAATGCGCTGTGTGCCGCCTCTATGCTGGGTGGAATATAGGGCCCTGTTTCTTCAAGTACACTACACTGTATGTCACACAACGCCTCTTCAAAAGACTCAAATTATCTCTTTAAAGTTGAATGCGTAATGAACTTGACTTGACTTAATGAATGTTTTTATATATATATTTCAGAGTTTTGTTTGGGGGTGGTGGCATATGGATAAAAATATTTCAACATGCAAATATATCACTGTACTACAGAGCAAGTATTTTATCACTTCATCAATGATGATCTGGTTTTAGTAGCGATCAGAAACAAAATAGATGTTGTGTGACTGTGTGTACTTACAGGCTGAGCTGTTTGGGTGTTGGCCTTAAAAAACAACAAAAGGTAATAAAAGATGGTTTACATCTACAGAGACAGCAACACTAAGAATTAACTTTTAAAATTACTTTACCAATTTCATTCTTCACTACATTAACCATTTAAGATGTTTTAACCTCAATAACAATCTGAGCATAGACAAAGAAGTAAATGTTTGCAATTACCAACAGCATAAAATGATAACATTCAACAAATTAAAACGAGACTCACCGACCACATATCCCACGGTACAGCTGTCTGAAGAGCCAGAGCATGTTGATGATATGTAAAAAATTACATTAAATTAAATTAACACAGATAAAACTGAATATTTTTGTCAGATCATACGTTTCCATTCATTTCTGAGGTCCACAAATATAAAAAACAATGTGTTATGTGGCTAGCAGTGCTGTCATTACATTATTCAATCAAGCGTGTTCAGGTTTACATAGTTACACTTTGTTTCAAACTGCTGAAGATAAAAAATGTGAGAGAACCTGCGGTATCGGAGAGACACTTTCATCTGGCTGAAAAGCATCAAAGTCCAAGTCGAGAAGAGATTCTCCTGGGCGTTCATTGGGCTGTGGACGACAATGAAACGAAAACAGATGAGCAAAAAAATAAATTAGTTTTCTCTGCTTTTTGTTAATGGACACAATAAACCTATGAAAACTCAACAGACCTGTGATGGCGAAGGGGCCGGTAAAAATTCTCCTCCAAACAGGTCGATGATCTGCTCCTCCGCCACCTCCTTAGTTGGTGTAACCTTTGGTGGTGGAGGCACTGGCGGTCCCTTTTTAAGCTGCCAAAAGACATGATGAGCCATTATAAAATCAACCCAGGCTGGATTTAATTTAGCAGCTTTTTTTTTTTTTCTGGTCCATTATTCTGTTTGTTTAAAGTCAAGGATGATGGATGGAGCCACGTGCACATGATACAGTACATTCACATTACAATTCATCAGTACAAAGTCTATTTTTATTACAACTAAAACTGGTCACACACCTGCAGTTGATACGGTAAGGGCGCAATAGATTAAACAGCTGCAATAACAATAAAGTGGAAAAGTATGACGCTCTTATCTGCTTCCATTGTATTTATGTTAACTTTGTCAAAGCTGCAGTCTTAAAATATTGATTTGATCAAATGCCAGTTTCTGCAATGACTTCTGTGAATTTTCTCAGTTTAACTATGAGCTGTGGCCAAGTGTGTATTTATCTCTTACTCACTCCAGTATCGGACACCAGACTCAGAAAACATAAAAAATGACAATAATTCAGTTGTGACAGCTGCAATATAACACAATATGTGCTCACAGAGAGAAAATTTTTAATTTCCCCAAACCATCCATCTGACCTTTACTACAGTTAGCAGGTAATTTTTCCCTGAAAAAGAGAGTTACACCCAGGTCACACATTCTGCGTGTAACTCAGCAGTGTGTGTGCGTGGTGGAGCTGCTACGTTTCACTGGCAAGTGTGCCATCCACACAGGCAGCGTCCATGCTGCAGTAATGCTTCTGCCAGCCCTGTCTGTCTACACAGAGTTTAACTTTGATTATTCCCATCAATAATAAAATGTTTCATGTCATTTTATTCGAAATTTAATTTATATTGAGTTTCAACAGAAAAGCGTGTGATCAATTGTATTAATAGTGAGACGAATGTATAGCAATCCCTCTTCACCTGGCTAGGATCTATTTAAAAAAAATATTTGTAAGTCATGTCTGCATTGAAACTACAGTGAATGTTACTGGTATGACGTCCACATAACTGTCAACAGATTATTTCTCCGTCTATTTCAGCAGAGAACCACGTGTAGCTTGCAGAAAAATAGGCGAGACACACAGCTCTAATGTTAAGCGCTTTTCACAAGTGTGGTGTGGCTGCTCTAATCTGTTATTATGGGCAGCGAAAAAATAAGCAAGAGGTAAGGCGAAGCAGATGTGTGGCTTACGTGGGATGTGTAGCCCAGTTGTTGGGGTGGGTGCCAACACAGTTCCCCCCCAAAAAGGGTGTAAAGTTTTGTGAATTTTGTGTCAGGATGCAGAAAATATTAATTGCACTGTCAATATTCATAAGGTTTTAGTTTTTAGCATGTAGCCCAGACAAATGAATAGCTTCTGTTTTTAATTTGTATTTTCTGTTTTTATTTTTTTAAAACTTCACAGTGACCATCAAAATGCACGACAGAGAGGAAGCCATCTCCCTATCTTCCGCTCATCTCTGTCTCTCTTTCAGAGTAAGAAGTAGATTTTAGACTGGTGATGCAAAATAATCATGCTAAAACATAACCACAATGCTTCTTGCTATATGGTATTTTAAAACAAAGGCTATTTAATGGTGCTGATGTGGAGCTGTTGAGATTTGTTTCTGAAATCTTACTGAATACAGCCGAAAAGAAGGCCAAATTGGTAATATTTTCATGTTTTTTGTTCATTTAACTTTTAAAACCTGTAAAAAGGTTTCAAGTTATAAAGGGTCTGATGTAGCAATACTCAGTATCACCTTCCGCAGTAGTATAGTAGACAGTTTTAGGTAAACTGAGTGATCCCCTCTAATTAAACTGAAGAGATGGTCTTGGACCCAAGATCAGTGGGGGATCATAGTCCCGTGGGCATACATGAAACACCTATTGAGAAGGTCAGCTCATACAAATATCTCGAAGTTCCCTCGGACCAGACTTTCAGTCGGAACACCCATGTTGAAAAGCTGTGTTCCCGTTTACAGCAGAGACTGTATTTTGCACACAGACTTAGAGTGTATGGTGTGGACTGTGTTGATTGGAGTGTGTGAACTGCATTACCCATAATGTCATATCAGGGTCACGTGATTGTGATGTCACTATGTAATATGTCTGCCTGAAGTTGGTCAGTAAACTTTGCAAGAAACCTATGCCGGTGAGAGACACAAACATAACATGGTGTCAGGAAAGGACTCGCTGTCAGAGTCGAGTTTGACGGACAGAGGGAGAACAGCGCCGAAGACTGAGACAGGAGAACAGCGGATGAACGAGCCGAAAGTGTCGTGAGCAGCAGAAGCGGCAGCACACAGCTGACAGCGGTCGCCCCGAAATCACCTGAACAAGACAGAGCAACGCCATGGATAACTTACTCGCACCACCGTCATCGATGAGGTTTGATGGCAATATTGCTGAAAATTGGAAGCGGTTCAAGCAGAGATTCAACATATACCTGGATGCAAGTGGAGCGGGCGGAGACGACGACAAGAAAAAAGCGTCCATTCTCCTGCATGTGATCGGCGAGGAAGCTCTGGAAATCTATAAGAGCTTCCACATAAGAGACGGTGAGCTGAAAGTAGATGTCTTAATGACGGAGTTTGAGGAGTACTTTGTTCCAAGCACAAACGTAACGTATGAGAGATGCAAGTTCTTTATGTGTGATCAGACACAAGGAGTAAGTTTTGATCTGTACTATGCGGAGCTGCTTACACTGGCCAAGTCATGTGAATTAGGCGGTTTGAAAGACCAACTGATTAAGGATAAAATAGTCACGGGGATACCAGACAACGCTCTGAGGGAACGGCTGCTGTGTGAAAGTGACTTAAACCTGGACAAGGCAGTTCAAATGTGTAGAGCGGCAGAGACCACATGGGCACAGGCGAAGGAGCTGCGGAGGGAAGGCACAGCTGTGCACGCCGTAAAAGCGGAGGGCCGGCGGGCAAAAAGAGTGTCAAGACAAAGATACACAGAACCTCACGCAAAGAAAAAAAGAGAGCCGTGCCTGGAAAAGATGTGGAACTACGCACCTGCAAAACAAGTGTCCAGCATATGGAAAGACTTGCAATAACTGTGGAAAGAAGAATCATTATGCAAAGTGCTGCAGAGCCACCGTGACTACAAAGAAAAAAGTAAACACACTTGAGGAAGAGCCAGAGGAATTATTTGTGGACTGCTTGCTCAAAGAGGATGATATGCTGGAACTGTCAGAGGATGCAGGAGATGATGAATGGATAGTGCCAATAACTGTGAATGACATGATCATGCCGTTCAAGCTCGATACGGGAGCACAAGCATACCTGATCTCTGAGGCTGATTACTGACAACTCATTGTTAAAAGTAAAATTAATCCAGCCATGACCAGAGTCCGAGGCTACACTGGAGAGAGGGTTCCGGTTAAAGGGCGCTGTGTGGCAACATTCGAGCATGGGGGACAACGCCTGAAGGCTTAGCTGTTAATTGTTGCACAGGAGGTACAGCCCATACTGGGCCTGAAAGCTTGTGAAAAACTCTGCCTGGTCAAGAGAGTCTATGTGGTCGCATCACAGCCTCAGAGGGATCAGCATCCTTTCATGGAGGAATACAAGGATGTTCTTGAAGGACTTGGATAGATCCAAATAGATGAAACTGTGGCTCCTGTAGTCCATGCATGCAGAAAAGTGCCATTTGCACTAAGAGAAAAACTGAAGGAAGAACTTGCTCCCATGGAAAAGCTGAACGTCATACAAAAAGTGGATGAGCCAACAGACTGGGTAAGCTCACTAGTGGTCATACAGAAGAAAAATGGATCACTGAGAACTTGCCTAGACTCAAAAGACATGAATAAAGCAATTAAAAGAGAACATTTCAAGTTACCTACCAGGGATGAAATAATGTCTCAGTTTGCAGGTGCCAAGTGGTTCAGCAAGCTTGATGCTTCATCAGGGTTTTGGCATATGAAGCTGGACGAGGCCAGCTCAAAACTCTGCACGTTTAACACTCCAGAGGGGCGTTATTGCCTTCTGCGCCTCCCATATGGTATCCTGTCTGCCCCTGAGGTGCATCACAAAACGATCCACATGATATACGAGCACATACCAGGAGTGGAAACCATGATGAATGACATCATTGCGTGGGGGTCCACCAAAGAGGAACATGACACCCAGATGAGGCAAGTACTGGACAACACAAGAAAGGTCAACCTGAAATTACAGTGAACAGAGACAAGTGTGAATTGGGTGTAAAAAGGCTGACCTTCGTAGGTGATGTTGTTTCAGCGGAGGGGGTTCAGCCAGACCCCAGAAAGACGTTGGCCATTGTGAACATGGACAGATCTAAAAACAAAGAAGAGGTCAGACCGTTCCTGGGTATGGTAACATATTTGGCCAAGTTTGTTCCAATGTTGTCCACTCAATCAGCACCAATCAGATGGCTTCTGGAGCAGAAAAATGAGTGGGTGTGGTCACACGAGCAGGAGGAGAGTTTCCAGGCTCTAAAAAGACTCATAACTGAGGAGCCGGTGCTGAAGTTCTTCGATGCAGACAAGCAAGTGAGAATTTCAGCTGATGCATCCCAGTATGGACTTGGAGCAGTTCTCCTGCAGCAGCACAAAGCAGCATGGCAGCCAGTGGCTTATGCTTCAAGAGCCCTGAGCAGCGCAGAGCGCAATTACGCTCAAATAGAAAAAGAACTCTTGGCCAGGACATAAGCATGTGAGCATTTTCACCAATATGTCTATGGACAAGCATTTGAAGTGGAGACCGACCACAAGCCCCTGGTCTCCATCATGTCCAAGCCACTGAATGACTGTCTCATGCGCATACAGAGAATGTTAATACAGCTGCAGAGGTACAACTCGAAGATGATCTACACACCTAAAGTATACGTTTCCTGCTGATGCTCTGTCACGTGCAGTAGACAAAGGTGAAAAAGCATATGACAGGACAAGTGCGGACATCCAGGCTTACGTCAGCATGATTGTTACCTCCCTGCCTGTGTATGATGACAGAATGGAGCGCATCAGACAAGCAACAGAGTTGGATGACACAATGAAAGAACTCAAGCACACAATATCGTCAGGTTGGCCAGCACAGAAAAATGACTGTCCCAGACAGATTCAGGACTACTGGGCATGCAGAGCTGAACTGTCTGTTGTCGATGATATTGTGTTCAAGGGAAACACATTTGTCATTCCAGTGGCACTGCGCAAAGAAATGCTCTGCAAAATACATGAAGGACATCTAGGAGAAGAAAAGTGCAAATGCAGAGCCCGTGAAGTCATGTACTGGCCGAGGATGAATCAGGACATCAGCCAGACCACTGCTTCATGTGAAATATGTCTCACCTACAGGCGCAAGCAGCAAGTGGAGCCACTCATGCTACACGCTGTTCCTGACAGGCCTTTCTACAAGGTAGGAGTAGACTTGTTTGACTGTAATGGAAAAAGTAATGTTGTTGTGACTGACTACTATTCAAATTATCCAGAGGTCGCCATATTACAGTCAACAACCAGCAAAGCAGTAATCGCCTTCCTGAAATCCACCTTTGCCAGACATGGGGTTCCACGTGAAGTGGTGTCAGACAACGGTCCTCAGTTCTCCAGTGGTGAGTTTGCTTCGTTTGCAAGGGAGTGAGGTTTTCATCACATCACTTCAAGCCCACACTACCCTAGATCCAATGGTCTGGCAGAAAGTTCAGTGAAGGTGGTGAAAAATCTGATGAAAAAAGCACAAGATGGACGTGAGGATTTCCACAAGAGCCTCATGATCTACCGCAGCGCGCCTCTGCAGAACGGCTTGTCTCCAGCTCAGATGCTGATGGGCCGGTGCCTGCGCACCAACCTTTCGTTGGCAGAAGAACTGTTGACACCAAAAGGTGCACAAGGAAAGAGGAAAACGGAAACAAAAACAGCACTATGACAAAAGGGTGAAAGAATTACCAGTCTTGAGGAGATGGAGTCCGTTTACGTGATCATCTGACAAGCACTTGGAAAGTAAAAGTAAATGTTGCGGGCACTGGAGTTACAGCATCTACTGTGCCTGAAGTGTCCAGCAGACCTGCTGTGGATGGGATATCCAGCAGACCAAGAAGGACTGTTAAGAAACCTGACAGACTGATTGATAGCATGTAATGCAAAAAAAAAAAAGGTTTTAGAGGTGAATGTGTTTGGTGATGTTCACTGTTTATTGGTTATATGTTTTGAACAAGATGTTGTTCTAATAGTGATTGGATGTGATGTGCGGATTACTCAGGTTAGTGACATGGCAGAAAAAAAAGCAGATGTTGGGATTTTTCTTTTAAAAGAAGGGGAGATGTGCTGATAGGAGTGTGTGAACTGCATTACCCATAATGCCATATAAGAGTCACGTGAGTCACATATGTCTGCCTGAAGTTGGTCAGTAAACGTTGCATGAAACCTATGCCGGTGTGTTCACTGAGAGACACAAACATAACATGGACAAAGACATGTTTTTATTCTACCAGGCGGTACTAAAGAGCTTAGTTCGATATGGGATGTCAGCATGGCATGGCAACCTCACTGTTAAACTAAAACTAAGCTTGCTAGTCTGATACACACTACCATGAAGATGACAGGAAGGAAGGATTTACAGGCCCTCCAGTCCATCTATGAACAAACTGGTCTTAGGCAAGCCCAGAGGATAGTGACCGACTCATCCCATATTCTCCGCAAAGAATTTGAGTTCTTGCCATTGGGCAGATGATATAGAGTCCCCCCACTGTAAACTCAACCATTTTAAGAACTTACTTGTCCCTACCTCCACTGAATTTTTAAACAATGCTGCTTGAGGCTGTAGATTGTGCAATCATTTTTATAGTGTTTTTACTTCAGTGGTTTTAATATGTGTTTCTACGGGGTGTGTGCATGTGCAATATGTGTTATGTGAAATGTTTTTCTATTGGATGCGCGCAACACTGCTGTGCAATTTATTGCTGTGATGGTGCAGCTGGTGATGCTTGTTTATTGGCTGGTTGTTTTGTAACTGTCACTGTTACATAAATATTCCACTGTTTCTATTCTACTGCTCTTAAGGTGGATGATATTTTCTACAACACTGGTTCACAACATGTAGTCAACCTTCACAGTGGCTTAGTGGTTAGCACTGTTGCCTCACAGCAAGAAGGTCCTGGGTTTGATTCCAGGTCTGCTTGTCTAACACCAAGAGGGTCCTGGTTTCAATACCCGCCTGGGGAAGGACCTCTCTGTGTGGAGTTTGCATGTTCTCCCTGTGTCTGCAAGGGTTTCCTCTGGGTGCGCCATCAAAAAACATGCATGTTAGGCACAATAGGTTAGGTTGGCCCAATGTGGTGGTGTGCACAGTCGCAGCGGCTCAGAACTAACCCTCCACTCTAAGCTTGCAGTTTTGTTGTACAACCTTTTGTATAATGAAAATAAGGCTGCTTACCTTTACCTTTAGCTTTACTTCTGAGGGGTTAGGCATTTCTACATAGTAATACTACTCACTAACATTTTATGTTTACATCATACCCATGTCACAGCCCCATTGCAGTTCCTTTAAAAGTAACTGCTCTTTTTGTAAGGCTGAGTTGCTTGAGTCTAGAAATTTAGACTCAGTTTTGACACACTGAATGAATCTTCACAAAGTGATTGAAATGTTCAAAACCACGCCTTCACCATACACATTTTATATGCCGTTTTTCCAGCTGAGCTGGAGCAGCACCACAGTTTCTCCTGTAGTGTTGCAAAATGACCATGTAAACACACCTGCTTGCTGGCTGACATTTTTAACTAGTGTCATTTGGTTATTTTTCGTAATGTACTGCATACTCATCAGAGTTTCTTTATCTGCATACTTTGAGCAGCTACAGTCAAATTTATCAACAGTTAGCTGAATATACTACACACACTACTATATATATATATATATATATATATAGAGAGAGAGAGAGAGAGAGAGAGGGAGAGAGAGAGAGATATAGATATATAGATATGCAGTACACATACAAGGACACATACAAGGACACGAAGTGATGTTACATGTTCACTCACCAATTGACAGACAAAAGTGCGCAGCAAAGAAAAAGTCACAGGAAGTTATTGTGAGCTTCTAACCAACAAACAGTAAAACAGAAACACTATCTGCTAGTAGGGTAATAAGTAATGTCATTATTATCAATCTGTTTCTGCATCTACCTCTAAAGCAGAAATGGATCCAGTTTAAGGTAACATCTTCCTGTATGGGGGATCTTGATTCATTTAAAATTTATAATACCCATTATTGAGATCTAGATACACTTACAGTCCACATGTTCTGAGAATCTGGACTTATTAATGTTTGATCTACCTGTGTAGGTGATTTCGGTCGTGGTGGTCCAGGTGAGACGGGGCGGAGCATGTGATTGGAGCTAGCGTCTGGACTCTCAGGTGGACTCTCATCTTCTGGTGGTGACGGGGTTCTGGCAAGTCGCAGGGGTCCAGAATCACTGATAGATAAGACATTAACCACATGATCACATGACATGAAGAGTCTTTGTATTGGCTGTAAATCTGGATTGTTTCACTTGATGAAATAAAGTCAACTAGACTCAGTGTAAGTGGTTTTATTAGCTCCCTTTTGTCTTTCTGTAGTTTGAAGAGTTTAAAAATGCCTGATAAAAATTCAAATCATTTCTGGAAAGAAACAGAAGAGAAAAACTTTCAGTGATGTTGTTCATTGTTTATTGTTGGTGTTTATACATCAGAAACAACTAGAAAATGCTCCCTTTATGACACAGAAACAGGTATGGGGTCACACTGAACAACAACATGATGTACAGCAGAGACGCATGTCTCAAACATAAATTACTGCCATCAGTTTGTTTGTTTGTTTTTTTAAGTCATAAAACTTTTAAAATATACACAGATGTCAGCTGGGTATGCTGGGATATAAGAACAGCAAACTTCAGTCTGTCCCCATTTCAGTGACATGGTCTCAGTTTATATGGTTTAATAATAGGAGCTGCAAATCTTGATAAATATCAACATTTTTATCGGAACTGACAAAGTTTCAATCCATATTGGATCTTTATCAGGTCAAACTGGTCTCAGCTTTTAACCAAGAAAATATGCTGGATTACATGCAAATGTTCATTAATGTGCACTGTCCCTATTCTAAATGAATACATAGATAAAATGACTCATGTTGTGAAAACTGACCTCGGTGCTCCTTGGATGGTGAACATTTTGTCAGAGTGTTGTTCAGCCAGTTTGGTCATGACTTCGTACAGCTGCCTACATACCTGCAGAGTTGGAAGACTATCGATCAACAGTGATTTAATGTAAACTTCACACTTTACTATCCACAGAAACACCTCTCCTTCTCTGACATGTGATGAAGTACCAGAAAGCAAATGTTGCACAACTGATGCAAGTAATGGTTGAGAGGGAACACAGTCTGTCTTTTTAAGTGTTTCTTTGAATTAATAAACACTCAAAGCAGCTCTAAAATAGTTTGTTTATGTCTCCTCACCAGAGAGATCTCACGGTGAAATCTGGCCTCCAGACTCGTCACACTCTTAAAGGTGCTGATGTAGAAGCCAACCCGGCTGCAATGCAGAAAGGCAGAAGAAGGTGATTATTTGTGATTCTGTGTTATTGTTCACCAGATGATTAAAACTTTATTAAGTAAGCTCATCTTCTTCTTGAATGTTATCTCTGGAAGTCACTGCACAGTTTACAGCAGACTACATTTAACTTGCACAGACAGAAGCACTGCAGGAAAGCCTTTGGAAAGTTGGTGAGCTCATAAAATCACTGAAGAACAACCACACAATAAGATTTAGAACTCTTTCAGACACACAATGTCAATGGCTTACATCACACCATCAGATGTGACACAATCACAACAATACAATAGGACTGTAAGGAACCACTCAAGATTTTCACGGACACATCAGTACCTGAGATTCTGCTGGTTCTGTTTTTTCACTTTTTCTATTCTGAGCAACCACACATTCATACACACATTCATAAACTCGTGGCAGAGCCTGTGCAAGGCCCCACTTTCTAATCAGGAGCAATAAACTTCAGATTCATAACAATGGACAAAACACTGAGAACAGTTTGGGACTGACTGTCTTGCCCGACAACACTTCACCATGCAGATTACATAAGCAAGGGAATCAAAACAATATCAGCCTGCTGAAATGACAAACCTGCCAGTTCGACAGCAGAATAACACATCAATGCATAAACGATATAAACTCCACAGTAGCTGCCAATCACAAACACTATTAGAGCAAAGAGAGCTGCACAGTTTTTACACTCCATGGAGTGAACACACACAACACTACACTGTGCACTTAAAACTCACTTGTCTACATGTCACTCTGACAGCCCTGTGCACCACAAAGTCCGATCTGCCCTTGGTCCTGCTTCTTTACTTAAACTTTCTCAAATCATATACTGCTCTGTCCACTTCACTTCTGTCCCAAAATAACCAGTCCACCCTCTCACCCACTGCGCACCTGAACAGTTTTGTTTTTTTTTTTTTTTTACATTTTTAAGAAGACAGAAGCTCTTTAGTTACAATTTTACACCACAGAGAGGCCTCATACACAGTTTTGAAGATGGAAAATGATGGCAAATTAGCAAACAGAAGTAACCACTAGAGGATTCACCAGGAGCTTTTTAACATTTAGAAATACTGTAACTACGTATTCACTTGTTGGTCACACAACATCTTAGGTTTGTTTGATTTGAGTCATTTAGCATGCTGGCTAGTTGGTGAATTAACTTGTCATGGTTAACGCAATTTTTCTTCAAATACTAACAAGCAACTTCATGTAGAAGACTTATCTGTTTTGACAGTTATTTTTGTTTTTCCATGTAACGTAAATGGATTTGGGTATAAATTCCCCCCCCTAACACAGTTACTTTAAGAAATAATAGAAACACACAATCAAACTCTCTACACTGTAGTGTCCAATGATCACTCCCTGGTCCTGAGTAACAAAGCATAATATATGGTCGTGCAATTGGCAGACGTGTATGTAATCTGGTTTACCTATCCCAGAGAGTTGGCAGTTCATTCTGCAGACCGGCGTTTAGCTCATCAAATACTCTCTGAGCCTTTTTCAACTCTTCCTCTGCCTGCAAACGCAAAGAAGTCTGTTAAAGTAGATTAAATTAATTGTATAGGGAACAGGAAACATATTGCAGAAGTACAGGTGCTCCTGAACATCTTAGCTTTCATCACATTTAATTATGTCAGAGTAGACTCACCTTCATCATCTTGCGGTCATTCTTCATCCCTGACACCTGCAAAGTTTCAACATGATGACGAGCACTGTCGAAGTCAATCAGTTTTCGACTTCTTTTCGCCACACGAGTCTGAAACATCACCAAGTTTCAGTTTTTAGATGATTAACCAACAGTATTGTTTAGATTTTGATTAGAAAAGATCAAAAGTGTGTTACTTTGAGGTCTGGAAACTGTTGCAGGTATGCATCCAAGTTCAGCAGCGTTGAATCCACCAGTTTGTTATGAAAGTCTTCCCACAATGCATCACAGTCCTGCAGAAAACATGAAACAAGCTAATCAAATGATGCAAAACGTGCAAGAGAGTTCCTCTACATGTTGCTAGAATGCCATGGCGCCCCATCATGGGGACCAAAGATCAGAGAAAATGTGTTTGAGATGAACAGAGCGTATTTTATTTTTATAATTATGATACAGAACACTTCAGTATTATACAGGACTGCTGGTGACTTCAGTTTATTTATTTTATTTTACCTTTATTTAACCAGATGAGTCAAAAAGAGCCGGTTCTCATTTACAAATTTGCAGTTTGTGCCCTGTCATCATGTTCTGTCTGTATGAAGCATTTGTGTGCCATCCTGACATGTCTGTGCGCTCTGCTAAGGTGTTGTCCTGCTTTGCTTTTGTGGTGCGTTCAAGCGCTCATCTAATAAAGGGTTGTTTTCATGACCCTCACCTTCCCAATGACCATGACATCATCTTTTCCATGCCAGTCTGGTTCATAGACTTCATGCAGAGACTGTGTCAGGTTAATGGAAGCCTGCTGCATCCCTGCAGGAACAAAGACCAAGTCAGGTTATGGACATCTAACTGATGAGAAGGTATTTTACCACCACGCAAAGATCTTACTGCACTATACTGCATTTATTGATTGATTTAATCCAACTAAAACTTGTGATTTACTAGACTTGACTGTTCGTCTGCACAACTAAAAAGATTTACTTGTTTTTAACTAAACCACAGCCGCAAATCTTTCATTCAAGTCAGTCATGATGGACAGTCAAAGTAGAAGCAATAAACACAATTAAAACACACGAAAAAGACTTCAACCACTTTTCCTTCTCAGTCATGGTAGAAGCACTAACATCAAGTCATTGGGCGGCACGGTGGCATAGTGGTGGGCGGCATGTAGTGGTAGTACATGTAGTGTAGTGTCGCCTCATAGCAAGAAGGTCCTGGGTTTGATTCCCGGCTGGGGCAGGACTTTTCTATGTGGAGTTTGCATGTTCTCCCCGTGTCTGTGTGGGTTTTCTCTGGGTGCTCCAGTTTCCCCCATCCTCAAAACATGTACATTAATACCCTTGACCGAGGTAAGGGTACTAATGTACTCAGAATCTGGGTACATTACATGGCTCAGAATCTGGAGTTGGTCCCCGGGTGCTGTGCTGTCGCTGCCCACTGCTCCTCAGGGACGGGTTAAATGCAGAGAACACATTTCACTGTACATTGTGAATATGTGACCAATAAAGTGCCATTTACCTTAACCTTATAAAAGACACTCAACTTCTGAAACGTGGCAGTGGGTCATGTGGAGGATGGAATACAACTGCTGCGCACACGTATATACACACATACATACATGCACGCATGCATACATGCACACACACATACATCTAGAGCGATCTTTCTCACCTTTAATAGCAGACATGTAGGACTTCATTTCCCTCTGCAGCCGCGAGCCTTCAGACTGACAGAACACACACAATACTGGTTAATGCACGCACGCACGCAGTAGAATGCTTCAGCTCTCAACACAGAGCGGACTGCTTGGACAGTTTTCCCGTAGTGACCCTTGTGACAGTGGAGCGGGTTCAGTCTCTTCCAGACAGAGTTCTGCGGTTTGACCAGACGGTCATCAAGACGGTCACAGTTGTTTCATCATGCACAGCAGTTGGCTAGCACATTGTTTTCCACCACCACCTTTAACAGCTCCAGGTTAGCCAGCTTTTCTGAATACTATGTTTGTTTGCTTGTTTGTTTGTTCTAGTTGCTAGCTCTGATGACATTTTTAATTTTTAACAAAGAAACTGATAAAAGATCTGCAGCATGTTGGTGCACACGTGAAAGGACTACAGTTCGCTCAACAGAGTCTTCTCTGTCCTTTTGAAGATCTCCAGCTGGACCTCTGAGATGTGACCAGTCACTGTCTCATTATCTTTGCTGGGAAGTTGTATTTCTTAGTTTTAGTGACACTAGCATCTTGACTCCCATGATGTTAATGACTGTCAATACTACACTTTGTTCAGACTGAAATATCTCAAAAACTGTTGAATGTATTGTGGTCTCAGGATGAACTGCAGTGATTGTGGTGACGTCCTGACTTGATACTGAGCAACATTACTTGGTCAACATCTTAATATGTTCAGTGTTTTATGACCAAATATATCTGTAGCACTAAAGACATTCAAATCAACCTCTGCTGTAACGTTTGTAGTGTGACAATGATCGCTCTATATTTCTACTTCTACTACCTAAAACAAGTCAGCTCTGTGGTTTATTTATTCATTCAACACTTCTTTTTTTCCTCTAACGAATCTGGCACTCTCCCCTTGGCTCAGAGTCACAGGTTTACAAACAATTACGTGCAACAGTTTAATAAGTGCTCTTTATTCTAAACTGCTTCTTGGCTCCCTACACAGTTTAAAAAGGTGTAGAGCCCGCACACTTACTCCATGCCACAAACTTTATTAGACAACGTTTCAATCCCGGAGGGATTTTCGTCAGGTCTGGATGGTAAGTAAGACAGAGGTCAAATTCATGCTTTACTATTTTGACCCAGTGTGATTTTTTTTTAACTTTAAATCTTATATGACTGACAAATGTTTTGGCAAAAGTAGAGCAAATGTTTTACAAACTTCCCCAAATCAAATAAACAGCAGGCTAACATTAGCCTACATCAAAACCCGGGTAAAAAAAATGTGCTGTCATAAACAGGGCTTTTTTTTCTTTTTTTTTTTTTAAAACATAAACTGCAACTCCTTAAAATCATGAAATGTAACGCTCCTATTGGCCTTGGAAGTCACTCTAGATAGGTCACTACTTTCTGTGGTTAGCTACTTAGCCCAGCATGCTGACGTTAGCCTACATGTTTGGGCCAGGTAGCTAAACGATAGATGAGCCATCGTGAATAGCCCTTTTTAATTTTATTTATGTATGTGTTAATGTTTATTTTTACAAAAGAACATAACTTCTTTAAATAATGTGAAATGCTTCTACTGGCGTTGAAAGTAACTCTAGTTAGGTCTCTACTTCCTGAGCTAAGCTAGTTAGCCAGGCATGCTAACGTTAGGGTGAAAGGTTTAGCTAACGGACAGTTATTCTCCTTTATGAAGCTTGTATTTAATGTAGTGTCATGATTTCATCAGTGTTGCTCATTAGTGATGCCACTCAACACCTTGACTTGCCATTTTTAAGACAATATTAAATCTATTTTTAGCCTAAAAGTGCATGAAAGTTTAGAAACACCTTCTAAGAAGCTGTGACAGAGCCGCATCCCGCACC
>JAPQLA010000004.1:26015789-26046235 GCA_029822935.1 Naso vlamingii | reverse complement strand
AAACTGTGGCTCTGAATGTGCTGTGACTTGTAAAAGAGTCTGAACCAACATGAATAACTAAAGAATCGTGATAAAATTGAGATCGTGATTCTGCCATAAAGAAATCGTGATATGATATTTTTGCCATATCGCCCAGCCCTAACTCACAGTCCACGCTCAGCAAATATTCAGATGCCCCCTGTTTCTCCTTGGAGATGTTCAACACCTGTCGGCTTGAGCTTGCCCTACCAGCCTTCAACCAATACACAGATGTGCTAACAAGACTTAACAGCATGACTGATTCGTGCTACCCCAATATTCCTGCAGCATATACAGCCAGAGCTCTACCACCACTTGGACTAGCTGACCCTGGCATGATCCACCTACTTCCTGTTTAGAAGCAACAGCTAAAACAACACAAGCCCTGGACAAACAAAGAACTGCTCAGCATGCCTCCCAAAGTTCTGGTCCACCCCCATCACCATCAAAGGAGAGAAGGTAGAGGATGGTGGAGTCCTTCAAATACCTCAGTATCACACTGACAATAGCCTCAGTTTGGATCAGCACACCATGGACATTCACAAGCACAGTCAGCAGAGACTCTCAGCCATTCATAAACTGCCACCTGACTGTCCAACCCCATCTTCTTCTCCTCCTGTTCTGTAGTATCATTGAACAGTCTTTTAGTATGTTACCATCTTTTTTCTACATGCTCACAGTTGCTAATAAGAACAAACTTTTAACTACGTTATAGACACATTGTCACTGTGGGAACAAGTACCAGGCTTAGTGACACAGCACCTTGGTTATAGCACCTCGGTTAATCGATGTTACTACCAATGTGAATGTGGCAGTCACCACATGGTCACAGCAAGTAGATGGAGCGTTTTGGAGATGTTCAGATGTGTTTTAGGGGCTTTAGAGGGCAGTAATGGTATATCCCCACTACTCTCATTGAATGTGCAAAACTGCCAGCATGAGGCAGCTATCCAGTGACCAACTGAACGTACGGAGAAGGTAAAGGGATCTACCTTCTTGTCTTCTGTAGGGATTGTGGCTGATGATTGTGGCTAAACCCCCCAAAAAGTGCAGTTTTCCTTAAACAGAAAGACCTTCCAGCAGTTTAGAAGGTTTCCACTTAAAAGAATGGACCTATACCTACAGCAGTGCTGACATGGTGGGTCCTGCTAAATTGTCCAAACTTAAATTAAGCTGCTGTCTCTGGATAAGCTCATTAACGAGCTTCTGCACTACTAGACACAGATCGTCTCCCATAATCGACAAGCTGGTGTGCTAGATGAAGACCACCGGATCCCTTCTGCTTTCATCGGGGACATCTCAGTGTCTTCTTCTTCTCACTGAACCCCGGTGCCAAGGAGCTCTAAGAGGCATTCTTACCTCTCCTCCCTGATCCCCTGGGTGATGAAGACAGCAATGTGTTAGAAACTACAAGTCAATTTCCAGAACTACAGAGTTCAATTCCCCTCCACTCCACAAGGTGGTTTAAGTGCAGACAATCCACCTGTCAATCATTGCCTCCCCTATAAATACAGACCTGGATGGGCCAGACTTCCTCTCTTTGTCCCCAAACACATGCAGCTGGAAGTTGTTTGGTGATGTGTGCCATGTGTCTTTTGATGTTATTTCAATGTAAGTCAAGTTTCATTTATTGATGAGGATCATGTTTATGTATTAAGCTAATATTAAGTTTAATGGTTGATGATTTGATTTAACTTGTTTATTATGAAGTTACTTTGAGGTTTGACTAAATATTATTTGAATTATCTATATTTAACATAACACGTATTATGATTGGAAGGCTACATTTCTGTTTATATTTTACTCTGGACAAGATAATGTAATTTCGTTTTCCGTCTTGTAGAACCATTGGTACTCATCACACACACACACACACACACACACACACACACACACACACACACACACACACATACAGCCCTGCCCCCACGCACTCACAAACGCTGCTGTCTGCTCCTCTTCTTCACTCAGGTTTGTTTAGTTTGTTGTAGTTTGTAGATGGAAAGTGCCACGGAGCATCCACAACCAATTTTTGTCAAATGAAAACAGCAAGAGGGCTTTTTGGAAGAACTCTGCATGTGAAGCAGAAGAAGACAGGAAGCCAAAAGATGCGAGCACAAGACACGGTGCAGAACAGCGCTCACCAATCGTAACGTTACTAACACGAGCAGTTTAGCAGCTGAGGAGCGAACACGCCGACATGTTTGCAGAATTTCCAGAGGTTGTTGTCAGCTCAGCTTTCATTACAGCTGAAGCTTGAAACTAAAACAGAATATTTTAAAAAGTAAAATAACAAGGGGCGCCCGGTGGCTGAGCAGGCGCCCCATGTGCAGAGGCTGTGTCCTCGCGCAGCGGACCCGGGTTCGATTCCGCCTGTGGTCCTTTGCTGCGTGTCGCTCCCCCTCTCTCTCCCCTGTTTCCTGTCCACTCTTCAGCTGTCCTGTATAAAAAAGGCACAAAAGCCCCAAAAAAATCTTAAAAAAAAAAGTAAAATAACAAATCAACGTCTCCTGTTTTTTAAATTTCTTAGACTTAAAAATGACACAAAAACTGTGGTAAACAGAGAAAATTTGACTTGACATGATGATACAGCAACACAAATGCTTTATTACCGCTCAGTTAGCAAATGATAAGAAAGACTCCTGTTAGCATGCTAACTGTGAAAAACTGGATTAAAGGGAAACAACAAGTAGCTATGCTCTTCAGTTTTGACTGAAAAACTTTGTTAAATGCAGTGCTGCTAAACTTTTAAAAAATAACATTGCCAAATGATGTGTATTATTACACGGGAAATAAATCAAGTACATGCCATGGTGACTGGTGTTTTTGATGGTCAGTGACCAGTGAAAATAATAATTCCTTATCACTAAAGGAAATTCTTATTGGTCAAGACACTAAAGTAAGCCTGCTCTGACGGAGGCAGTGATGGTGTAAACGTGCAGACGGACTGCAAGGAGTGAAGACATCCAGAGAAACGTGATGAGAGGTGGAGGATCATCATGTGAGTCAAACTGAAGGATCTATTTTTTGTGTGTGGGCAGGCTGCGGGACACGTCAGTGCTGTTAGCTAAGGGAAGGCCTGATAACCTCGACACCACCTCCACTACAAACTGCTACTCCATCACTGAGCACAGACTCACTGCTGCTATTCAAAGACATTCACCCCCACAGCTTCACTCACACTCTGCTGCTAAATTAAACCAGAGTTCAGTCGTCAGGACATGGCACACTCATGCATGTCTATAAAAAGTGTGAAGAAAAAAAGTGTAACACTGAAAAGAATTAATGAGGGTAATTTCTTTTTCTTTTTTTCAGAATGAAAGTCACATTTCCTCTTTAAATCAAGTTGCTTGTAGGTGTTTCAAATAATCATGTAAACGATTTGCAATAAAAATCAGTGAAATAATCTCATTAATATTGCCTGATTTTGTGATAAATAATACCGTATTCTGCCGTATGTCTATTCCATGGATATGATTGAACATTTACAGTGACTTGAACTTAGACTTGTTCAGTAAACAAAGGTCTTAGAACTTAATAAAAGACAAAATAAAGTATGATTTGCTTATTGTTTTCTGTTAAAGGCACATGTGATCATATAATGACATGAAGATGGGGGAGAGCCAGGTATTTACTTAATACTTCCATTAAATGAATATGCTTTATCAATATTATTATATCACTATTATTACAAGTGACACCATCAATGTCTTATTGATTTTAAAGCTTTCTGCAACCAAAAGGTCTGAGACAAGTCACAAAGGTTTCTCCTCTCGTGTTTTCATTCGCTCTCTTTACACGGAGAAAATGAACAATACAGCTACACTGAAGTCCCTTCTTCACATTGACCCAAACAACGTCACAAAATGCCAAATCTGGGATTGCAATGCAAGCTTCAAGGAACAGAAGGATGACAGGTTTTACACTTAACCCAACAGCTTTGTTGCCTTGTGTGACGTATCGTTTCGGGCAGTGCTTTCTAAAGAAAAGAGATGCTTAAACAGTCATTTACTTTCCTTCTTAATGGCGGCTGAGCTGCTGGACCTCATTGTCTCCCCGATTTGCAAACATTTTTTAGCTGCTGCTCTTCTTTGAGTGAGCTTCTGGTTGCTATCTACTTTATCAATCTATTACACAGGTGGGTAACACAAGTAGCACATCTTAAAAAATGACAACCGTAACCTCAGAGGACGAACAACAAGGAGCTCCACCTTTGTACCTTTTACACAGACCTGTGTGGCAGAATTATGGTGCAAAAATGCAACTTAAACAGGCTGCTAAAGGGGCTTTTGACTCTCTCACATTCAGAGTGAATTCATTCAGATGGTCAGAATATTTTTTCTCACTTTCTTCTGGCTTCTGCAGCGATTCAGTTTGTTCAAACGCCCACAGAGCAGAGTGACAAATGACTCATCTTCATCAGGAGGAGGAGAAGCAGTCTGATTAAACAAGAGAATTTATTCAAGACATGATTTTAAATTCAGCAGAATGCATCTTTAATCAATTGTAGAGGGGTGGAGCTCCTGACTTGCCAAAAAATAACATTCACAAATAAGGGGCAAAAAAAAAAGTTGAAAAGAACAAACAAAAATACAAATTGACAAACTGACCAGCAACAAATTCGGGTCGCTGAGTTTTAAGAAAAAAGCTGTTCGATGTTTTGAACAAAATCACACTGATTAAGTTTAATTAGTCACTGTGTGTGTTCGTGTGTGTGTGTGTGTGTGTGTGTGTGTGTGTGTGTGTGTGTGTGTCTGTGTGTATCCAGATGCAGGCAAAGGAGTTAGAGGTGGGGGCGGTTCAATGATTTCATGAACAACAACAAAAAAAGGAAAATGGGGCAGGAAGAAAACACAACCAGGGAATGCTGTCCAAAAACGGAAGCAAACTCTGAAAGTCTAACAAATGAGCAGAGTCCAAGAAAGATCTGAAATATGCAGGCAGAGTCAGTGCAAGTCAGAAAGTGACTCACGAGGTAAAGAGACAAACGAGCCTTGTGGCCTTGTCCACACCGAGACAGATGTTTCAAAACATGGCAATGGCCATGTTTTGAAACATCTGCAACGGCAGTAATAAACTCTGTGTGTGTGTGTGTGTGTGTGTGATTATTTTCAGTTCAGCCTCTGACTCAACCCAGCATTCATCAGACTCCATTTGTTCAGTTATTTTCTTCCAGTCTATTCTTTGTCCTCCCTTCTCTCTCCAACTTAATATATTTAAATTATGGAGTGTGAGCTGGACTTGCTATTTACGTGAAGCATCTTGAGACAACTTTGTTGTGATTTGACGCTATATAAACAAAGTTGACTTGACTTGACTCCTCTTTGTACAGTCATAAAGTAAACTTCCCCTCCATGTAAGCAGCCAAACAAAAGACACTAGTTATTGAGCACTGCACAAAGGGTGAAGTGAAGGTAAACCCACCTCTTAAAGAAAAATTTTTTTTGAAAAATGCAAGTCTGATCTCTTCTTGCATCATCAAACGGCCCCAGATCAGAGATGAATCCAGTGTGACTCTGACTCTGACCCTGTTCTTATCCCTACTCGTCAACTGTCACACCTACGTGTCGTCCTTTGGCTTCTCACACAGACTCACAAGGAACCCTTTTGTGTCGATGTCAATGCGCATGCATTTGTTTCTTTGTTGAATAAAATGACATTTAACTTCCAATTTATCTGGTTGTGAAATGGTTGTGATCAGACGGCCACACTGTGACGTCCAATCAACGTACAAAGACCACACCCCTTTTTTAAATGTAAAAACAGCGAGGTCAGCTTTGGGTTAGCCCACTACCAAATGAAAACGATTTTTTTTAATCCTCCCTAAGTCGATGTTTACTCAGAAGACTTTTCAGTCAGACAGTGTGATGAAGACACCATTCCTGTCTGTCTTGCTATTCCTTAGTGCTGTGGCTTAGTTGGTTAAAGTGCCTGTTTTGTTAACAGGAAGTCACGGGTACGAATCCCAGCTGCGCCTTTTTAATTTGCCCTTTAATGCCAATGTCTCAGCAACATTTTTTATATTGTTATTTTTTAGTTTAGTTTTTATTTTTACATATTGGTTATTATTGCATATTTCGATGTTGGGACGACCAACAGGATGTCTGCCTAAAGGCCAGGTCACGTCCCCGACATTGGCAATATTCCCATTTCGGAACTGTTTTTGGATGATAACGGGACGTCTTGATTGGACTTTCAAACTACGGTCTTTCAGCATCTAAAGCTTGGTTTCTGGTCACCGTAGTCTCCCCAGTGCGAGGGTGTGTGTGTGCCAAAAGTGACATCATCGCACCCAGGTGATGGCCCTGCAAGCCGTCGCAGCACCTGGTCGCGTGCTGCTGAATTTTTGCAACTCTGTGTGCTCCACTTTTCATTTCAAGTCGAAGCAGTTTCAGGGGGAGAGGGATTCCCCAAAAGACTCATAGCCTTGCGGTTTAACATGTTTTGTATATATTTTTGTGATTTAATTTAGATGTGCTTTTAAATTGAAGCGTGCATATTTACAGTGTTTGTGTGTGTGGCTTCTTTCACAAACAAACATTCATTCAGAGAGCCTATCCTAATGCCTATGTCCAGTGAAATGAAGAATTCTCACACTAAAGTTATAGCTGTTGTGTTTATAGTGGAGCCATGTTGGATGATGATGTTCTTCCCGTACATTTGTTGACTTGTTATATTATATAATATAATATTTCGTGTGTGTGCTCTCTGTCGTTTTGGAGAATACTGCAATGCCCAACACGTTGGCCATAAATGCCTTGGCGAGCACTGCAGCAATGCAGGGAACAATGTGGCGACCGTAAACAAAGCTTAAATGTTTGCTAGGTAGGCTACTCACCCATACCTGAGTCAAGCTCTCAGCTGACAGGTCGGTGGATTGTTTACATGACATGTACATACATCATGTAAACAAACCACCAATTTTAATGCGACGTGAGCCTCGGACGCACACAAACACTCGGCAACGTCCCACAATATGCACAACAGGCTTCAGGTTCAAATGTGATTTAAAATTCCAATGTTGACATTGTGAATGAAGCTTTGCGCTTTTAAGTATTAAGTACAGCCTCGTACAATAAAATACTGTAACACAATACATTAATATCAGCATCACTCCCAACTCATCTCATGGCCTACAGTAGCTCGGTCATCATCTTTTAATGTAGAGGTTACCCTTTAAAAAACTTCACTTTTTTTTTTTTTTTTTGAGAAACAAAAAAATGTTTATTTAAAAATTTAAAATAATTCAAAGTGGACTGATTTGTCATTGAGGAATTTAAAAAATAAGTGTTTAAAATTGAACATTTCTAAACTTTTGTTTTAATGACTGTCACAGATTCAGAGTTCAGTTTAAAGTTAGTTTTAAAATTTGAGTCTGACTTTGACTTAAAACTAGAAAATTTAGTTATTGTGGCTATTTTATGTTTACATGCAGTCCTATGCTGCGCTGCATATCTGAACATTATTCTCAAGCATGACTCACTGCATTGAATGCGACACTGTATTATTATACTTAAGTACTGCATTGTAGGGTTGCATTATGATAATAGGTTTGTACTATGAGTGTCCGTTTGTGACATCGTGTCGAGGAAACTGTCCAGCATGCAGACGGGGAGTCATCACGTGTGTAGCCAACATCATATTCCTGTTTATTTTATGAATGAATTGTTTTAATTATGAATGCAATAACAAGCTTAATATCAATATAATAGATAGACAAATCTACATTTTTGGAGAATTTCACAAAAGCTGAATATTAAGATAATTATTTACACCTTTACACCCTTTTCATAGATCGAAGCCTCTGTGACCCGTCAATGTTTGTGGCTGTTCAGAAGTTTAATGTTCTTGCATATCGCTGATTAGAACTTCCCTCACTGACTGTTATCACCACACACAACCAGTATCCTGCTCAACTGTTTATTTTTTAAACAGTTTTTACAAACCACATTTCATTAAAATGTGTTCCAAAATAAGTTTGATTCATTTTATCTTCTATCTTATATTTTTTCTTTAAACACATCTGATCAAACAGCTCCTGTTCAGTGAGAATCAATGAATGCAGATCAAGTCAGATCTAAATGCTCCTTTACTGTCTCTCTTATGATCAGTTATGAAGCTTCTGTCACATCTAAACTGACGGCTGAAGAAACAGAGTCTGGATCACACTGACCCGAGTGGGCTTTTGATAATCAAAAGCTTTCAGTGGAATATCCCTCTAACCTGCAGCATTTTTCATCAAATAGCAGTAGCGCCTCCCTCAGGACAACATGAGTCATCAGACATAAAATACAACAGACAGGCAGATTACTGTTTCAACATAACATTCACACAAGTGTGTTGTGATAGAATGATTGGTCAAACTTTTCTGTCCTGCTGTAAATTCAAATTCAGTTGAAGGAAATCAGACTATGTCGACACATGCAAGGCATTTTACACAACTCTAACTGAAATGGAGATAACAAAACCGCAACAGAACATGGACAAAAAAGCTAATACAAGTAAACCCTGAACTACTATATTCATACATGTCCTAGGTAAAAATACAGTAGCTGTATATACTGTAAATGCATAGAAGCAACAATGGCCAACAAAAAAAGTGTCTTTATTTTATTTATAAAGCACAAAAGCAGTTTGCTTCAGCACTTTAGAATCTACAGAGACAACTTTCTGTGTTCTCAGACCCTCCGTGACGCACAGACCACCACACACAGACCCTGAGGAGAGTGAACGAAGACAGCTGATGACCACGGTGTCCTTACCTGCGACCTCCGACTGGGGTTTCAGAGTTTGCAGATCAGATCAACAAATCCTGGTTCTGTCACATCTGCTTCACAGTGTTCATCGCCGGTAGGAAAGGCTTAAACTGCCACATCTGAGTAAAATTATCTGGTAACCTTTTCCTTCCCAGTCTGTACTTTTCTGATCCTCCTACGGGTGTCGCTGCAC
The DNA here is from genome assembly GCA_029822935.1 of Naso vlamingii. Classification (NCBI taxonomy): domain Eukaryota; kingdom Metazoa; phylum Chordata; class Actinopteri; order Acanthuriformes; family Acanthuridae; genus Naso; species Naso vlamingii. Next base: position 26,037,268 of record JAPQLA010000004.1, on the reverse strand, counting down.
ACACCTTCTGGATCACTCAGCATAGAGGACTTTTATTTTGACAGTGTAACCCGGAAGAGACTGGTGGGTTTTTTTTTCCCGGGTCTGTTGTCGCTGAGCTGGCTTTCAGGCTGCTGCAGAGCGGAGTGTTGAAGCCGTGTTTTCAGTGACTTTTGACGTGTTTTCTCGGTGATGGGGGCCTTTGCGGGTCCGTGCGGGTCCCTGCTGCTCTGCCTGACCCTGCTGCTCTCTTCGGCCCGTCCTTTGACCGCCTGGGACGCGGATCTGGAGTTGCTGGACTTGGTGGAGGAGATCCCGCAGACCTTCTACCAGTTCCTGTCTCTGGATCAGGTCCGTTCCTACTGCTAGTCACCATGGTAACCGCACCGCAGCCACTAGCTGCATGCTAATGCTAACAGTTGGGTCGTCAGCAGCTGTCGCTAATGTAGGTATCTGACGCGAACCAGTGATCCCAGTGACCCCAGTTAAAAACGGCACGTTAAAGTGCTTCAGGTCCATTTCCGACACTGACCCGATTAGGCTCTCAGCTAGCTCAGGCTAATGGCTAACAAATGTTCCGGCAGTGTTGTCTCTGTGAATGTGTCTACCCTCACTTATGATGATGATGATGATGATGATATGACTTGATCCTGCAGAGTAGGTCCACACAGACCTTCATGTTGAGCTCTCAGGTGCAGTTTCCGGTTTCAAACTCTCAGACTGCAGCTGTAAAAGAAAATGTCCTAGTTTTCATTTTCCGTCAGTGGCCTTCAGGTCTGCGTGGCTTCAGTCTGACATCCGGCTTCTCGGATGATGAAGGGTCGCACTTCATCACTTTGAACCTGAAAATGAGCGCTGCTCTCTGGTGATGTGGTGATGTGTGTGCGCGCACCATGTCGCCTGGATGCTGCAGGCACGCACTCATTGAGAATGTGTGTGTGAGTGTGAGTGTGAGAGTGTGAGTGTGAGTATGAGAGTGTGTGTGTGAGTGTGAGAGTGTGTGTATATTGAGCCGCTGACACTGATCTCATGTTTGTACTGTGGGAAAGATGTTTGAGAGAAAGCAGCACCTCTAACCTGAGTGGCAGTAAATGCAGACTCGGAGGTCTTTGCCAGTTTATTGCCATGAAATAAAAAACGTTTTTCTTGTTTAGCCAGTAGGAAGTGAAATTCTGTCGCCAGGTGGACAGACAGTGATTTATAAAAGTGAAAAGGGCTCCGTGGAAGTCTGCTGTCATCTACTGGGTGTGGCAATAAACAGCTCAATGGCGCCCCCAGCAACATTTCAATTAAGTAACTATTGTGGTATACTTCATCTAATATTTCATCAAATTTAGCAGGCAGTATCACCACAGATCCATGTATGTAACATCCCAACACCTGAAAAAGTCTCCTGAAACCAACATGAAGTCAGCCATGTTGAATCTCTTTGGAAAGCTTCATCTTTTTAATACCAGAGAACACAGCTGTTGATTGTTGAGGAAATAAACCACTGCCTGTCTGTCTCTCTGTCTGTGTGTCTCACTGTGTGTCTGTCTGTCTGTCTGTCTCTCTTTCTGTCTGTCTCACTGTGTGTCTGTCTGTCTGTCTGTCTCTCTTTCTGTCTGTCTCTCTGTCTGTGTGTCTGTCTCTCAGGACGCGTCAGCTGGAGAGATAAAGAAGGCATATCGACGGCTGTCTCTGTCACTTCATCCTGACAAGAACAAAGATGAAAATGCTGAAACTCAGTTCAGACAAGTTAGACACACACACACAGCTCTTGTTTGTTCTCAGTAATTATCAAATCAAACAATATCATCTAATTTTTGGATGATTTATTCTCAGAGACTGCTTTTGTTTTCAGCTGGTGGCCATTTATGAAGTCCTCAAGGACGAAGAGAGAAGGCGCAAGTGAGTACACACATCTGGCATTAACATCTGTGCTGGCTGATGTGATCACAAATGGAAAGCTGTCAGTGTGTGTTCATGCCTGGTGTTATGAAGCATCGCTTCATGTATGTGTGATCAATTTCACTTTAAAGACCAAACATGCTGTTGTCCTCATACGGCCAACGAGCTGGGACAAACATACGTTTTTCGCACTAAGAAACAAATTTGCTAGACAAGAATTATACTTCATTTGTCATTCAGACTATACACCACACGGGGCCATCAGAACACAATTTTGTTGCAAATAGTGCAAAAGTATCGTAAAAACAAATAAAACAGCAGAAAATTAGTAAAAATTATGCGTAAAAATACAAAGTGCGTAGTTTGTAAACTTGTAGTCTTGTATTTGGAGCAGTCCAGTGAACAGTCCAATGTTAGTGTGTGTGTGTGTGTCTGTTTGTTTGTGTGTAAGTAGGTGGGGAGGGATTACAGTGAGTTTAACAGCCTGATGGCATGGGGGAAGAAGCTGTCACAGAATCTGGCTGTTCTGCTTCGAATGCTATGGAACTTCTTCCCGGAGCTCAGTGAGGAGAACAGTCCCTGCTCGGGGTGGTTAGGGTCTCTGATGATGTTGTGAGCTCTGGTCAGGCAGCGTTTCTGTGCAGTGTCCTGGATGGGAGGAAGTGAGGTCCCAGTGATCTTCTCTGCTGTCCTCACCACTCTCTGCAGGGACTCCCAGTCTGAGGCCCTGCAGTGCTCTCTTCATCCGCTGCAGAAAGTAGGCACTGCTGAACCCTCTTTACAAGACCAGGACAAAGTGTCTGTTATCTGCACCCCCAGGAACTCGGTGCTGCTGACTTCCTCCACCGCTGCGTTGCTAGTGATGGGTGGTGTGTGACTGTGCCGGTTCCTCCTGAAGTCGACGATGATCTCCTTTGGTTTTTCAACATTCAGAGCCGGATTGTTTGTCTTGCACCAGTCCACCAGGTGGTTTACCTCCTCTCTGTTGTCGTCCACTACTGTTGCATCATCTGCATACTTCACAGTGTGATCAGTAGTGGACCTGGCGCAGCAGTGGGGAGTCATCAAAGTGAACAGCAGTGGACTCAGGAGCAGCCCTGAGGGGAGCCGGTGCTCAGGGTGATGACGCTGGAGACGCTGTTCTCACCCGCACAGATTGGGGTCTGCTGGTGAGGAAGTCAAGCAGCCAGTCACGCAGAGGGTTGCTGAAGCCCAGGGGGCCCAGTTAGCTTACCGAATGCTGAAGAACGCTGCGCTGAAGTCCACAAACAGCATTCGCACAAGTATGTTCCTCTTCTCCAGATGTGCCAGGCTCACATGGAGTGCAGAGGAAATGGCGTCCTTGGTCATATACCAGTTTAGCATAACTGTGCTGCAAATTAACTGTCAAACTATGCGGTCTTAGTGGGTTGTTAGCCATTAAATGTCTGCTACTATCAAGAGCCAATGCAGCCGCAGCTAGGGCGGGCGCTGCCATTACCATACCATATAGGATGCTGATGTGAAGCTTTTGCTGAATTTCCAAGAAAGCCTAAATCAGGAAAAAGTGTTGTAGACAGCATTTCACAAAGTTGATCTCCAAAGTGTGACAGAGAAAGAGAGTCTATATGTGTTCCTGTTTACTGTATTTGTAAACTTTGATGTGTTCACTGTCAGTGAAATGTCGCCTTTTCATAGATTTGGTTTAAATGTCTAAAATAATTGAAACAGTGCAGAATGTTGACATTGTAGACATTGGGTAGTCTCTCATAGTCACTTGAAAAGCCCGTACAGAGTCAAAACGATGCTTTTACAAGCAATGAAAATACTTGATGTGTTTCACTCTGAACTGACATGAAGGTGTGCCAAAGTTTCTGAGAGTCTGACACCTCACTTCCTGCTGAAACAACTCGGCCTCATGCATCTCAAGTCACCTTTGAATGTGATTTACTGACAGCTTTTGTTATTTTACCTCTTCACAAACACAATGAATTTAAAATGAAGCAGTCAACATATGATTGAAGTGAAGACTTTTTATTTCAATTCAATGGTTTGACCGCTGATGGAAGCAGCGGGATGAATTCTGACATGTAAAGGGTTAAACTGTCTTCTCAGGTGCAGCTGAATGCTGCAAAACCAATGGGACAGCATTCACAGTCGGATGGAAAATTACCCAAAACATCCTGTGAAAGCAACCCAAGAGCTTCACAAGGCAAAGAAATGATATATTCCTCGATGGCCATATCTGTCATCTGATCTTAACCCAGCTGGGCTGTTTTTGACTTTACGTTAAACTGAAGGCAAAAAGACCCACAAACAAGCAGCAGCTGTGGAAGGCCGCAGCAAAAGACTGCAGAGACTCTCAAAGGAGAAAACTCAGCATTTGATGTCCATGCCTGTCAGACATCAGGCAGTCATCAACAGCAAACGATTTTCCTTTCCTTCATTTCAAACCCGTTGTGCTCGTGTGAAGAGGAAAAATTACAAAGATTATGTCACAGTCCAAATACTTGTGAACCTGACTGCAGTTTTTGAATTATGACTCATTGTCTCGCATTTGAGACGTAGTGCCTCTTGATTGGTTCTTGTGACAACCAGTCCCCATAACTGCCATTATTCTGAGGACCTGTATGACTGAAACACGTGCATGTGTCACGTGCATGTGTGCAGGTACGACGACATCTTGGTGAACGGGCTTCCTGATTGGCGGCAGCCTGTCTTCTACTACAGAAGAGTAAGGAAGATGAGTAATGCTGAGCTGGCCTTCCTCTTCTTCCTCATCCTTACAGTAGGACACTACGCTGTCATCTGGTCCATATACTTGGAGAAACAGTTGGTAAGACAGCCAATCACAACACAACGTATACACAGACGGCCAATAACGTCTCAGCAGGCTCTCAAATAACCAATCATGTTATGATCACAAGTCTTTCATATTTCCAGGACGAGCTGCTGAGTAAGAAGAAGAAGGAGAAGAAGAAGAAGCTGAGCTCCAGACCTGCAGATGACCTCAGGTGCATCAGTCACGACCGACCTGACAGGTACAGATGTTACAACATCTGTCTACTTTGTGTTTTTGTTTTTTGTTTGGCTTTGTTATTTTGTTTGTTTGTGGTTTCAGAGTTCAGGATCGACCTCACTGGCAGGACATCCTCCCTTTGAAGCTGAGCATCTGGCTTTATTTGTCCATCAAAAACCTGCCCCAGACCGTCCAGGTACGTAACCCGTCCGTCTGTTAACCTGTCCATCAAAAACCTGCTTCAGACTGTGCAGGTAGTGGGTGAGGGAGTTCAGTCCCCGTCTCTGGTCTTAGTCCTGGTCTCTGTGTGTTTCAGGAGGTGAAGCAGTACTATGAGGACCACCAGCAGATGAAGCAGAAGCAAAGAGAAGAAGCTGAAGCTGAACAGGAAGTTGCCCCCAGTAAAAACACTTTTTCCCAAGCAGCTTAGCTTGTCTTTAGTCTTTCTGTGAAATAACATAAAGAATGTAAACTCTCAGCTATATTATTAATCCATCTACGTGTTGTGACTGTGCATATTCACCACACTATAGAGACATGGTCATTGTGGGAGCAAATACCAAGGAACTAGTCTTCTTGGCGTAGTGACACAGCACCTCAGACGCACTGCGATTATGCTCCAAAAATGCTGAAAATAATTAGGGATGCATGATATTGGATTCTTTGCCGACATCCAATATGCCATTATTTTACAACTCATTTAGCTGATAATGGATACCCATATATTTGTATATTTTTTCCCACTCCTGATTGCAGAGATCATCAAGTCTCCTCTGTAGTTGAATTTACACACATACTGTTATTCTGCAGACTCACTGTGCTGACCCGCCGGCAAATGTAGGTAAAAAAATACTAAACTTAAAGTGATGTAATATTCATGTCACATTCCTTGTGCAAAGAGAAGAAAAATACTTGAACCTACATTGCATAAAACATCATTTATTTATGACAATTGCTTTTAAACAAAACAAGTGAGATCCATCCTGCTTCAAACTGGATGCTGCTCTCCCTGAGACAATCAGAACAAAACCCACAACCAGGACAAACTTGATCTGTTTCACAAGAGACAAGGTCAGTAAACGTAACCGACCGCAGGGAACATGCCAGTGTTACTTACTGTCAGCCAAGTTGTGCTGCCCCTTAATGTGCTGCAGCACATTGTCTCTTCGTTGTAATGCACACAGTCAGTTGATCTCTTCAGCTTTTCAGAGTGTTCATTCTCAGGGCGTCCGGTGGCGCAGTTGGTGGAGCAGGCGCCCCATGTCCAGAGGCTGTGTCCTCGCTGCAGCAGCCACGAGTTCGGTTCTACCTTGTGGCCCTTTGCAGCATGCCGTTCCCTCTCTCTTGCCCCTGTTTCCTGTCCACGCTTCAGCTGTTCTGTCTGTAAAATAGGGGCACAAAAGGCTCCAAAAATATATTTAAAAACAAAAACTAGGATGGGCCACTGAGCCTGAAGGAACATCTGCCATACTCTTGTTCTGAGCTTAAATGTTTGACTGTGTTTGTTTCCTACTTTTTAGAATACATGGATTGACTATGTGTCAATCAAAACATTATGAATTGACTCGTAGCTGAAAGCTTATGGGGAAGAAAGGAATTTCTTTCGTATCAGTATTCCTAATGCATTTATTTACCTAATAAGCAGAGTAATGAGTTAAAGGTCAAGGTCAAGTCTTCTTCATCCAAAAAAGTAAGCTGCTATGAAACTTACAGCTATTTGTAAAAGTCAACAGTTCACCATCACTGCCATAGTAAACACATGAGCTGCTCACAAACTAATCAAGAAGACAGGATGTCCTCGTACTATACATATCCCAACAGCATGTGACAGTCGTGGTATTTGGATCCACAGTAAAACAAAACAAACAAAAAAAAATACAATGTAGAAATACAAAAGGGCGAAATGATCAATTTGAAGCTTCCTGTAAGTTTACCTTTACACTGCATCACCTGCAGTTTCCATGGTGTGAGACCAACAAAGTATTACCTTCATTTTTAGTTTAACTTCCTGTCCACTGTCTGTTCAGGAGAGAAGAGGCCAAAGGTCAAAAAGCCAAAGGTGGAGTTTCCTGTCTATGAAACATCATCAGAGAACCTGAAGTACCAGATTTATGACCAGACGACGTCCATTGAAGAGATCGAAGACCAGATGGACGACTGGCTGCAGGAACGCAAAACTACAAAGAAGAAGGTCTGATGTTTTTAAGAAGCTATTACTCTAATCAGGTCAATCTTCAGTGAAATTAAAGACAGGATTATAATGGACAACCAAGCCTTTAATTTCAGATCATTATAAATGTGCCCCGGCCCAAAAACTGGACTGAAATGAAGCAGGTGTGATGGACACCTGGATGATTTCACTGTCTCGTCTCTGTGTCCTCAGGCTGCAGACTGGACGGAGGATGAGCTCAGCCTCCTCAGCAGGTTGATGGTTAAATTTCCTGGAGGGTCTCCAGGTCGCTGGGAGAAGATCGCTCAAGAACTGGGACGATCAGTGACTGAAGTAAGCCTGTTTAAACGAGTTAATAGGCAGCCTAGTTTACATTAAACGGGGGACCAATGAGAAACACCAGAAAAGATCTGCAGCCAGGCTAAACGTGCTAGACACACAGAGATATTCATTCATAGTCAAATTTGGTTTATTTGCTCATTTCAGTATATTATTTTCACAGCAAACAATAGCAAATAAATAATAGATTCTTCCTCACAATACTTTTACACATTCCATACAAACAGGAGCAGGAAGAAGAAAAACGTATAATAGCTGCCCCTTTCTTCATAACAACATAGAATATTATACTGCAGATAGATGACCAACCTTCCTGTGTTTGTCTCTCTATTTTAAATATCATAATATATATTTAATTAATATTAAATTCTGCACTACCTACTGAAACAGTTACCTCTGTCTTACCATTAATGTCACACAATTAGTTCATAATGTCTTACTTTTTCTTGATGCATTATTTTCTATTGAGTTATATTTGAACATTTGAAGACATTCAGAGAATTCCTCTGTTTTATTCCATATATTGACATGCACATCTACTTTAAAGTTATTGTGTATATAGACTTTTAAAATAAAATTTCTGTCTATGATCTTCATTTAATCTTAATGAAAAACCACCTCTGTAGATTTTAAAGTAATGATCTATACCTGGCTTTTACTGTGACTAAAAACATTTTTAATCTAAATTTCAGCTCATGTGACTTAATGATACTGATGTACCTCTGAAACATGCTACTCTGACGTTTAACTAATATTAAATGTTGTTGTGCGTCTTTAAAAATCTGTTTTCTTCCACAGGTGACGACTAAAGTCAAACAGATGAAAGACAACGTGAGCCACACCTCAGGTGACCTATTTATTCTTCTATCACTATCAGGTTCTTTTGTCATTATCTGGTTCTACTGTGAAGTCCAATTAACGGTGGATTGTCTGTGTTTCAGGTCTGGTTAAACTGTCAGAACTGAAGGGACCTCTTAATCCTGCGAGGTCGCACCCTGTTGCTGACAGTGTGATGACTCAGAGAGGGGGCGGATCCTGTGAAGAGGAGCAAGACCAGGAGGTGCAGGAAGAGATAGCTGCAGCAGTCAGACGGAGAAACAAAAAGGCAGGAGCAGGGGGGGAGGAGAAGGTCAGAGGTCGCCGGCAGAAAGATTTTGATCCATCATCAGTTGTGGAAGAGGAGGTGGAGCCTCTGGGCAACAGGGAGAAGATGGACCCCTCTGTCTGGACTCAGAACCAACAGAAACTGCTGGAACTCGCTCTGCAGCAGTTCCCCAGAGGAACAGCAGAACGCTGGGACCGCATCGCCAAGGTGGTCCCTGGGAAGACCAAGGTAAGGACTAAGATGTGATCTACGTCCCTTTGTTCACATTTTTGTCAGTCCCACAGATGAACAGACAAACAGGCAAGTGGTAATAGAAGTTTCAGATTGTGCACTGATTGAGGAATTGGTTGATTACAGTACCTTATTAAACCAGCAAACGGTCTTACTGAAATAAAAATATGTTTCATTTGAGAGTATATCAAACAGACACGACAAAACATATGAGACAGATTTCTAACCAGGTGGATAAACATGAAGACAACAGATGGACCACAAAATAAATGCGCTGACTAGGAAAAAGTAAAACTGTACTCATGTAGCATCTCAAGAAACCATCACAAGTAGTGTAGTTCATCACCGTAAATGGTGGCAGACATTGTGTTAATTTGCCCAAACTGCTGCACTACAGGGACATAACACCTCTTTCTAAACATCCATATATTATACTACAAATGAGCAGCAAAATGCAACAAACTCAGGTCACTGGCCGTAGTGAGGCTTCATCACCAGAATACTTAGAAAAAGGACTCTCTGCGTTAGGGTTGTCCCTTTGGATCTTTTCTGGAGCCTCACTTGGACAGAACAAGAGCTGCTGATCCTCACCAGGGGTGGGTCATGATTTTCATATAGTTGTTTAATTAATTATAATAGGTGAGGCTAGCATATCCCATGTCAGCAACAACTTTGCACTCCATATGAGAGCGAAGCCTCCAGCAGGATGATGGAGGCGTCCACTGACTAACACCCGGCGAAGACAAAACAAACAACAGCCTTCATGTCAAAAGTGACAGTGAATCAATCGTTCACTGACAGCACGCTCCTGCTTGTCAGTAATTAATAGCAATCTCCGCCCATGAATAGCCAATGAGCACCATGTAAGGAAATGATGATTAGGCTCCTATGACCAGGTACATCCCGTTGACCTGCGAGCATGACGCAAGCAAGGAGAGAGAAACAAACTTCTCCGACAATGAGATCAGAATTATTTTGGATGAAGGAGATCTAAAAAACCTACTTAATTTTCTTCTGTCAGTTGTAACATGACAGGCACAGGTAAATCAAAGACCTGGAACAAGTAACAGATGCCTTTAACTCCCTGTCCTCTGTTGAAAGAATCATCCAAGAAGTGAAACAAAAATGGTTCAACATTTAACTCGATGCAAAAGTACACAAAAAACCCACAACAACCACAGGATGAGGCTGCAGCCAGCTGATGAGCACACCACTTCTTTCATCAGAGAGAGCTATCTGTAAGGAATTATCATTATTGTCATTAGGCTTATTATTCAACATGTAGAAAACACAAGTGTTATGTTGATTTCAATAACCCATTCACATTTTTAATAAACCCATATATGAAGCTGAAACCTGCTAATTGCCAACTAATTTAAATATGTAATGTATATAATCTTATGTCATGTTTAATTTACATTTTTCAAAGGCATTTGAGTACTTTGAACATAGTGGAGCACAATATGAATTTAAAATGTTATTTCTAATAATGACAAGAAATATTTATGTGCATTCTTATTAACACAAACACTGCAAGCAGTCAGAAGCAGGTGTAGATTTTGTTTGTACCTACAAAAGATCAGAGCTACTAAAATATTGATGAATGCTGAAATACACGTCATTGTTCGTATGTGAACAGTTTACATACAGATTCATTCTGCTCATTTTTCATGAAAGAGACCCATCATGTGTCATGGTTCTGTGCAGTCCAACATCTGTCCTTCATTGTGTCTCTTTGAGTTCTGTGTTTGGTCTCCTCCTGAGGGAAATCTCTGTTTTTTAAGCTGCTTAATGCTCCACTTTTCTCTCCACCTTGTCTCTGTGTCTTCCTGCTGTATGCTGTGGGGCAGTTAGCGTGCCGTGGCTTTTCACAGCTTCTTGTCCTCCTCTTAACATAAATTTAAAAAAAACTTTGTGAAATGACATGAAAACTTCAGATTGTAACAAAAATCGCCTATGAGAAGAAACAGAACAGAATAAAACACCATTGTCTTTGTAAAGGTGTCTCTAAATGAAGATCGTTAAGAATTTTATCCTGAAGTGGCCCCAGAACTAAACCATGAGGGACTAACCTGGTTATTTTACCAGGTGATTTCAGCCTTAGAGGACACACACACACACACGTTTGTTATTGATGAAATTATCAGCTGATTGTTAACTCGATGACTAACTGTGTTGGTTCTTTTCCAGGAGGAGTGTATGATTCGTTATAAGATGTTGGCCGAACTTGTTCAGAAGAGAAAACAGGCCAAAAGCTGATAAAAGGTCATAACCCCTGACTCCGCCTCCTTCTGACCTCTGACCTTGTGACAGGTGTGACAAACGACCCAGTGATCTATCAGGTTGGCTGAGAGTTGTATTTTTCTGTCCAGGTGAGCTGCCTCATGATTGGACTGGATTCTAATTAGTTTTCATTTTTTTGTTTTGGTTTGGTTTTTTATGTGTGACGTGGCGACACACTGCTCAGGTGTGTTTTTATAACTGGTTTTAAAAGAAGCAGGTCACCTGATCTCTGACCTCACAGCTTCATGTGCCTTAGCTCCACTCAGCATGCTGTCAATCAACTTCTGTTCAACTGATCAATAAAAAATATTTATTACCTTCTGCAGTTTCTTTGACATTGTTTGGGTCGGCTGCTTATTTTGTTTTAATTTTACAGTTTATGGATCACATATAATCTCAAAAAAAAAAAACCCACACATAATAATTGATTGATAATAGATTGTAGCTGTAAGCAGACCTACACGTTTTTGAGTGTATTTGTTGGTGTATGAGCCACATGTTTAAAGCTGGGGACCATCAAGTGCACAACATCTGTAGATGATCATGTTTGTTAACATTTGAACTCAGGCAGCAGAGAGTTACCACAACACGTTTCTCCTGAGCACCAGTGGCTTTTTTCAATCTTATCCAGTAAGCAGAGAGAGCGTGTGCAGCTAAAAGAGCTGCAGCCGGTGTCGTAATGTCTTAATGTTCATTAATATACAATGTCCCTGAAAAACAAACTAAATAACAAAGTAAATAAATAGGCAGGGATGTTGCTGAAGAAGACATTGTCTGGATTGATGTCGGTACCTTCCAGGTGTGCAGCTCACTCATCAGAACTTTGAGCTGTTAAATGTCTGGATGGTCCTTTCCTCTTGAGTCCCAGAAGACACAACACCCATCACAGATGACCTCGAGTCCAGAGACGGTGACAGTGTCGTTTTTTTTTTTTTTTTTTGATATATGGTTTCGTCTTCACATGGCTGAATCTTGACTTGCATTTGTAGATGCAGAAATGAACTGTTTACTGATAACAACACGCAGTACATCCTTCATGCAGTCACGTGTTCACGAAGTGGTGAATCTCCCTCCATGCTTTCATACCCTGAGCCTTTCAAACCCGATCACGATCCTCTCACCTGTACCAATCATCCTGCTCGCTGGGCAACACGGTGGCAGGCGACACGGTGGAGTAGTGGTTAGCACTGTTGTCTCATAGCAAGAAGGTCCTGGGTTCAGTTCCCGGCTGGTGCAGGGCCTTTCTATGTGTAGTTTGCATGTTCTCTCCGTGTCTGTGTGGGTTTACTCCGGGTGCTCCGGTTTCCCCCACCATCAAATTGTGTACAGTAGGTCTATCTTCAGTCTGTACTCTTGCCTAAGGTACTGGCTTAGAATCTGGAGTTGGTCCCCAGGGCCACACTGTGGCTGCCTGAGTCTTTTGTTGCTGCATCAGATTCAGAACAAGAGCATGTTTACAAAATGAATGACGCTGATGCAGATGCCATGAAGGAGGAATAAATGATCACATTCTGTCGTATTTACGTTTTACAAAGTGACTCCACCATTTTTTGTAAAAGGGAAGAAGTTCCACAGCATTCGAAGCAGAACAGCCAGATTTTGTGACAGCTTCTTCCCCCATGCCATCAGGCTGTAACAGTAATCCCCCCCCTCACCTATTTTCTTACACACACACACACACAGACAGGCAGTGGTGGCCTAATGGTTAGAGAAGTGAATTTGTGATCATTTGTGATGCTTGCCCCACCCATATTCCACCTCTGAGTGGCTGCAGATAAGCCTGTCGCTGTACTGGGCAGCCTCCAGGTGTGAAAGTGTAACTGTGTGAATGTGAGCGAGGCGTCCCTGAAAAAGAGTGTTCGCTCTCAGCAGCACACTCCCTGGATAAATAAAGGTTTAAGAAAAAAAGAGGGAAGGAACACTGCCAGTGACAGCAGCTCCTGAACCAGAATAAACAAGAAATTAAATATATTTAATTTAAAATATAGCCACAACCGAGACTGATTGGGGTCCAAGCAGAAATGGCAGGTTATGACTTTATATGACCTTCAGAAGGAGTTATGAGAACAGGACAGATGAGGCTTTAACTCATGACCTCCTGCTGTCAAAGCAGCAGACTAACCACTTAGCTAGGCTGGACTTGACTTGCTTGGAGTTTGAGGGCACAAACAGAGTTGAATGATGGTGAAAACAAAACAAAACTTTTCAGCCAAATTTAACAAAAGAGGTCATCCTCGATTTAATCTGACCTTCAAAAGAATTTAAATGCACGCCACATGTACAGTATAAATTACCACATGGTTAATATGTGCAAAAAGCATACATTGGGAATTGAACCAGCAAACTTCACATGCCTAGACAGTTGACCTACTCTATGTGCCACCATGGACAAGTGGTTTTTCTCCACATCTCAACACAACTTCTGTCAATGAGATGTGCTCAGGCTGTTTGTCTGTTAACACTTAAAATGCTGACAACAGTCAAAATGCTGGTGAGATTTTTTAAATTGATTTGAACTTGTCTTGTACTTCAGATTTGGCTCAAACACTTTGTTCTGAGTCGTGGCGCTCTCCTCTGTCCGCGCTCTCTGTCAGTCACTCTCCACAGGTGTCAGCCATTATCACGATTCACTCTGCAGTGGAAGAGCAGTCCATTATTTTCAGGCTCGACTGCTCCAATTTAAACTTTTAAAATTCACAACAATTTAACTGTATGATTAAAAAAAAAAAATTAAATCACAAAACATTATGATAATATCATCTATATGTTACATGATTTTGGTGAAATTTGAACAAACTCATGGCAAGATAAAAAATGTGCATACAGCAGTATTTACAGTAAAGCGTTCAATGTCACCAGAAACTCATTTTTGACATATCCCAACACAAGTCGGAACATGTGACATCTAGCATGTAAAGAATTTCCCTGTCAGGTTTGGTAGCATTTGAATGAAGATTGAAGGAGATTGAGATGTTAATTGATTATGCATATTTTGAAAACTATAGAGTGACGGACTTTTCAATAGACCACAGGTTGCACTGCGGCAAAGTTATGTCCCTATCCAGAGGACATGCTGAGAAAATTTGAGCTCGGTGGGACATACAGGTGTTTTTTTTAATGATTTTTTTGTAGTTTAGAGTGTGGCATGCATGGAAATTTAGATTTTTTGTGATAAGCCACACCCACTTTAATCAATCATAAAGAAATTTTATGCACTGACTGCATCCGTTTACGAGATATAAACTTTTCACTTTTTTGGCGCCCCCTACCGCTGAAATGCAATGTGTTTTATCAGATGTGTTCAATAACTTCTTCTAAACATTTGCCTAAAATTTTATGTTGATTTGATGAAAAATGAATTTTTCACAGCCAATTTGGTGCTAACATACATTTTAGCAAAAGTTCATTAGTGGCTAAATTGCTCGTACTTGCTTCAATCTATTATCCAAATAACAGATTTATTCAGATAGGTCTGAAGATTATTTCCACAAAGTTTCGTGAAAATTTGTCAAAATCTTGAGCAGTTGAAGAGAAATAACTGATTTGGACAAAATTCAAAATGCCCGAAATCTTTCCATGCCCAAAGGGGAGTGGCTTTTGTGGACAGATTTGTCTGGACCCAAAAATTCACGCAAAAAAATCATTTTGTTGCTGAAATTTACATTCAAGGAGTTCTTGCCCAAAACGTAAAAGTGCTAATATCGTGCCACCATCCGGTCTAATTGGTTTGGTTATTGTTGCCTGAGAAGCGAGTACAATTTACCACCAGCCTGCCAAATTTTGAGTTTCTAGGCCTTATGGTTTTTGCCGCCCAGACACTTTTAGCGGAGAAGAAGAAGACGAGGAACTAGAGAAGGCTGTTTCTGAAGAAATTGGGTGTGAATGCTCAAAGCTGAAGCTGAATGGCTGGACATGAAACGCTGGCTTTAAAAGCTGAATAACATCAACAATGTTTAACATGTTGAATACTTTAATATTTTTGAAAAGCTGATGCCACACTGACATGCTTTAGAAGCTGAATTATATCCTAATGTTTACATTAAGAGGAATACATGGGCTTCGCTGCTCGGACCCATAAACAGAGTTCTGAGAGAAAGAGAAAATAGGACATGGGCAGATGATTCATGGGCTCAGTCATTATCGAGGCATATCCAGCTGATTCCCGTCAACTTCCTCAAACTGTACATATTTAGGATAAGTTACAGCTAACAAAACACGACTGATATTCAAACATGTCAGAGAAAAAGAACACGAAGCTGGTTCAGCTGAGGTCAGAGCACTGTAGGAGTTCACTGACTCCTGAAGGGGGCGGTAACGCGATACTGTTGATGTCAGCGGCCTCAGAAGAAAATGATGGAGACTTCCTGCCGGCGGAGCAGAGGAAGACGAACAAGACGCTGGTCAGTTAGCATTAGCATCGGCGGTGTAACTAAGACAAACGTGCGCATTAAACTCTCCCCGTCACTGCTGCCGTAAGTCAACGTCATATTTTGTTAATGAACGTTCTAACGTTTTTCATGAGTTTTTTTTTTTTTTTAAGACGGAAACACGCCATGATCAATCTTCAGACGCCTGAGTAAAGCTAACCGGCTGTAGCTAGCTGGCTGACGTTGATTTCTCAGTGGGAGCAGTGAGTTAGTCTTAGCATCAGAGCTAATTTTGTTTATTCTGTCTGTGGTGTAAAACCTGTCTTGACTGGTTTATTAACTGATCAGTTTATATGAAAGAAGGTTTGAAAGTTAAGTCATCAGAATCCTTTAAAGTGTTCCAGGTTCCTCAAAGCTCATGTGACTTTCTGCGTGTTGCTGTTCTCGTCTTGTCATTATGAGTTTGAAGGACAGAGAGAAACGTGTTACAGACGAACTGATATTGATGAGATGGTCAAAATAACAGGAACGGCTGTGAGTGAGAATGTGCACGTCTCTGAAACAAACCTCAGTCACCCTCATGTTTATTTTGTTACAGCAGAGACGTCGTTGGCTTTCAGTAGCTGTTCCTAATAAAGTGGACACTGAGTGCCCTTAACTATATGTCACATCATGGTTATAAATGAGTGCAGGTCCACCTGGCTGTTCCTCCTCGTGTTGTGTTGCTCCACTTTCTTATCTTGAATAATGAGTAAATAAATGTATTCACATTGAGCTGTTGACCTGCGCACCTGTCTGTCTGTCCATCTGTCCTTCTCAGGTACGATGTAGCAGTCATGTCTCTGCAGGTGACGTTGCAGCAGAGAATCAGTTCAGCTCAGGTGCTGCTGCAGCGGGCGGAGCAGCTCTGTCAGGGTGTGGAGGGCCACCAGAAGCTTTGTGGTAAACTGCGAGCAGAGTTGCGCTTTCTGCGGCGGGTGGAGTCTGGAGAGCTGCAGGTCAAAGAGTCTCACCTGCACAGCACTAACCTGACTCACCTGACCGCCATAGTCGAGTCAGCTGAGAGTCTGGAGGGCGTAGTCGCTTTGCTGCATGTTTTCACCTACCAGGACGCTGCCAACTGCAGACAGACTCTGGTGGTGGATGTGGTGGCTAATGGGGGACACACCTGGGTGAAGGCGGTGGGCAGGAAGGCTGAGGCTCTGCACAACATCTGGCAGGGGCGGGGCCAGTATGGAGACAAGAGCATCATCAGGCAGGCCGAGGACTTCCTGCAAGCCAGCCGCCAGCAGCCCGTCCAGTATCGACACCCCCACATCGTCTTTGCCTTCTACAACGGGGTCTCCTGTCCTATGGCTGACCGCCTCAGGGACATGGGCATCTCCGTCCGCGGGGACATCGTCGCTGTCAACACTGTGATGACGGAGGACGGAGATGAGGAGGAGGAGGAGGAGCCAGCTGAGGATAAGGAGGAGGAGGAGGAGGAGGAGTCCGAGCTGACCCGAGTCGACCGTGGCACAGTGGTTGCAAGCCTGGCGTTTCCTGCTCAGGTGCAGGTGGATGAGTGTCAACGTGTGAACCTCGACATCACCACGCTCATCACATATGTTTCATCGCTGAGTCATGGCCGCTGTCACTTCACCTTCAGAGAGCCTGTGCTGACAGAGCAGGCGGCACAGGAGCGCCACCTGCAGGTGCTGCCACAGCTGGACGCCTTCATGCAGGGAAAGGAGCTGTTTGCCTGCCGCGCCGCTGTCCACGACTTTCAGGTGATCCTGGACACCCTGGGGGGGCCAGGTGAGAAGGAGCGCGCTCAGCAGCTGCTCACTCGTCTACGTGTGGTAGACAACCAGCCATCTGAGAGAACGCTGAACCTCACGCCCAGCGCCAAGGTCAACCACCGATCACTCATGATCTTTGGCACCGGAGACTGGCTGAGAGCCGTTACCATGACGGCAAACAGCCGATTCGTCAGGGCAGCGGCCAATCAGGGCGTTCGATACAGCGTATTCATCCATCAACCCAGAGCTCTAACAGAGGGCAAGGAGTGGAGGGCCACACCCATCTAAGACAGAGACTTCCTGCGCAGGAGCTGACAAATTAAAGGTGTAATAATAATAATCCTGAGTTAAAAACATGTCTGAGTTCATGTAAATATAATCTGATAGCTGATTTCAGAATCTATATTCAAAGATCAATAAAGAATCACAGTCACTTTCTGCTCAGCTGTCATTTGTTACATGAAGTCACAGGGCATAAGTACCAGGAAGCAGATGGGTGTGTTGACATGTGCTCACGTGCCAGGAATCAATGTAAAACTTTAAAATAAACTTCCAAAGTTTGAAAATAAAAAATGGAGTCTAAGTAGATACGGCCTCTTCTGAAGGTAAATTAACTCTGTAAGTGAGAAAAACAGCAGAATAGAAGAAGACTAATGACGGGGCCTGCAAGTTGAGTATTAGTTGGGGTTTTTGTCGGTGGTGTTTTACCAGTGTTGTGAGTACCGACTTGTGGCAATACAGATGCCTTTATTTTGTGAAATATATTTTATTTTCATTAAGCGCAACATTTTATAACTTAATAATGTTAAATATTTGACAATGAAAATCTCTCTCGGAATCTCCGTGCTTTTAAATTGAAACTTGGGAGCGGATGTGGGTGTGTCGTGTGATGATTGCCTCCGAGCGACAGCGGGTTAGCCTGTTAGCTTGTAGCAGAGGAGTACAAACCGTCCATGGTAGGAGTTCTGGAGTATTATGCCGAGAGTTGGAGCTGAGGCGGAGCTGCGGACTCTCACGGAGGTTTGTCAAAACTTTTAAACTGTCAACTTCAGTTGAAACTCAAACTTAATTAGTTAAGTACAACTTGTCGCTTCGCTAGACATGATGCTAACCGCCTAGCATGCGAGTCTAACAGGGAAGGTGACTTAAATGCTGAAAACAAAACAAGTGACTCGAGTAATGTCTCTACTTTTTTTTCTAATGCTCCTGCACTTCCTCCCCTCCTCCCATCTCCTCCTCCACCTCCCCTCTTTCCTCTTCCATCCTTCGTCTTTTAATTTCCTGTTGTTTCCTCGTCTGTCCTTCTTATCTCTCCTTTTCCTCCTACTTTGCTCTTTCACCGCCTCCTGTTTCTTTCTGTCCTCCTCCATGTCTTCTCCTCTCTTCTCCTCTCCTCTATCCTTTTCTTCTTACTTTCCCTTTCTCCTTATCCTCTTCCCTTCGTACCTTCTCCTCATCCTCCCTACTTGTCTTTCTCCTCCTCTCCTTCCTCTCCTTGTCTCCTCCACCTCAGTGTCAGTACAGTTATCCTGTGGAGACTCTGTCTGACCTTCAACACGTTCGCTCAGTGTTTTCGGATCTTCGTCTCTATGTGGACTTTTATTGTAAGTAAAAGATTTTTCTAGTATTTGTCACTTTCATTCATTCATTCATTCAGTAGTAAAGCTAAGACACTGAAGGACTTCCTGTGTGTGTGTCACAATAAAAGCATTTCCATGTGAAGCCCAATACCTTAGTGGATTTCCTTATTGGGGATGAACTTCAGAGATCATCCTGGCTGATGTGCACGCTGGACTGACACCAGATATTGAAATACCACTGCAGACTGTCACTGACTCCTCGTTGCTGATTGATGATGAGTTAAGTTGGTGATGAAGGTGTTGTGCTGTGCCCTCTCACAGGTTTTCCAAACAAAGAGAAGAAGAGGCTGGTTTACCTTGCTGGGACGGTTCCTGTTCATTATGAAGGTGGGACTGTGAGGTCAAAAGTCTTTTCAGGTCATGGTCAGTGTGAAAGGATGTGTTTGTACATCAGAGCCTCCGACATGTATTCATCTAACAGCTGATTTTGAGTCGATGAAACTGGCAGAGAGAGAATGGTTGTGTTACTGCAGTTCTATACGTCTGAAAAACTTAAAAACTCAAATAGTTCTCAATCAATCAATTGAAAGAAACAAAAAGAAAAAATTACATCCTTTCAATGCTTTAGCAGGTTGTGAAAACACACCAACACAACAGAAACGAGTGTGAAGTGATGGGTGTGTTTTTGTCCAGTCTCGTCGGTTCTGCTGTGATCTCGTTGGGTCTGATCCCGTCCATCCTGGTCTGAGTCATGTTTTAGTCCAAATCCGTCTGCTCTTGTGTTATTTCCTCTCGAATGTCATTTGTCTTTACAGGACTTGAGTATAATATCCCAGTGTGCATCTGGCTTCATGAAACCCACCCTGTGTCCCGCCCTCGCTGTTACGTAGTCCCCCATGTTTCCATGGTGATCAACCCGTCCTGTCCCTGTGTGGACACCTCAGGCAACATCAGTCTGGACGGACTGAAAAACTGGACTCATGTAAGACCTCGTGAGCATGCTCACTCACACCTGTCGGTGGTTAATGTGGTCAGATAGCTGGTTAGTTAGTAGTTGTCCCTCATGTGCAGGCAGTAAAAGGTGAGAGTTAGCTAACTGGCTCATTTCTGCAGCCTGACAGAAGCTTTCCCACTGCACAGTGTGGCAGGCGGAGCGAAGCGTCCCATCAGCATTTTAAAAACGTTTCTGGAACGTTTGTTTCTGGAAGATGGAATACACTGCCTGGATTTCTCCGAAACACACAGACGCAGTCTGGTATCTTAACACCCTGTCCAGGTTTTCAACCGTCACAACATGGTGGTTGAGATGGAGAGAGATCCAGACACACCTGCAGGCAGATAGTCAGAAGTCTGGAGACTGTAGTGTCATATACAGGGTTATGAATAACCAGGTTTCTATTCTCCATGTAGTGTTCATGTGGTTAATATAATCAAAAACAGTCAAAGGCTCAAAACCAGGATTTTCCAACGCGTTTAAACACAAATCCAAGAGCATCTTAAATCTCATCCACATCTCAGCCTGTGCCAGTGTGTATTTTTTTTCAAAATTTGGAGAAGTATGAACTGCTGTATTTTTTATTTTCCAGATAACAAAAGCCTGCGTGTGACGATGCTGCTGTCTGTCACTTCTTGTCAGGGTGTGTCCAACCTGTCACTGCTCGTGTCAGAAATGAGGCGGGCCTTCCAGGAGCACACGCCTCTTTATGCCAGGTCTACCCCCCCGCCCCCTGCAGACGCACAGGTGTCACAGTCAGCTGGAAGGTCAGAGAGTTCAAACCAAACACTGTGTGCTCTCTTAGCATCCTGTGGTGTTCATGATTAGTATCCGTCATCATTAGTAATAATCAATAACAGAATTGATGTCTGACCATGTGCTACCCTCTGTCAACACATGACGAGAGGAACACTTAAACTTTGTTTTGTTCTCCAGCATGCGGCATCCCATCATCCCCTCCTCCTCTCCACAGAGCCATCAGCTCTCTCTCACCCCTTCCCACCCGTCCAGACAGAAAGGTAAACTCCCTGTGGGTCTGTGACGATCATATGCAAGACAACATAGTAGCTAATTAGCATATCAGAAGTAGAATTCATGTGTGTTGCTCTCTAAAGCAATCCACTGAAGTACCCCCCCCCCCGCTTCCTTTGCAGCCCGCCAGCGGGAGCAGAACAGGGAAGGGATGGTGGGACGGTCATACACTGAGGAACTGCTGGGGATCGACTTCAGTGCTCCGCCTTCTTCATCTCCCCCCTCCAACAATCCCTTTCTGAGCACTGATGGAGCTCAGCAGGCTCATGTTACCACACATGCAGGTTCGGTCACATGACACTTTTCACCCTACAGAAATGCTCTGTCTGCACTTCCTTTAAACTGGAGTGATGGATGAACACAAACCTGTGTGAGGCGCCTCCACAGAGCTGCTAACAACTCATCTGCCATCATACTGCTATGCAACAGTACTGCAGTACTGAAGTATTATAGTAAAGCTGTCCAGTCAGAGTTTGAGTTGACTTTCTGTTTGTCTGCAGAACATCAAAAAAGTTCCATCGTCATTTGCTATTACCCATTAATTATTAATGATAATGAGACATAGCTGTTTACTGGCCTTTAAAGAGCATGGTGCAGGTTCATTTTTTTTTAATGAAATTTATACTTAACCTTGTCCATATGACCATCTGAAAAGTTAATGCAGGATTTGATGTTTTTAAAAACACATGGGCTAAAAATGCAGAGAAAAAACATTTTCTTTTTTGAGAAA
>JAPQLA010000004.1:25977010-26003575 GCA_029822935.1 Naso vlamingii | reverse complement strand
TTAAGAGTAGGCTTAAAACCTTCCTTTGATAAAGCTTATAGTTAAGGCTGGCTCAGGCCGGCCCATAGTTGGGCTGTCATAGGCCTAGACTGCTGAGGGATTTCCCATGATGCACTGAGCTCCGTTTCTCTCTTCCTTCTCTATCTGCTGTCCCAGTAACTGAATGTTAATAACTCCATACTTTCTTCAGTTTCGAGTCCATGAAAACACCCAGGTTTTCCACTTTTTCACAATAATTGTAACACCGGTCATCACAATGTAACACCTGTCACCTGTCTTGGTTAACAGTCAAGGGAGAGCATATATCACGGTCTTTTCTTGTCTCTTGATCAAACAAAGTGCTTCACCCTGCACATCAGCACTCACACACACATTCATCCACTGATAGCAAGGTCAACCTGCTCATCATGAGCTCATACTCACACATTCATACACACCAGTGGAACAGCCATCAGGAGCAATTTGGAGTTCAGTATCTCTCCCAAGGACACTTCAACATGTAGACTAGGAACGCAGGGGATCAAACCATGTACCACCTACTAGTGAACGACCCGCTGTACCTCCTGAGCCACAGCTGCCCGGGGGCCTCCAAAGATGTGCAGATCAGATATCAGACATACTCAGATGTGTACTTGTTTTTTTAACACAATCTTTATTCATCCCAATGTTACAAACTAAATACAGAGGATCTGTTGACGACACCAAGAAGCAGTGCACTTCTTCACTGTCTGAGCGACAGTGTAGCATCATCTCTGGAGGGACTGAAGGAATCTATCTCTTTGACGATCCTCTCAGCAATGGTTCTGCTGTTAGCAGCCACGATTCTTCTGGACATCATGTCCACTGGGCCTCCTGAACACAGATACAACAGACAGCACAGTGAACACCTTCAAACCCAGGAAACTGTCAGCTGAATGTCTCAGTGTCTATTTCTCCATCTGAATCACTTTCGAAAACTGTGCTGCTGTTTGAATGTCTTCACCTTCCACGTCCATCAGGACACCTCCGGCCTCGGAGACAATCAGCGAGCCAGCAGCGATGTCCCAAACATGCATCCCGATCTCATAATATGCTTCAACACAACCAGAGGCCACCAGACACATATTGATAGCTGCAGTTCCTGCACCACGCACGCTGGTAACATACATATACTCTTTTTACCATACATTTACTATACAACTCCAGTGGCTTTACTGCAGTATTGATAGTATTACCCGTGTACAGGAATGCACAGGATGTTTCTCAGGCTCGAGAAGATTTTGTCGACAGCTTCAGGTTCTCTGTTGGATCCAAACTCTGTGGCGATGATCGACTGTTTGATGTCTTACAGGAAAAAAAGGCACAGGTGACATTCTTGTTTGTCTCACTTGATGTTTGTGTTGTTCTCAGCTACACCTCGTAAACACTGATTTATTTAGTTTGGATGTAATTATTCTGAGTCTATGAGATTCAGGGTGTGATTACATGACTGTCCCAGTCATTCTAAATATTTTATGGTTTCAGTTGTTGCTTTTGATCATCAACTATGAAAAAAATTGCTTTTGTTAAGAACTGACTGGTCCCAGTGCCTTACTGAGGTGTAAATCCTTTGTGCTGTGTTCTTCATTACTGACCTTCCTGAAGGGACACCTGGAGTGGCTCTCCGTTACAGAATGCTCCCTTCCCCTTCCTCGCTGTGAACATTTTGTCCTCAAGACAACTGTAGACCACACCGAACTCCATCTGAAAGACATGAGAGACAGTACGACCACAACAGACCAGCAGGGGGCAGGTCAGACTACATTGCAGTGTAGTAGGTAATACTATGGCATGGTGTACTACAGTAGATCATAGTAGAGCAGGTCATTGTACATAAACAGTAGTTGTAGTAAAGCAGGGTGTAAAAATAGAGGGTGATACTGCAGCAGTACATCGGCAAAGGTACTCTGTGTCACTGAAAGCAATTTGGTAACATTTTTAATTTTTTATGTAACCTTTATTTCACCAAGAACATTCAGGAGATTCAGAATCTCTTTTGCCAGGGACTCTCAGCCCAGAGCGCAGCATAACAAGTTTCACTTTAATGAAACGGACGACATAACAAGTGACAAGTTTAAAAAAAAAAAAAAAAAAAAAAAAAAAACAATTAGCACTTTACATCAAGACAATCACTGACCAGTGTTCAGTTACAGGACATGTGCATTCAGTACATACACAGTCCTTTATCCTACTTTTAAAATCTTCCATACTGATCGGGTAACTCACACCAAGACGAAGATACAAAGACTTTAAAAGAACTTTCACCAAAAACAGGAAGTGTCCAAGGAATGACAGCCAAAATTTGTCTGCATGACCGCAGGCTACAACTCAACTTTTAGGAGGGAACACAAATAACTGGAAGCTGAAGCAGCTGAGCCTCATGAAGAAAAAGGTACAGATGTTTCAACTTTCTCACACAAGCTGCAGTGATGACACACAGTGGAAGGGCTCAGTGTAGTGGGTCACATGGCCACAGCCAGCTATTAGGCCACTACATGTTCAAGACTTACTTTTTTTAAATGGAGTTACATAACTGCATTATCAGAGTTCAAAACCTTCGGTCATCCTTGAAGTCTCTGGCACGGGGTGCTACTTTTATTTATTCATCATTTTGAATGTTGTTTTTCATTTCTGAGGATGCACTCGTGCCAATTCTGTGAAGAGGGAGGTGGTCAGCTGTTATCAACCCGATGCCACGAGGAGGACAGAGAGGAGGACAAAGAAAAGGACAGACAAAAGCATAGAGAGGAGGGGGACAGAGAGAAGAAAAAAGGGGGAGAACAGAGATGAGGACAGAAAGGAGGACAAAGAAAAGGACAGAGAGGAGGACAGAGGAGGAGGACAGAGAGGACAGAGAAAAGAACAAAGAGGTGGACAGAAAGTAGGACAGAGAGGAGGAAAAAGAACAGAAAGGAGGACAGACACAGGACTCACTTTGGACGTGGTGTATTATGTGTTACTCAGACTGACAGCTTCATACAGAACACTGAGGAGCTCCTCGTGTGTGTGTGTGTGTGTGTGTGTGTGTGTGTGATGTGGTGAATTTAACTCACCTTCTTGTTGACGGAGAATCCAATGGAAATAGCAACAAAAGGAAATCTGTTGAAGAGATATTAGAGTCAACAGAGGAGGTTACTAAAGGTCGCTGTGTGTTTCTAATGATTGGTTCCTGCTGACGCGGCCGAAGGTTTCTCAGAGGACTGATGTTCTGATGTCAGGTAACCTTCACCTGCACGGAGCTGGAGGTTCACAGCCGACACATGATCCAAAACCAGCCGTGAGTTTATTTATCGTTTGGGTGAACTGACCTTTCAAACTCACGTCACACACTGGACTGATGCTGTGAGTGTGTGTTTGATCAAAACATCTCCCGCAGATGATGATGATGATGATGATGATTAATAAAAAACTCACGCGTGGACAAAGTTGGTGGTCCCGTCGATGGGGTCGATGATCCAGGTGGGACTGTCTGTCAGGACACAAGCTTCACCTGCAGCGACAGACTCCTCCCCTATGAACCTCCCACACACAGATGTAAAAACACACACACACACACACACACACAAAGAAACACACACACACACACACACGGTAACTCAATTGATTGTGCTGTTTGGACTGTTTATGAGACTGAAAACCTTGATTGAATTGAACATAGAGAAAAGTGCATTGATCTGTGGGACTGATCAACCATCAATAACACACACGCACACTAACACACACATTTGTACAGCTATACTTGTGAGGACACTCACTGACATAATGCATGTCCTCGCCCCTTACCCTAACCTTCACCTAAACCTGATTCTAACCCTCAAACCAAGTCTGAACCCTCAAAAGTCCTTTAAAGGCCGAAATGTCCTCACTGTCCAAAAAGTGTCCTCACTTCCACGGAGTAAAACTCACATGACTAAAAATTGGTTCTCACAAAGATAGCTGTACAAGGACACACACACACACACACACACACACACACACACACACACACACCAGCTGTTTTCTAAACCATATACTACCCTAGCAGTATGTACCGATTTGGCCAAAAAAATAGTATGTAGTATGTAGTATGCTGTATGTCTACAAAAACAATATCTGCAGTTTGCCGAAAAAATTCCCATGTGTCCTGATTCAGAGGAAATTCACAGTATGCATCTACCTCACTTACTGTTTCCCACAATGCAGTGCACTGCAACATCACAACTAAAACCCACCTGGGCATCTGTTGATAAAATTCAATGAATTAAGAAAAGAATCTATCGCTGCCAATTTGTGTGTATGCATTCTGGGTAACCCGCCTGTGTACTGCAGTGTAAACGGATGGCATACTGATTGTTCAGTATGCAGTGCATACAGTATGTAGTATGTAATATGCAGCTGGGAAAAAACAGCTGTACCAGGGAGGCAGAGCTTCTTACTTGTGTGTGGGGAATTTCTCCTTCACTGATTGGATGATGAGTTGCTCCACCTTCTGGTCAGTTTGTGTCACCAAATCAACAGAGGAACTCTTTGTCATCACCTTCCTGTCGTCCAGCAGAGCCTCCCGCACCACCTGATCAATACAGTGATCAATTAAAGTGCTAACTAAAGGTACTAACATGATCAGTTTAGCAAAGCACCTGAGGGAGCGACACGTCGACTCGTTCAAAGAAGTTTTTGTCGGCGTTTCAACGAACTGAGGCGAACGAACTTAGTTTAGATCACTCACACCCATACACACACACACACACCTCTCCGGCTCTTCGTGCCACAGCGACAGCGTGATCCATGGCGTTCTGCCAGTGGTCGGCCATGTTGGAGGAGCAGCTCCTTTACAAAAAGAAGAAGGATTCCAATCACTGATCTGCATTTTGTTTGACTTCAGCCTGCAGCAGCACTGAACTCAATAAATGATCACCTGACAGGTGAGTCACTGCTGCTTTTAATTGGACACACAGAGCTGTATAACTCCAGAGGTGCAGCGTAACAGCAGAGGCATCACCAAGAAACATGAAGCAGACAACATAAAGACTCAGGACTGATACACTGATTCATCACCAAACTGTGACCACATTTTAAACCAGTGAAGTCTCATTCAGAAAACAAACATCAAAGTGACGTTAAGAGCAGCTTGATTCATTGATTTCTATCAACAATTAATCACTAAAAGCTCATTCCATATCGAAATGCAGCTCATAAGCACCTTTCCAACAAGATCACATGAGCCATGTTGGCCCCCTACAGGAGAGGTGCTGAGAAAAGAAAAGATTATTTATTTATATTAAGATTTGACATCCAGTGACGTGTACATCTAACACACTGTGTGAACACCAGCATGTTTGGGTTCATTTCAGTCACCAGTTTGAGCCTAAACTCCACATAAAACCTGAATAAAAATGAACACAAATATAAAAATGGATTGTTTGTTTCAGTTTTGTATTTAACTTACCATTCTGGGTTTTTGTGTGTGTGTGTGTGTGTGTGTGTGTGTGTGTGTGTGTGTGTTTTAAAGCTTAGTGAAATAATAATAAATCGAGAGAAGAAGGACACCAGAAAAGGGCAAACCAGGGAGGGTTGGCTATTTTTTTCTTAAAACAATAAAAAAATAATAATTAGTGGTAGTAGTATAAAATTATCTAGGCTATGTTTTTTGTTTTTTTGAATGCTTTCTGTCAGGGCACAAATCTTTGAAGCTTTACCAGCTCTCAGGGAAATACAGACTGAAACTAAGCAGGCAGCAGACAACATGTAACACTGACACAAACATGCACATTGAAAGGTGAAGGGTCCTTCCATTAGGCACATATACACAATGTACGGGGACATTGGTTCTCTGCATTTAACCCGTCCCCGAGGAGCAGCGGGCAGCCACAGCGCAGCGCTCAGGGTCCAACTCCAGATTCTGAGCCAGTACCTCGGTCAAGGGCACAGACTGGAGACAGACCTGCTGTACATGATTGATGGTCCATCAAAACAGGAAACTCACACAGACACAGGAAGGACATGCAGTCCCACAGAGGAAGGCTCTGTCCCAGCCGGGAATCGAAGAGGCGACAGTGCTAACCACTACGCCACCGTGTCGCCCAGTAGCTAATGAATCCAAAGAACAGGTTCTAACTCATTTAAATGAAAACAAACAAACAAACACAAAACACTGTCAACTTATGATCGAGGTCTCATTAAATGAAAAGCCTGATGGCAGAAAACTGACCGATGAAGGTGGGAAGCTTTAAGGAATTTACATTTGTGTATGAAGCACTTGGCGAGTATCTTCAGAGGGTTATTATAAATGAGCCGTGTTCAGCGACAGTACGTGATGACGTATGAGAACGGCGTGGACTGTCCCGCTGCGCGTCTTTCAAACCGAAGCAGCTTCTGTAAACAGATTCTGGTGGGACGGAAGTCAAGTAACGCTGCGTGAGCTGAACGTGACAGCGAGACTGATTTAGGGCGGAGGTTTCATGTGAAGAAGAGCCGCTTCCGCCGGAAGAAGCGTGTAAACAACAACAAAGGAAAAAACAACATTAAAAGTAAGATCTCACCGGTTAGTCTGGTGATAATCCGCCGCTGCTGAGGGTCACCGGCTCCGCGCACTTCCGGGTTTCTGCCCAGTCAAAGGAAGGCTGGGACACGGGCTCTGACGCCATGGAAACGGTGGGGTTTGCACTTGCGCAGTGAAATCTGGCCGGTACTTTCGGAAACACTCGACAGATGGCGTCGTTCTTCACACATCCCAAAGAGTTGAGGCAGAAAGCACCGAGCGCATCCTGAGCTTTTTCTGTAGCGCCTCTGCCGTAACCGTCCGACAGCGCAGCGCCACTTACACTGCGCATGTGCAATACCCCATCGTCTCAATGGCGTCAGAGCGCGTGTCCCAGCCCTCCATCAATAACTTCGGTGGGGAGGAGGCGGCGCGGGATGGCAGTTAGGCAGGTAGGACGACACCTTGCTGAGAAACTCAAAATGGTTTTTCTCTCCAAAATTGTTTTTTTTTTTGCATATCCACAACAACCATCAACAGCAAAAAACTACACGAATTCTCTGAGCGACGAGACATCCCCGGATCCCCGATGGCATCTCTACACAATCCGACAGCCGAAATCAACGACAGCAGCAGCTACAGTTGTCCTGTAACGTTAGCACAAAAGGACGGATGGGCAGTCGCTAACAAACAGGTGGGTTGTAGAACGGTTGTTTTCCTGTAACAGCGGCAGACAAAAGACCTAGAGAACAAGACAAAGACAGACAAAAAGCTCCCACTCTGTAAAGATGAAAAGTTAACCGAACCATCATGGACGTTGTGGAAGCGGGAAACATTCATTCCCGTGCAAATACCGACCTGATGGCGACCCCCCTCCCCGACTCAGCTCCACGCTCAGCAGCTACAAAGAAAGGTAAGACAGAGCCTTCTCTCTCAGAGTTGCAAGACAACATGGTGAGGTTTGTAGCAGAGAAAAATGAAAGAAAATACAGTCTTGCAACCCTAATAAAGACAAATGCAGACACCACTGAGGCTTTGAAGGACTCTTCAGAGTTTATTTTCGGAGAAATCCCAAGATATGAAGAAAGACATCACGACGATCAAGCACACTAGCAACGATAGTCAGAAAAGAGTTACAGCCATGGAAGACAAGATAACTGAGATGGAGCCTGAGGTTGCCTGGTCTACCTGAACGAGAAGGTGAGGAGGTGAAACAGCATGTCATGGACACCTTCAGAGCCGTCATCCCAGTGCCGAAGAAGACCTGCGCTTCTGACGTAAGTCACCGAACTGGGAAAGAGGAGAAGAAACCCGGCCGGTGATAACAGGATTTACATCTAGATCGTCAGAAGAAGCTGTGTGGAAATCTGCTGAAGACTCCGAGTTCCTCAGAGTCAAGAAGATTTGGAGAAGGCTGTGGCCACGGATCGAAGAAGCTCGCAAGCAGGACGAGAAGCCTTCAGAGCCTTCACTGATGCTACAGAGGTTAGAATGTGAAAAGTGATTAAAATGAACTGACAGCGTAACGGTGTGCCTTCGTTAAATGCATTTCCATCTCTATTAAGAAATTGTATAATACAGTTTGATCTCAAATTAAATCTTATTTACAATTTTTGGGTCAAAATGTTGTAAATATGCTGTTTGCTCTACATTGAAAATCATTTTCTCCCTGTTTTCAAAGTTTTCAGTGTTTTTTTGACTGTTCTGTTGATACCATTTTATTGGCTCAGTGTACGAGGTATCTGAGAACATGAAGAGAGAGGCTGTTTTTTTGTTTGGTAAAAATTTCAAGGCTGACCTTTATTTTCTACAAGAAACACATGCTGTAGGTTCAGACTTCAGTTTCTGGAAAAATCAATGGGGTGATAACATCTGGATGGCTTACGGTAACAGCAGCTCCACTGGTGTAGCTGTATTAAAAGGATCCTTTCAGGGAAAAGTACTTAAAAATATTTCTCATGATTCTGGAAGATGGATTATTTTAGTTTGGGAATTTATGGGTACCTTATTTTGGGTAATATATACATATATAATAATAGTCAAAGAAACATCCTTTTTGAGGGATTTGAAGAGAAAATTAATTCATTACAGTTGACCTTCACAAATGCCAAATTAATTTTTGGAGGAGACTGGAATTGTATAAGTGACCCCAGAAAAGACTGTCATCCGCATAGATCTTTGGCAGGCACATATGAAGAACTTAATGACTTATGCCTGCACTTAGATTGTGTTGATATATGGATATTAAAAAAATCCATATGAAGTCCAATACTCTCGGAATAACAAAGATCTATCAAAAAGATCCAGAATAGACTTTTGGTTATTATCAAGTGATGTCATAGACCAAGTAAAGGATACCAAAATAGAACCATCTGTATTTACTGATCACAAAGTTGTTTCTTTAATTTTACCAGTAAGGAACCTGTCTTTTAAATACAATGCGATGTACTGGAAACTCTATTTTGTGTGATAAATCCTTTAAAGAAAAAAACATGGAAATCGTTCAAGAAAACTGAAAAAGGTCAAAAAGAGAAAATATATGTCAAACACTGGGAGTACACAAACTTTCAGATCTGTGGTGAGGCTGTCAAAAGAGGGAAGGAACATGCAAAAGAGGAGAATCCTTAAGGAAATAATCTGATATTGTATATCAAAACTTAGCACATGGTGCCTTTATCCAAAGAAAATGGATGGAATACAGTGACAGGAATACAAAACATTTTCATAGCACAGAAAGACAAAACACCAGTATCAATAATATGCGGAAGCTCAAGATTAATGAGCGTATCTCTGAAGATTCCTTAAAAATCTCCTATTTTGTGGAAGACTTTTATAAAACATTATATCCTAAACCAAATTATTCAAATCATGTAACTTTCTTTCTTCCATTAAGAGTACTGCACAAAAAATAAGTATTACTGAAAGAGAAATTTGTGATCAACCTTTATCCTTTTATGAACCTACAAAAAATCTGAATAAATCACCAGGTAATGACGGTCTTACCGGAGAATTTTATAAGGTCTCTCAGGATCATATTTCTGAATTCCTGCTGTGTGTTTTTTTTCCGGAACTTCATCTCACACCATGTTTTTTCACACTTAGGTGGCCTTAAATTCATTTTGCTCTGTAGCCTTCCAAAAATACCACTTCAGCTTTCCAGTTTTCATCATCAGGTTCGTTTGGTGTGGGCACTGATTTACAAGCTCATTTTTTCTCCTCAGAGATACTATATATGGAACAACTGCAACATTATATACAAGAACAAGTCGTTGTTCTATGAAAAATGGTTCAACAATTATTAGGTATTATACTCGTGAGTCAGTTGTTTAAAGAGGATGGGTTACTGTGTAACTGTTCAGAATTTCTCACCAGGTATAATGTACCAGTAACACCAAAAGAGTTGTCAGTAGTGTTTGATGCGATTCCTTCTGGTTTGTGCATGTTATTCAGGAATGTTGGTAGCTCTGTGCCTCTGTCAGTTTCACCTCCTGACGCAACACAATCCCCTTTAGGTAAAGTCTGTTTTTCCTTTAATGGAGATATGAATCCCAGAATAAGAGCACTGTTTCAGGACAGTATGGTTTCCACTCCTCCAGCAACAGTATATTGGAGTAATTTTCTGAGCAATATTGACTGGAGGAAAGTCTGGACCCTACCACAAAGTTTCTGTTGACAAATAAGGTCAAAGAAGTTTCATTTAACTTTTTGTGAACATCCTGAAACCTGCGGCCATTTATTTTGGTCCTGTCAGTTTACATATGGTCTGTGGAAAGATATGAACAAGCTCATAGCTGACAACATTCTCTCAGATTTTACTCTCTACTTCAGAAACGTTATTTTTGGTTGTCATGATCTTAGTTACAAAGATCAGACATGAAAATCACTCACCTTTCGGCTAAATTCACCGTTTTGAAACCAAAATAGATGACCTACGTGAATCGTGCAGATCCGATGAGAAAATATTTGGGGGGGGCAAGTGGCAAGTGATCGGGATTTGGAGGTATAGATTACGGGAGCCTTGAATTGGGAAGAGAAAAAAAAAGAAAAAGAAAAAAAAAACACCCACAAGCGCGAGAGCACCTGATTGGGTTGTGAATTGTACTGTGCAGTCCAGAGCCGCAGAAGCTTAAAAGAAGACGCCTCTGCCAGCCGATTTGGAGAGCTGCCTGAGGAGACGTTCTTGGCCTGACTGAATTTTGTGAGTGATGGTTTCAATAATTTCATTATTTTCTTCAGGAGCTCTGTTAACATAGCCTTAACGTTAGCTACAGGACATATATCACTTGAAGAATTAAAGCTTGCGGAGCACAGCAGGAGAGATAACGTAACGTTAATGTCAGTTAACAAGCCTCCGGCCTCGGGCTGAAGAAGAGAAGAGGGCAAGGCTGAGACATGCAGCTAAACAGTGAAAGCGTGCCTTGGAGACACTGGTCCAGACCAAGAAGAAAAAATGAGATGGCAAATTGCGCTATTAAAGTTGTGCATTTTATGAGAGAAGTTGTCAGTCTCATTTCTTATATAGCATAATGTGGCCATGGATAGATACTTTATTATACACTCATACTGTCTTGTAGTTCTGCTTGAATTTCCTCTCAAAATGCATCAGATTGATGCTTTCAAATATGAAATATTCAAAATTTTCTTCCGGTGGACCATGCCCCCGGACCCCCCTAGAGGGGTCGTATCCTTCTCACCTTTTTCACCCATGACCATTTTCATGTCTGAAAGATAGTGATAACTTAATTTTATTGTTTGCAAATTCCACATCTGCAAGTGTAAGTTTACCAGCAAAAAGCCTGAATTTATTGTTTTTTAGAAAGGAGATGGAGCGCTACATCAGGACAGTTTCTTCATTGGACAACAATGAAGCAATTAAGACTGTAAACATCTGTGACACTTTCAGTGTGTGCATGTCTTCTTAACGCTCTCGCTTAATTTATTTTAGTTAAGTTTGCATTGGTTTTGTCTCATCTTGATGTCTGTTTATTTTATGTATTGCTTATTTGTCTGTGTCGGTTGTGTGTTTATGTATGCTTGTAAATTTCTAAAGCCTTGAATAAAGTTTAATGAAAAAAAAAATCCCAGCCTTCCTTTGAATAGCCTTGGGCTGCGTTCCAACAGTCCCATAACTCGCCTTCGCTCACTCTCCCTCGGCACCTCTCCTTGGGGGAATCCCCTCAGCCATCTTAAGTGCTGGTCCAATATTCCGCAAAACTCAAGTGGACAGGGACCGAGTGAACTCCGATGTTCACTCGAGTTGGGCATCCAGACCAGAATGCATTGTGATCTTGCGTCATTACCTGTATGAGAATCACTGACAACACGAGGCGGGACAGACGACCTACAAGTACGTAAACAAACAGAGAAACTTAGCAAATCTGTTTGTCTGTGATCCTTTACAGCTCATTCCTCTGTGTTATTGTCACCATGACATCAGCAGACTGACACCACGGATTGATTTTTAAGTGACACACATCTGGCTCCACATAACGGGCGAGTCTGTTCCAAACATGTTATTGATCCAGCCCCCCCGCCCTGCTCCCCAGTGCCTGAGCGAGGACATGCTATGGGACTGTTGAAACGCAGCCTTGGTTTCTGCCTTTTCTTCTTCTTGTTTCTGTAGCAGAGTGCTGCTTCCGCCTGCCGGTCACTTGGTGAACTACATGTGACTGCAGCTGTGAGGAGCTGCTGATCAGACACCAACACTTTAGTTTCACTGCTTTCCTGAGAACAAACGTTACACGAGTTCAAATGTTTCCACTGTCTGAACTGCGCCACAGTTACACACATGGAAACGTATCACTGTCAGGCTCTGCAACTCTGAAACACAAAACCAGACACCAATAAATACAGAGTGTCACCTTCAGAGTTTGCACAGTATTTCGTTTCATTTGACTAAAAACCACGTCTTCATCCTAACGTAGAGATTAAACCACATTTCAGTCCTGAAAATCTAAACTGTTGTTTCTGGTTTTGTATCTTCAGAGTCACTGCAGGATGTGTCATTTAGAGTAAAAGCTGATTTTCACCTTTATTTTCTTCCTGTTTACTTTGTGTTTCCATCAGTTGCCATAACTGCCCATAACAGAGGTTATAGCACAGTTGAACTTTGCAGTCAGTAATCTTTGATGTACAGACATCAGTAAACCAGAGTGAGACTCTCTGCTGATGCAAAGCTCACATGTGGTCAAATACACGCTGAAGTGAAGTATGTCAAGATTTAACATCAACAGAAAACCCGTCAGACGCAACGTGTTTCCGTCTCGTTCTCTCTTGCTCCTCATGGACCGAAACAAGAAGCCATGTGCAAGTTGGCCCAAAGATGGCGCTCACACCAACAGGTGTGATGTCACTGTTTCCTTTGTTCGAGCTACAGTCAGCCGTTTTCAGACAACACGACCTCTGTGTGTTTACACAAAGACATTGAATTCCATGTCTGCACCTGAATTAATCAACAAAATTAACAGAGCAGAATCACAGCAACACCATAAAAGGATCAAAATTACTGACAATCCATCAGGAAGTGATGTAAATGGCTACAGCCCAGTGCAGTGTCTGACAGGCGGGTTTTTACCGTTACTGGAGGAGTCAGGAACATCAGCAAGGTCGACATGTCATGTGACCTCCAGCTCTGACTGTGCTGAGTGTGAGGGACAGGAGGAACCTTCATGGTGATAAACATTGACAAACCATGTGACGACATGTTGGTGTGCTGGTCCCCATCCACAGGGAGAAGCTGATTACTTACCAAAGAACGGCTGCAGGTTCAGGTTCTCTTTCTGACCGTCCACGGCTTGTTGATGGCAACTACAAAGCCTGTGTGTGTGTGTGTGTGAGCTGTGTGTTTGACTCGTGCACGTCGACAGAACGTCCAAAGTGGCGAAGCATCTTGCAGAGCCACACGCTGATGGGATGGGTGCCTCCACATCCTGTCCTGATGATGACACATGATCCTGCCTTACACCAGGCTCATTTACCAAAGACAAAATATATAACCTGAACACAGCTGTCTCCGTGCTCCTTATTCATAATTCATATGCATTTATTTTTGAGCTGAGACAATTCTACATTTCATTTATGCAGCTAAATCACTGGTTTGAAACTAAGAAACTGGGACGGACTTCACACACAAATTTGATGTAATTACAAGTAATGCATAGAACAGAATCCACAAGAAATCAGGAGTGTTTCCAGGTTTTATTAGTGTTTTTAAAATCATGTCACACTTCATCTAAACATGACCACAGTCTGCAGAAACCCTGCTAACAGCTTAGTTACACTCCGTTCACAATTGTTGCTCCACAGACACACTTGTAAGGGTCCTCATCGTCACGGCGACAGGGAAATTCCTGGATGACCTGAGAAACTTGATTGGCCACGGTGGAGGAGCTTGCAGCAATAACTCTTCTTGACATCATGTCGAACTCCGAGCCTGAAGAAATACACAGAACAGTGAGAAGTGAAAATGCTCCCTGCAGGCACACACAGGTGAAAATGACATATCAGATACAGACCATCTGTATCCATGACGACACCTCCTGCCTCCTGCACGATGATGGCGGAGGCTGCGATGTCCCAGCAGTGCATCCCAATGTGATAGTAGACATCAGCTCCACCTGTTGCCACCTGACACATGTCAACGGCTGCTGTCCCCAAAGCACGGACTCTGGAATGTACAAGAAGCACGCAAACAACACGTCAAAGAGGTCACAACGCACAGACACTGTGACATATGACCGACACGCAAACAACACGTCAAAGAGGTCATAACTCTGACGCTGCTTGTGTTCCAACAGGTGAAGCTACAGACACAAAGAGATTCTGAGTGCTTAAGCTCGCACAGCAGCACTAAAGATAAATAGGGTTCTATTAAGACATCTTAACGGATTTTATTCAAATAGATCCAAAAAGTTTTACACACACACACACAACACTCAACTAAAGCTGAGGGTATGTGCAGTCACTGTCAAAAGAAAAACAAGACAAGACAAGACTTGGAGACATTTTGTTTGAGAATATTCAGAGCGCTGTGTCGCTGCTCTTCTCACCCGTGAACTGGCAGCTTCAGCAGTCTGAAGATGTTGGAGGTCATGGTGGACAAAGCGAGGTCATCACGCTCTGCCCCAATTTCTGTCACCACCACACACCTGCTGATATCTGATTGGAGGACACAAATCAGTGAGAACAGATCCAACAGCAACCAAACATGCATGTACATGCATGATATCATGTGTGATGTCACCTTCCTGGCCGGAGGCGTGCAGTGGCTCTCCGTTCAGGAACGCTCCTCTTCCTCTCTGAGCGTGAAACAGTTTGTCCTCCACACAGCTGTAAACAATCCCAAACTCCGTCTGACAACAACGACAATATGTCAGTTCACTTCCTGTCTGACCCCCCCCACCCCCCGCTGATCTCTGACCTCTGACCTCTGACCTCTGAACTGGAACTGGTAGGTGAGTTTACCTGCTTGTTGACAGTGAAAGCGATTGAGATGGCCACAAACGGAAACCTGTGAGCAGAAGCAACACCTCGAGTTCTGATTAGAGTTACATGAATCATTCACACCAACCTGTTGGTCATTCACACACCGAATAAATGTTTGTATGTTCACAGACGCTGCAGCCACACAGCTCATCCAGTTTATGTTTTGTTTTGTTTTTTACATGAGATGGATGTAGATGATACAGATGCTATATGTGATCGTGTTTGGCTGATGTAAATGATGATTTACATGATGATGATGCTGTAAATATAATATTTAATTTAAATTATTTGTTTATTTGGGGGGGGTAGTGCATATTAATGAGCATTTCTTGCACAAAGAAGGAAAATGTAAACATGGCAGAGGCTCATTTCAAGCGAGCAGATGTTCTTTAAAAGCAAAGAGCAACACAAATGAAGCGTTTAAACTTGAGGTATTGTTCTGTGTGAGAGAGCGTCCTGTTCATGTCAAAGTGAATTCTCGAGTGGTGATGAGCAGACAGCATGACATGTTGACTGATAACTTGAGTCGATCACAACAAATAAAGGAAAAATGGTTCAGAACTGTGATTTCTCCATCTGTGATGTCACAGTGTGGGTGGAGCCTCTTACCTATGTACGAAGTTAACGGTCCCATCAATGGGGTCAATAATCCAGGTGGGACTGTCAGTCAGCTCGAGACGCTCGCCTGCAGCTACAGACTCCTCCCCAATGAACCTGAGGGTTAGAGGTCCAACAACAGTTACCTGCTGCTCCAGGCCTGCTGTCCAATCAGAATCAGCTTAATTTAAGGAGTCATTCCAGTGATTTTCCCACAACTGATCCTGAATTTTCCTCCTCAGCCTGTGAAAACAGCTGTAAAACACCTGCTCAGCAAATGTCTTGCCATGTTTCAGTGGTAAAGACTCTGTAAATAAAGTCATGGAGGACTGACACGAAACTTTCTCTCGCCAACAGGAATTCATTTGGACAGTCGAACCTGTGCAGAGGGTATTTGTTTGTGATGGCAGAGATGAGAATCTTCTCGACTCTTTGATCAGTTTCTGTCACCAAATCAGCCGGAGAACTTTTCAACTTCACCTGTTTCTGCTGCTGAAATGCTGACAAGACAATCTGAAAAAAAAATAAGATAAAATAAAATAAATAATTGATGGTAGAGGAAAATTATCAGTCAACTTACTGATCACTCAGACAGACTCACAGGCAGACACAGACATTGAAATAAAGCAACAACACTGTTGTTAAGTCACTGAGGTGAAAGGTGAAATAAATAAATAATTTGTTTAGATTTTACTGAATCCTGAAAATAAAAATATATTTTCAAGTTTATTCAGTTTTTGTCTGAAACTCAACATTTCTGTCAAATAAAAGAAAACTCAGTAATGCACCATCACTGCTCACTGCTGAAATGTGTAAATATAAGTGTGTGTGTGTGTGTGTGTGTGTGTGAACCTACATGTAGGGTCATTTAAGGGTCGTCAGTTTTAACACAAAAACTTTCATTTTTTTCTTGTGTGTCAACATTTTTATCAATCTGTTACAAAACTGTGAACTGAACCTGAACTCATTATCATCACCTCCTCCTGCAGCTCACTGGACACTATCTCCTGTGCTAATAATAATGATAATAATATTAATAATAATGTTTAAAACATTGAATAAAAACGTTAAAGGTCAAATTCATAACTGGTCACATTGGGAGAAATTTAAATGCTTATTAAGGTATTTTAAGATTCCACAGATTTTTTTTTTATTTATTTTGAATTTAATCAGAATTAAAGTATCAACCAGAATGACATTATTATAATTATTTATATAAGACCATTATGAGCAGAACCAGAAGTACGTGTGGATTCAATAAGCAGACAGATGAACTCTCCTGTTCAAGTTACTGTTTTCTAACTGATGCCTTTCTGTTTATTATCCATGTGGCGTCTCAATGATTTTTTTCACACGCACACTTTGGTTCTTTTATGGAGTTTTTTAAATCAACAAAACTTTATAGAAGACTCAAGCCCCTCCCCCTGGCGTCTGTCTCAGTGCTGTTCCATGATTGGTCCATGTATCACTTACCTCACTGGCCTGTTTGGCGATGGAAATGCCGAAGTTCAGACAGTCAGTCCAGTCAGCCATAATGATGATGATGAGTGAAGAAAATCTGACGGTCAAACCTTCTGTGAGAGAGGGAAAAAAACTGATGTCAGAGAGGAGAAGAAACGAGAGACACAAAAAATGCAAAGAAGAAAAGAATGAAGACAATAATTAAAAAATGAGAAATGTTAAGAGGAAAAAACAGTAAAAGAAGATAGAAGAGAACCAATAAAAGAACAGACAAAATATTAACCTGTAAAAAGTGACAAAGGAAGTTGAAGGAGGAAGGGAAAGTATATATGAAGACTGAGAAGGAAAGGTCAATGACCTTAAGAGGAAAAGTGGAGATGACAAAACAAACAAGGAAGAAGAAGAAGAGAGAAAAAAAGACAGGGAACAGAATGACACAAAGTAGAAGACAAAGAGAAAAGCGAAGAAGATGAACAAGAATTGAAAAAGAGAAAGACTGCATGAAGAAAAGAGGAGGAGGAAGGAAATGAAGAGGAGACAATGCAGCGAATGAAGAAGAGGAGATGGCATGACAGACGATTACAGAACGTACAGAACGAAGATTTACAGAGAACAGGAGAGCAGACACCGCAGAGGAAGAACTTTCTGAACTCCACACAACTCATGTCTCTTTTTAAACAACTGATAGCCAATCAGAGCTCAGATCACACCCGTCCTGCAACACAACCAACCAATGGCAGCTCTGCGTGGATCAGCAGGCTCCCTCTGTTCTCACGTCATCTTCATCCCCTCCTCATCTTCAATGTCACTGATAACAAGAGTCTTCAGATTTATCAATTAAAGAGAGCAGCTGATTTTGCTCAAAAAGCTGCAGTCGCCGATGTGAGTTTTAGGCTGTGTGTGTGTGTGTGTGTGTGTGTTGGGGTTGGGGTTGGGGGGGTAATTGGATCACAAGGAAGCAGCAGCACGCGCGGTCAGTCAGCTGACTGCAAACAGACATCCTGTTCAGAGACCTGTCCTCTCTCCTAAATCTACTATAGACAGGTCAAGTCTGTGTGTGTGTGTGTGCGTGTGTGTTTAAGAAATCAGACTGATAAACTGCAGCGGGAACAAAACGTCTCAGACACACTGACATAAAACACTGCTGACACACTAAGATACACACATACGGATTATTCCCCGTATTCTCTTCTGATTATTCCTTTGTGTGTGTGTGTGTGTGTGTTGAATCCATCTGAATGGCATCGGAGTTCATTTTTGTTCAGACTGACGACAGACAAGGACAAACTGAATTTCTAATCTATTCACTTCTGTCATAAACACTGGAATACTGATATACTGACCTGTACTGAACACACACACACACACACACGAACACACACACAGATAAAACATGCAGCCACCCACACACTCTTACATATGTGCTTGGTTGTATATAAACTTAAGTAAAAGTGTGTGATGCTCAGATTCTTTGTTCGTATGAACAATAAAACTTTTTCCGAATAAAATTTTGAAACGAGGAGATATGAACGTGGATCATATCGTGTTTTCGTGCTGCGGCGGCGCCGCCTCAACTCCACGTGCTGAACTGAGTTTTATGAAGTAACCTGTCAACTGCTGCCAATACTGCTCGCTAGTTAGCTTTGGTAGCTGCTGCTTTTTTTAAATGTGAGCAAAACTTATGTAAATTTTGTTGCCACTTCCTAAGATCTCAGGGCAGAACTTTGTAGTGACGCCGCTCTGTTCTGGGGGCACTTAAACTGTTGACTGGTTACATGACCTTGTTGACTAGCTAACAGTTTCTTGACCAACTAGTCTGTTAACTAGATTATGTGAGTAACTTTAGGTGGTTAACCAGCTAACATTTGTTTGTTGACTCACCAACACTGTTTTGTTGACCAAATAGTTTTTTAGAGGTAAGTTTGTTGACTGGACATGAATGAAAACAGCTAATGTACATATGACACAATGACAAAAAACACATCAGATCCAATGTTTTATTAAAAGGTTTTTTTTTTGCAATGTCACTGGAAGACTCTGATCTTTGATGACGTGTTGCCAAAGTTTTGCTGCACACCTGCCGTGCAGGTAAAACCACTCAGCGACGCCTACAGGTGTCGTTGTGTTGATCCAAAGTTTTACACATTTTGGTTTAAAACTTTAACTGGATGTCTGTAAGAAAACCAGCATCTCACCATGAGTAAAGTTTTGTGTTAATAAAGTTTTGAACTCTTTCGTTCAAACAAAGGTCAGCTGTGATTGGCTGCTTCTCGCTCTGACAGAATGACGCCTCTGTTTCCGACACACAGGAAGTCCACACTGATGCAGAGGAAGTTGTCATCTCCCTTTCTTCATCTTGGCCACTTTCTCTTTCCTCTTCTTGACGTGTTTTGGCACTTTGGTTTTTCTTTTCTCTCTCTGTGCCTCCTTCACCAGCTTCTTCTTCTCCTGAAAGAACAAAACACATCATCTTCACCTCTAAAAACTCTTCATCACGTTTTCTTGTCTCAGCTGGAGGACAGACAGCTCCTGCTGCTTTAAAAGTGTTAAAATACCTTTTTGTCGATGGAAGCTTCCTCTCTCTGGTCCTGCTGATCTTCCTCAGCGTCGTCTTCCTCTTCCTCAGAGGATGAAGACCTGTCGTCCTCTAGGAGAGCAGGAACCTGAGGAGACATCACACAGACAGAATGAACCTTGAGGTTCTGTCCACATTCATGGTCAGCCTCAAGCTCACACTTCATATGTGACCAGGTGAACATCGCTGCAGTGATGTCATGCTGTGCTGCAGGACGCCATGACATCACTGGTTACAGATGGGTGGTCATGTGATCGCCGTCAGGTTGACAGAATACCTGCTGAATGGATGTTAATTAATGGATCAATCACCTGAACTCTAAAGAACTCACCACTCTCATACGGTCGTCATCACTGTGACGATGGGCTGCTGTCGCCCCCTGCAGGTGTTTCCCAGTAAAGCTCGATACTCATTTCATTTCTAATCAAGTTTAACACTGAACAGTTAGACTGTATGACGTCACTGCAGAGGCTCGTGTAGAAAGTCAAATAAATCAAAAATAATCGGAGCAAAATGCAGAAATGTGCGTGAGATGATCGTACCGTTTGCACACCAGACAGATCCTTCTTCAGTCCCGTCAGCGTCTGATACAGAACCTGCACAAAAACACCATTGTCATTATCATCATAGTTTGTTTTTTCACTGCTCAACACCACAAAGCCCTACATAAAGGTGCCAGATGACTTAGACTCTGAATAAAGAGCCCCAACGCATGATGCTGACGGCCCGTCGGGCATCGGCCTGTGCCAGGCTGTCACAGAGCATCTGTCACACCTGCTCTTTTTCTCTTGCTAAACCAAAAGACCGCGAGCTGACAGCAGCAACGTCACGTGGAAATATTTCTCCAACATGATCTTGATCAGAAGAGTTCAAGTTCTATCACAAAACTGTCAGATTCGTGGGCAAGAGTGACGAGAAGGCTTGCAAAAAGCTGCTTTGTCATGACAACACTTTGTGTATCTACTGTCCTAGTTCTTTCATTTCACTGATAAATGCACACTAGCTCCACCTGCTGGTCTGGAGAGGTAAACTCTACGCGGACGCAGAGCGTTCATGCTAGTTGACAGTGGCTATGAGGGTTCAAGGGGAGCTTTTAGATCAAAACGCTGTCACCGTCGTCAGTCTGTTTTGTGTGTAAGGGGCCAAGACTCGACTGTCCCAGAGGACGGAGCTCGGCTTATGTTTGCTTTCTGTGCTTCTTACATTGTCGTTGTGTCCACTGATGGCTGACTCCTCCTCCTTTGACTTCATCAGGTCAACGTCTCTCTCGTAGTGACTCACCTCTGTCAGAGTGCGAGGGATGTACGCCTTCTTAAACACCTGGGGGACGAGGGGGGGACACAGCCATCAGAAACAGAAAGGTGTTTTTACAGCGAGCAGCTGAACAGAAAGATGTTTGTGTGTGTGACCTCTTCATCCACTCGGTCCTGATCTGATCGCTGCTCTGACGTCCGCTCAGCTGCAATCACCATCGCCTGGACGACCGAAGAAACAAACAAATAAACAAGCAAATAAGCTATTCCTGTCTATCTTGTTTGCATCCGTCTTTGCTGAATATACTTTAATATTACTCGTGTTTTTTCTGAATGATACATTTGATGTTTTCAGTGAAGCTGTATTTCTTTCTGAAGTTTTCAGACCTTCTCCAGGTATTTGTCAATGTTGTGGCAGGTGATCGAAGGGTCGGTGATGAAGTCAAATAGCTCTCTGACCGTCATCACTGCCACACCGCGCTTCACAAAGAACTCTGGGTAAAAAAGGCAAAAGATGAGCTGACAGATTTAAACTCAGACCAATCAGAATTATCAGAGCAGATGTGCTACTTTCTACTTTGCGTTTCCTAATTTTCCGTCTGACATTAAATGTTCACACGGCTCCGTCAACACATTTTTTAACATTTCCTCAACTTTCACAACAAGCTGTCATCAACTCAACGGTTCCAGGCACAGCAGGGACACACCCAGCCAGCCACTGCGTCTGTCCTTTCATTCTGAGGTCATTTCCAGTTTCTCCAATCACTGCTCAGAATATTCTCTGTCTTTACATCAGAGCTGCTCCAGCCACTCTCTGTGACTTCCTGAGTTTCCTGATGGATACAGAACTGTTCTGGTTGCTATAGTAACCACTAACTGCTGCTAAGTGAGATGTAAGTTGCAAAAAGCTCAGTTAAGCTCCTCCTCCAGCGCTCCAAGCTCACAGCCTGAGCAGTGTCACCCGTCACTGTTGGCTGATCGTCAGGAAACTGTCAGTCACCATGAAATGTGTCTGAGTCGAGACCTTTGAATGGAGCCGTCGCCGCGGACGGATTCCTCAGAGCGTTATGACATGTGACACAGCAGTTTCCTCTTCCTAACAACATGCTGTCCAATGACCATTTAGCCAATCAGCACCATGGGCGGAGCTAATGATGTCATGCTGTCATCAGCTGGTTGTTAAGCTGTACACTGG
Organism: Naso vlamingii; assembly: GCA_029822935.1. NCBI lineage: Eukaryota > Metazoa > Chordata > Actinopteri > Acanthuriformes > Acanthuridae > Naso > Naso vlamingii. Next base: position 25,981,535 of record JAPQLA010000004.1, on the reverse strand, counting down.
GGCAGATTGCTTTTCTAGCACGGCAAACACATTACTTAAGGCAGAGGGCGGGGCATGTCTTTGCCATCACAGGAGAAAAAAGATGCAGTGCTGTTATGAGACTGTTGGTGCAAATTTCTCCCCTCAAAGCAAGTTTTAGTTTTCTGTTTCTATGTGAGAAAGTCTGTAACACGGCTGCCATGTTGAAAATCATCACACAGAAGCTAAACACCAGATGAAGTGAAGAGCTGCTGTGTCAGCAGGAAATGAGAGGTGCCCTTTAAAATAAGATGCACTCACAAGACAATGTGAGAATTCACCTGTGTCCACCTACAGACTCTTTCACTTCATGTGAGCTTTCAAACTGAAAACACAATCTGACCGCTGACGTTGCTGCAATCCTTCCTGAGGAACTCGAGGGCGTGAGGGTGATCGTGCTCCACCGACTGTGACACGTCAATGATGTAAGCGTCTCCATTGTGATATCTACAGACAGGTCAGGGACACATCAGCACAGTGAGGAGTTTTATTATGAAGGGGTTGTGTGTGTGTGTGTTTGTGTGTGTGTAAGATCCCTTACAGCATGTTGAACTCGCTGAGGTCAGCGTGGACGAGCCGAGCCTCCTGGAACATCTTTCTCATGTTCTGCAGAACCTGCAGGTAGAGCTCACGAGCCTTCGACTCCGACAGCAACGCGTTCTTCAGCAGAGGAGCTGGTCTGACCGATCAGTACAGGAGACAGTGATCAATACATGACAGGACAGTCTTCGTTAATAATCATGTCACATCTGTGATCACCCTCATCCATTCTAACATGTTATCTTTTCCGATGAAGCTCATCAGCAGAACGTGACTTCTGAGCAAGAGAGGCTCTGGACTGGGGATTCCTGCCGTCTGCAGCCTGAAACACACACACACACACACACACAGTCAGGTGTTAACAGTCAGACTTTATTGGCTGCGATGTGTCAGTGAAACGGTTCTGACCTGATAAGGTTTCTCATCTCCTTCTCTGCCCAGGTTCTCACCATCTTGCGTGGGTTTCCTTTACAGTAACCATGACGAAACCTGCACAACAACAAACAGCGACAACAATTTGCAGAAATAACAACAGCAACAGTCTGCTGCCGTTAACTTGTTGTTACGTAGCTACAGTCTACTGATGGGCAACATTATGACTGCTGCCTGACCTGAACTCTTCCTCTGTGGTGTGTGACTGACCTGAACTCTTCCTCTGTGGCGTGTGACTGACCTGAACTCTTCCTCTGTGGTGTGTGACTGACCTGAACTCTTCCTCTGTGGTGTGTGACTGACCTGAACTCTCCGCTGACGTATTTGTCTCGGTCTTTGAACAGCAGGATGGACGTCTTGTAGATCTTGATGGCTCTGCTGTCTCCCTCCGACGTGCTGGCGTGATAAACATTCGCCTAAACAACACATCGTGTTTGTGACATTTCACCCTGCAGGTGTCTCACGTCAAGCTGTGACATCATTAGTGTATTGATCAGAGTATTTATCATGGTACTGATGAGGGTATTGATGAGTGTATTGACCAGGGTATTGATCGGTGTATTGATGAGTGATTCCTGACCTCCTTGCCCGTACTGATGCAGCCGTTGATTTCACAGATGACTCCTCGACTCAACATCTTAAAGAGAATCATTCGAGTTCGAGGATCCAAAACCTGCAGAAGAAGATCAATCAGCTGATTTAAACAACAAAGCTTCTGATTGGCTGGCTGACAATCGCATTTAAAAGGGCAAGAGGAAGTATTCACACCCTCGGACGCCAGGAGGGACGAGCCGGCCCTGCCCTGAAGGGGGCGCTGCAGTCATCATCACACGTCAACTTACAGACTAAAGACGCGTACAGCAGGAGGTGCAGGATAACCTCAGCCATTTTGTCTCTGATTCAGGCAGGAAGACATTACTGTGACATCATCACTGACATCATCATCACCACTCTCTGTATTACATATTGTTATTGTGTCACTGTTTTATGTTGATTGATTGATTAATTTTTGGAGTTCAGTGTGTTACAAGGCAGGAATCGAACGCTTGACCCGCTGCTAGTTTGATACTGTTCGGTATGTGTTTATTGTGTTTCTAAGTAAACACAAACCTGTCCAGGCAAATGACCGATGGAGTTATTGATTAGCGATTGACAGAATGCTCTGACGGGCATTTGTGTGATTGTTTGAATGATTCATTAGCTGATCAACAAAACACCTAAAAGAGATGAACTGAAAGTGTGTCATCGACACATTTATCAGTGCTCATCCTGCTATTCACTTCCTGTCAGACCTTTTCAAGATTAAGGCCCTTCCATGCTCACCTGTTCAACTGTGGCTCGATCTGATTTGTCCTTCACTCTGTACCTGCAGAGAGCAGCCAATCAGAACATGAGTCACATCAGTCACATGACATGTGGCGTAAAGAGCACTGACGTGAGTTCAGACGTACGTGCCGGCATCTCTCTGTTTCTGCATCGTCGTCACTTTATTGATCACTGAGTCAGCATAATTCAGTTTATCTGAAATCAGAACAACCATGATGAAATAGTGATGAGTGACGTCTCCGGCCTTGCTCAGACTGAGGTCAGCTGACATCCATGTGACCAATCAGGTCAAACTGAAGTCAGTGTGACAAGTTGGTAAGAGCTAAAAAGTTATTTATAATTATATAACATTAATCTTTTGGTCTGCAGATGTTAAACTGAAAACAAACATCCAAAGGAAGATAAGATCAACATTAAAGAACTGTAGGAACATTTCAGAGAACGTGTGTGTGTGTGTGTGTGTGTGTGTTACCTAGGTTGATCTTGTGTTCGTATTTTCTCAGAGCTTTATCAGATGGAGCTGACGGCAGAGTCTTATTGGACGGATTCTGTCTGTTGGACTGACCAAGAAGAACAGAAAGATCAACAGACTGAGCTGACACAAACATTAGTGATCAATAATAGGGCTCTTCCAAAATCTCAGTTTGTCAATATTATTGGCCCATATCGGCCTATTGCAGATACATCGGGAGCAGTGTATATGTTCTTTGATATTAAAACTGTATTTTCAGCAGGATAAAAAGTTTGGACTGGTGATTTTAACTGTGTAATGATGTAGTTTGTCCAGCAGAGGGCGCTCTGTCATCCACTCACTAATCAGTAAGTTGTTTCCTGTTCAGTGCGTTGATTTAGGAATGAAGTTTGTTCAAATGTCACACATCCTGCCTCCATTACGGATCTTTGTCACAAGGATTTGATCGACACATTATATTAAAATAATGTCGACTGATGTGTCAGAACTTTCTGTCTCGCTGATCAACATCAGGGCAACTGATAAACAATAATAATCAATCAAATTGATCAGCATGTGTTACCTGACAGGCGAGACCCGCCCTGTTGTATCTTTTACTGAGATCTCCTCCGGCTGAACACCATGCCCACTCTTCATCAACCTCGTCTTCATCAACCTCATCTTCATCGTCCTCTTCTTCATCCTCCTCCTCCTGCTGCCGCTCTGACAAAGGCTGCACGGTGACATCACTCATCTGACGCTGCACAGCCAACACCTGTGATTGGCTGCTGCAGACAACAGTAAAAAATTCAGAAACATCCAACATGGCTGCCACAGTTCTTCATCAATATATTTTATTATTTGGATTCCTTTTGATGTATGTTGTTGGTGTAACACAAACATATGGTCTGTCATATTGTCACCATATTGTGAGTAAAATAAAGAAAAACAACAACAGACATTTGTTCAAATACATGTATGTAGTTCTCATTTACAAAATAAATTGCTTTCACACATGAATCACATGAAACACTCACAGGATCGATTCGGAGTACTTTTACTTTGAATACTCGAAATATTTTCTTGTTAAATTCGGAAGTATTCCGAACTTCCCGTCTCACACGTCAGTGACGATCCTCATATTCAAAACACTCGTCAGGCGGCTCAGGCCGAACACGAAGAACACACACGGGGGGCGGAGATGAGCTGCGCCTTGCCATGTGCTACGAACGCCACCGAGCAGACAAACTTTACGCCTGAAAACAGCAAATTAATTCATATTAACCTACAGTGCAATTGTAAGTTAAAGAAGACTACGAGACTACGTTTTTTCTTTTTGCTTTAAAACACGAGACAACTCATTAAGTGCTGTAATAGGAATTACCTGCAGCTAACTGAAATGCCAGGAGAAGGCCATAGAAAAAGGAAGGATAAAGGGAAAAAGGTGATGAACCAACAAAACTCACATGAAGAACAATCTCTCCCTGAAATGACCAGCGGAATTTTCTTTGGCGTGGGGGAAGACTTGGAAGTGATCACTGCCGCTGCCCGTGCAGATGGAGGTGAAGAGACCTCATCTCCTGATGCCGTACAAACGCCGGCTGCTAAACGGGGGAGAGCTGAGCCATCCCTTGCCGAGTTGCAAGATAACATTGTGAGAATGCTGGTGGACAAAATAAACAAAGGGCCGATGGCATAAAGAAGAAGGCAGACGGTTTGAAGACGCTGATTAAATTGAATACTGAAAGTATCAACGCA
>JAPQLA010000004.1:25940581-25951158 GCA_029822935.1 Naso vlamingii | reverse complement strand
CTCCTTCAGCAGAAGCAGCAGCAACATTTCAACACTGACGAGCTGCTCCAACCGCCTCCTGCAGCTGCAGCTCGGTGCTGCTCACGCACTGATGAGGACGGACAAGCTGTCATATGACCTGTGTGTGTGTGTGTGTGTGTGTGTGAGTGTGAGAGACATTTCTCTGCTCCAACACACTGACAGCTGAAAACATGCAGAGGTCTCATCTGACCTCACCCATGTGACGTCGTGTCACATTTGAATGTGAAGACAAAAGCCTCAAATCTGTGTAAATCAGATGTGGCTCACGATGAAAAAGCATGCACTGAATTTTTAGAATTGTTGTCTTTACCAAAATTGTCCCGGGACGCTGGACATTCATTAGAGGCACCAATCAGCTCAGAGGAGCTCGGGAGAGCCGTTCAGTCAACGAGGACCGGCCGATCGCCGAGCATCATGAGGACCGGCCGATCGCTGGGCATCGATGGATCACCTCCAGAACTGTATCTTGCTTTTTGGCCTCAGCTTGGCCTCTTTTGTTGAATATGATAACTGCTTCCATTCGCTGAGGATCCTTCTCTATAAATTCAAATATTGCTACAGTTTCCCTTTTGTTAAAGAAGTCTCCTACTGATTGCTCTTAGTCTCCTTGATTGTGAAATTAAACTATATGCGAAGGTTTTGGCAAACCGGTTGGAGTGCTGTATGCCTCCCTGGGTTCACCACAATCGAACTGGCTTTATCAAATCTCAATTAGCATGTGATCACGTCCGCCGCTCGTTTCATATTCTTAATGCAGTGTCGGCTTCAGAGAATCATCACACCATCCTCTCATCAGACGCAGAGAAATTCTGGCCGGTTAGGATGGCGCTGTCAGTGGAGTGTACTCCGACACACGGGCCTCAGTGAGTGTTTTATCTCTAGAGTTAAGTTATGATATGTTAACCCATCGGCAGTAACAGGCTCTATCTGCTCACCTGGATTCTCAGTCTCTCGATCCTGCCACCTTTCATTTTCCTTGTCCTTTGAGCCTGTAGCTCAGGCAACACGCCCATCAGAGGTTATAGAGCCAATTACAATATATGACACGCCACATCACATTTGGATATTTTAATCCTTACTAAAAATCTTTCTAAATCTCTTCCACATCTGTTGGAGATTGAGTCTTTCAGTCTTGTAGTGATGTTTCTAGACAGTTAATTGGGGAAAATCAGCTCTGATGCCACTGGGCGAACTACGCGGGCAGACGCCTGCTCTATATTGTTCTTTACCTGTTGTCAGCTACTTTCAGTATTTAGGTGTCTCTATTTATCCTGATCTTAATGCCATAACCACCAACAACTATGATGAAGTTTTGAAGGACATAGAGGGTGATTTGAAGAGATGGGATAAACTTCCTACTTGCTTTCAGTCCAGACTCTGTTATTAAGATGAATGTGTTGCCGTGCATTAATTTTGTAAGTTCAATGATACCTCCGTCCCCCCCAGACAGCTACTGGAAAAAATTACATTCTGCTATAAACAAATACCTGCGCAACAAGAAAAAAAGCAGAATTAAAGCTCCCACATTACAAAGGCACAAATCATCAGGAGCTGTTGGCCTTCCTAATTTTGAATGGCATTCATGGTGTTTTGCTCTTCGCCCACTCACTGTCTGGTTAAATTCCAACACTTGTGTGTCATGGCGCCCTGTTGAGGAACAACTAACTTCTCCACTTAATCTACAAAATTTGATATACTCCAATATACCTCTTAAGATAGTGAAACCCAGTTTTGGGCCAGTAATATCATATCTTTTCACTATGTGGCATACAGTCCGGAAATTTGCAAAAATCTATATTAAATTCTTTCATCAGTCTCCGGTTTTCCATAATCATTGTCTTCTGATTGATGGGAAGCCAATCTCTTTTCCACAAAGGAGCGACAAAGGTATCAACACTCTCCAAGATGTAACTGGGTAACAAGGTCTCCAAGAATTCCAAGATTTACAAAGGTCCTTTGACCTCCCGGGCACTTCCGTCTCTTGGTACCTGCAGCTGCGTGCAGCAATGCGTGCTCAGGGTGTCCCTTAGAACTCTGAATTGGAAGTTCATCCTCTTCATCTAAAACTGAGAACTGAAGGCAAAAACTATGCCATTGTCTCTGATCTGTACAAATTTAAAAACTGAGGCCTCATATAAACCTTTAAGAATGCACAGAACCTGGAAAGATGATATTAGTGCTTCCACAGATCTAGACTGGCAAATTATACCGTCAGATATTTCTTTGTCATCAAGAAATCCAAACCATCAAATGATCCATTATAATTTCATTCACTGATCCTATTGAACACCTCAAAGACTATATCAAATGAAACTTAGAACTAATTTTGTGATTTTTGTCCAGACAATACCATTGGTACATTTTTTCATATGGGTTGGCAGTGCCCGGAGGTTAATAGATTTTGGGAAAATGTAGCAAGTGCTCTGTCTGATATAAGAGAGAGCTGTTCCTCATTCTCAGTCTCTGCTTTTACCGAACGACAGCTCCTCATTGGAACGATGGGAGGGAAACAAGGACAATAGAGGGACATGATACTATATTCCTCAGTCTGTATGTTTAAACACCCTTGTTGTATTTCTATAATGAATAAAAAATCTGATCACAAAAAAGCCTCTGTTCAAACAAATGACTGGCAGCCTGAGAGAGGAAACGTTCTGAGTAACAAACGAAAATCCAACCAGGACTTTGATGCTGACGAACATCTGCAGGCCAACGAGCTTCGATACGAGCGTTCACTGAATCCACGACGAAATGAAACAGAGGAGAAACACAAACTCAGGGTTAGCTGAAGAAAAGCTGCACGACAGCAGGTTAGCTCTCTCTCTCTGTGAAACAGCCACCAAACAAACACACAGTCTCACTGAGCTCTCGACCATATCACATGGACTTCATCATCGGATGAAGGGACTTCTCGTCCATGTTGAACGTCATGCGTCTGCTCTCAGTGCACAGAGGGACCACGTGGTCGGCGAGCCTTTGACCGTCAGAATGTGTCGGAGTGCAAAATTCTCTTACAGGGAAAAAAAATGACTTTTTGTCAAAGTGCTGTTTCAAAGTTGAAGACGAACTGTCAACACTTGGTATAGCAAGGTGGGTTTTTGTCATGTGATCCAAACAAAGATGGCAGCTGAGGAGACTTGCCTGGCTGCCGTCTGTGATTGGCTGACAGGAAGTGAGTCATAAAGAAAATTAGAGCACAGAAACCTCACTGATTATTTTCACTACATTAAACGGAGGAAACTGAGCGAGAGCTGTGATGTGTTTTAGGTCAGCGTTCTGTTCCTCAGGTGTGAGTCAGTGTAACCAGAGACTCTCTGAAGCGTCAGATTAAAGTCGGTTGAACAGACGGACATCTTAATCCAGCACACACACACACCCACTCACACACACTCACACACACACCCACACACGTCAGCACACTGAGACATCTGTCGTCACTGGGCAACAACACCCGATGGATTTGAAATGAAAGGAAGCAGAAATGTCTTTAAATTAAATTGCATCCACACCTTTGACTCCGCCCACTTATCTGCCATCATGACATGAAACAGCAGTCTGTCGTTAGGATGGACTAACATCACCAAACCCAGCAGTGCAACAGAACCGAGCAGGAGCACTGACAACATTTCTGATACCAGGCGCATGCTGCTATCAAGGATGTTGTTCACCTGAGCCCTGCAAATCAGTATGATGACATGGCAATGCATCAGCATTACCTGAAGTGAGCAAACGGACTCCAGTGATTGGTTAAGAACTATGCATCAGAGTGTGAGACCGAGTGTGGAAATGGAGAGTAATTCAAACAACTGACCGTCCTGATTCATAGACTGCACATGCCTCTGGTTCTGTGGACTGCTCTACCTTCTGGATCAATAGACTACACATCTGACCTATAGACTGAGCTCCTGGACTCATGGACTTCACCTCCTTCTGGATCTATAGACTCTCATATATCTCATAATTCAAAATGTAGCAGCAACATTGTAGTGATAGTGGTTACATAGTGTAGATAGTGATTGTGTTGTTGTTGTGTTCTGTACATGTGACATCTGTTGCACGTCTGTCGTCCGAGGCAGAGGGATCCCTCCTCTGAGGTTCTCTCACAGGTTTCTTATTTTTCCCTGATTCTTTCCATCGATTCAGGGTTTTTAGGTTTTTCCTCACCTGGTCAGAGGGTCTAAGGACAGAGGATGTCACACCTGTGCAGTTTGTGAAGCCCCCTGAGACAAATTGTAATTTGTGATTTTGGGCTATACAAAAATAAATTTGACTGATTGATTGAAATTGCTCGACACAAAACTCTCATGTCTAAATGTGGTGATGCTGTGAAAAAAATAAGTTCACAGGTTTAAATTGAGTTAATTCACTTCTTTGTAGTTAGAGATTAACTAGAGCGGTTAACTCTCGTTTACCTGCTAGTCTGAGCTGCAGAACGACTGTATAAACGAGTGAACGTACCTGAGAGCACGATGGTGTTCCTCCTGTTCGACATGTTGACTGATGGAGGACGAGCTGCAGCACAGAGGGATTAACAGCACAAAGCTAATCTGCTAACAGAATAAACACAGCACTAATCTGATGGATTAACAGGTTATATTCAATCCACCAAAGCTTTATTGACTTTACTGACAACAAGACAGAAAGAGGCTACCGATGGTGATTCAACACGAATGCAAATGTTTTCACACAGAGTCAAACAGGAAGTGTGCAGAATATTTCAGAAGGTTTAACAGAGTCTGACTGACAGGTGTGACGACGTCAAGTCAAGTTTCTTTACTGTCATGGCAGAAAACAACAAAACACAGGAGCATCTCTTCAGACAAGCAGAGTAAAACATACAACACAACACAAAATGGGACAAAATCAAATAAACAAAAATTAAAAGTGCAGAGTGTGCACATGTGCGCTGTGGTGAAAGTGTGAGTGGGTCTAATGTCTGGTGCACTGTAATGGACTGAGCACGCCTCCTTGTGGAGAACCGGTGTTTATGGTTACAGTGGATGACATGTGCTTACCAAGACTGACAGACTGACAGACTGACAGACTGAGAGCGGTTTGCTGAAAAGTCCAAAACCCAGTAATGAGGTGCTGATTCCCAGGGCTTGTAGTTTGTTTCTGAGTTTGCTGGGGAGGATTGTGTTGAAGGCAGAACTGTAATCGATGGAAGGACAACAACAGGGAGGTGAAGAGGAAAGGAACAAAAGATACAGGAAAGGAAAGAAGCATTAAAAGCGATGCAGTATCAGCAAAAAGAAGGAGGACTGTAAGAGAAAGAAGAAATAAAGAAAAGAAGGAAAGAAGCAAGGGGGAGAAGAGGGAGGGAGAAGGCAGAGAAAAAAGCAAAGATGGATGTAAATAAAGAGGAAAGGAAGTCAGAAAACAAGGAGATAGGAAAGGAAACAAGGAGACAGAGAAAAAAGGGTGAGAGGAGAAGGGACAACGAAAGGAAGGTAAGATGGAAGGAAGGAAGTTACAAAAAGGTCAAAAAATGAAAAAGGAAGGAAGAGAAAAGGAGTGGAGAAGGAGACCATGTAGCTGCGAAGGAACAAAGGAGTTATGGAGGAAAAGAAGGCAAAAAGGAAGGAGGGAGGTTTGGGGGGGTGAAAAGAAAAAAAGGGCAAACACACAGACAGGTAAGCCTGTCTCACCTTCAGCTTTTCATCGTGCTACAACACCAAACACCAAACTAAGCAGGTGAGCTAAAGAATCGGCCCAAACTCCGCCTCCACCGAACTGCCCAGTGATGGCGACCGACTGGCCGCCACAAACTGAAAACATCTTGACGTGTCGTTCCCTCTGCTATCAGACATGAACATCCCATCATGTTCATGTCTGCTTTGTTTCATTCTTCTCATGTTTATGCCTCTTTAAAGAGAATTTCTGTTTCTTTGTGGCAGACAGTAAAGTTTGTCTTTTGTCTGATCAGTCAGAACGTCTGACTGGTTCGGTCTGCGTGTCACACTAATTTCAATAAACATTCACTGCCTCAGAGGTTCATACAGAACAAACCAGTCGTTCCATTTACTCTGAAAGTAAATCGAAGTTAATTCAGTTACACTAGAAGTGAGAAATGCGGAACTTTAACCATCTGAAGATTTATCACAATAAAAGCAACTAAAAATAATTAAAGCAAAAAACTGATCAGAAATAAAAACCGTAATCTTCCGACCATTTATGCTCAGCGACTAAATCAGCTCCTACAGTTCCAAAAAAAAAAACCCAAATAACACTTTAAAGCTCATCATTTTGTCTGTAATGACAGGCAAACACAAGCAGCGTTACCATGACAACTGTGAGCAGAACAGTGATGTCATTACTGTTAAAGCTCAGCTGGGCCCAAACGTGAGATTTGCTTTGGCGCTCAAATGAAAAGCCTTCCTCCACAACATCTCACATTTTCTTCTTCCTTAGTTTTGTCTTTTTATCAAACATTTCATGGAGGGGTGTAAGAGGGTGGAGCCAAATCTGCAGCAGCTGTCACAGAGGAAGCAGGGGTTTACCCTCTGCTGCAGCGCCCCCATCAGGTGAGTCAGAGTCAGGTCCTGCAGCTGAGACACTGTCAGCCGTCAGTCCTCTGTGCCGTCTCTGCGGGCTGACAGGGGCGGTGTTGGTGTTTTCTGTGGTGTCTGCGGTGACGTCAGTGGACGCCTGTCGTGTGAAGGCCGTCGACCTGACGCTGGATCCATCAGCTTCACTCTCCGTCCAGCAGGATTCACTGTCAGACCCTGAGGACAGCCGGCTCTTACCCCAGCGTCCATTGGGCTGGGCGCCGGTGCTTAGCCGGACTCCCGGGGAGCTCTGGCTGTTGAGCGTAGCTCGACGAGACAAAGCGCCACTGGAGCTTAAAGATGAGCGAAGGTCCTTCTCCTGCAGTCGTAGCAGTGGGCGCAGCAGTGGGATGTAGCGGCCAATGGCAGCACGGTACTTTGGGTGTGTAATGGCGTAGATGATGGGGTTGTGGATGGCAGAGGCCTTGGCAATGACAGCAGGAACTGAGTTCATGTACGGCGTCAGCAGGTGGGCGTAGCCAGCTGTGGCTGTCAGAGCCACCACAGAGTACGGTGTCCAAGAGATGACAAACAGCAGGATCACGCCAAGGGCCACTTTAGCCAAACGCCACTCGCTGCGCAGACGCTCATAGGCCTTGTTGGTCTCTCCACAGTTCAGCTGCTCCACCTCCCTCCCCGCCCTCCGCACTGCCTGGAAGATGGCAAAATAGCAGCCGCTGATCAGAACGAGAGGGACAAAGAAGACGAAGGCGAACAACAAGATGGTGTAGGTGCGCACGGCAGCAGTGAAGCTCATGTAGTCCCAGCTGCAGGACGTCTGCAGGCCTTCAGGGATGTAGGCACTCCACCCAAAGAACGGAGGCAGACTCCAGCCCAGAGAGTACAACCACACCCCTGCCAGCACCACCAACACGCGGCAGCGACTCACTCCACCCAGCAACGCCAGCGGCCGTGTGATGGCCAGGCAGCGGTCCACTGCGATGGCTGTCAGTGTCATCATGGAGGTGATGCCAAACAGCGCACCACAGAAGGCGTACAGCTCGCAGGCGAGTTCCCCTAACACCCAGCGCCGGTGCAGGCTGGCCACAAAGAAGACCGGAGACTGAGTCAGAGACATCAGGAAGTCTGCAACCGCCAAGTTGACCACTAGCAGGTTGCTGGGGGAGCGCAGTGTTTGACTGCGACAGAACACATAGATGACCAGGGCATTTCCCAGCATGCCTGCCATCCCCACCAACAGAATGACAGACCCAATGATGTAGTGGGCGTGATCAGGGACATCCACGGTGGGGAAAAGGTGAGGCTGCGGGTGAGTTTGGTGTGTAGGGGTGTGGACAGGCAGCGGGAGGAGCTTCCATGTCCTGCTGTGATGACTGTACTCGGTCAGAGAGGAGCTGCAGTTCTTTCCCACAGAGCAGAGAGCCGACGTCCCGGTCGGGTCAAAATGGCTCATTGTTGGCTGATGTCTGCTGCACGTCAGCTGAGTGTCGGCCGTTTGTTTCAGCTCTGAGAGACGTCTGTCGACTGTCTGGCTGCTGCAGGTCTTTATATCCGTCTGATCGATGGATGACGCAGGATTATTGAGTCGACCTCATACTCATCCATTAACTCTTTGCACTTAGAACAAATCAACATCTGGACCACATGTGACCTGATTGTTTAATGAGGCTCATCTGTAAATCGCCGGGGTTAATGAGCTTTCACACTTCAACACGACACAGTTTCCTCAATTTGTGCTTGAAAAGATCTAAAACATATTCACTGCAGGCGAAAAGGGAGCTATGGTGGACGGGTCAAATTTCGCTAAAAGGATTCCTTCTACTTTCTTATTCATCAAAGAGTGGAAATAAAATTAGTTATTTAAAATTGTAAAATTACTAAATAAGTAGGGATACGATTCATTAAAAAGAATGTACTTCAAAAATGTATTCTCAGTTCATTTGAGAAGAACTCAATGAGTGTCCATTCATTCAGATTTTTGCATTTGATTTAATTACACTCAAAAAATTTAGTTTGCACTGAGGGATGTCTCAGAAAATTGTTTGTTTTCCTAATAATTTGAACCAAATATTGTGGGAATAATATTGCACTTACAGAACTCATGAAATAAAAAGAAGAGATCTCTGTTCATTTTTGTGCTCTGGGTCAATGAAGCTGAAAAAAACATTGAACTTAAAGAGATTCTTTGTGTGGAGCAGGCTGCAGAACTACTACGAGGAAAACATTTCAAATCTAAACTTTTAAAGCAAAAAATACATTTTGGAACGAAGAGAACAATAATTTTAGTTTCTTACTGCAGACTGACAGAAACACTCGGACTCAAGGTGCGAATGCGGGGGGGTCAAGAACCCATGAAAGCCTCAACTTCAAAATTCTGGGGAGCTCTCAAGAAAAAACTTTAAAAAAAGGATTTTTCACTTGCAGTTGTCATTAAAAGTCTTTAAAAGGCATTTGTTGTCCAGAATTCATTATTTAATTTAAATAGCAAAACTTTTATTCAGAAATATGAATACATTGTTGTGGTGTTTCCTTGTTTACAGGGTTGTTTCTGGTAATGCTGCCTTCCATTGGGTGGCGCTGTTGCAAAAGTTCGCACTCTCCACATTCCACCTGTCTGCAAAGCCGTGGATATTTTTCTGCTTTTATTTCGGCTCACTCATGGACTAAACCTGGCAAAGAGAAAACAAAGATCTTCACTGACCAACTTTGGATTTACTTTTAAAAAGTTTAACCAGGACAACCAAAATGTTGAGGAGGAAGCAGGTTCAGCTGCCGCAGCTCACGTTCATGCTGGTCCACCATCTGACTATCCCACTATTTTTAAGACTTCATATTTCTAAGACTGGGGAACTCGCTAGGAGGAGACCCCCCCCGTTTGCCCCGGGGTATTTCACACACTGCTCGGACTGATGAGTTTCTCCAGGGAGATCCAGTGCTGACTGCAAACTGTCAACAAGTTTAGTCCTGAAAGGACGAGAGCGACAGAGGACCAGCCATCGAAATCCACAGGTGAACACATATCGGCAGCGCCGGACTCGGCTGTGCCAAGCAGCGGTTCTACAAAGATTCTCTGCACAGATGTCCAGGGCCGTATGATGGCACCACCAAACATAAAGGTAAGGAGCTCGATCATGGCTGCTGGTTCCTGTCAGCCAGACCCTTCCACAGAGACAAAAAGCGAGAAAACAGGTTTTGTTCTGACATTCGTTACACCCACACGGCGCCCACAGGGCCTTGCTGACTGTTTGCAGACCTTCGCAGTGACAAATGGCTCACAGCAGTTCCAGGTTTGTCAGAGCGTGTGAGAACAGTTGAGGACAAACAGGAACTTTGTGACCATATAGTTAAAAGGTTTTCAGCTGTCATATGTGTCTGTGATGATGTTCTTTTTTTAATAACTCTCATTTTCTGTGTATTGATTAATATTGTTGTTTAAGTGGTTGTTTTTTATGTACTTTGGCAACACATACCACGTCATGCCAATAAAGCTGTTTGAATTGAATTGAAAATTGATTATTTGGCCACTGCTTCATTGATGATGAATAAAGAACTCTATGACTGCAAGTGATTGTGTGATCAGGTGCTGTGTGGGCCTTTACCGAGTTAATCGACTGTCTCTGTAAGTCTGTGATGTCGTGTCCATGTTGAACAAACTAGGCTGTGGTGGTTTGATTCCAGGCCAGGCTGTCAAATGAGCCCGGACATGTTAAGTGCTTCAGCTGCCGTCCAAAGTGCTGATCGAAAGGTTTGGCAAAAGCGTACCCAAGTGTTTGGGATTGATAAATCAAACTGTCACACACTGCAGGAGGCAGAGAACAGAGAGACACACTGAGAGAGAGACAGAAAACAAAGAGACAGAGAGAGACATTAAGAGATATTAAGAAATGTGTCCAACAAAAAACACAGGAATCCAGACAGCCAGGAGCTCCGCCTTAAGTACTGCGAGACCCTAAAACTGCAAAAAAACACACTGAGAGCAAAGAAACAACATTTACAAAAACAATTAGAAATAACTGAAGAGTCTCTGAGGTCAAATAAATTCTGGGA
>JAPQLA010000004.1:25822218-25834541 GCA_029822935.1 Naso vlamingii | reverse complement strand
TTGGGTATGGTTGGGTATGGTTGGGCCTGGTTGGGTGTGGATGGGTCTGGCTGTGTCTGGTGGGGTCTGGCTGGGTATGGTTGGGTATGGTTGGGCCTGGTTGGGTATGGTTAGGTATGCTGATTCTGGTCGGGTATGGATGGGTCTGATATGGTCTGGTTGGATGTGGATGGGTCTGATTGGGTCTGGTTGAGAATGGTTGGGTCTGGTTAGGTGTGGATGGGTCTGGTTGAGAATGGTTGGGTCTGGTTAGGTGTGGATGGGTCTGATTGGGTCTGGTTGAGAATGGTTGGGTCTGGTTGGGTGTGGATGGGTCTGGTTGGGTATGGATGGGTCTGGCTGTGTCTGGTGGGGTGTGGCTGGGTATGGTTGGGTCTGGTTGGGTGTGGATGGGTCTGGCTGTGTCTGGTGGGGTCTGGCTGGGTATGGTTGGGTATGGTTGGGCCTGGTTGGGTATGGTTAGGTATGCTGATTCTGGTCGGGTATGGATGGGTCTGATATGGTCTGGTTGGATGTGGATGGGTCTGATTGGGTCTGGTTGAGAATGGTTGGGTCTGGTTAGGTGTGGATGGGTCTGGTTGAGAATGGTTGGGTCTGGTTAGGTGTGGATGGGTCTGATTGGGTCTGGTTGAGAATGGTTGGGTCTGGTTGGGTGTGGATGGGTCTGGTTGGGTATGGTTGGGTCTGATTGGATATGTTGGGTCTGGTTGGGAATGGTTGGGTATGGATGGGTCTGGCTGTGTCTGGTGGGGTATGGTTGGGTCTGATATGGTCTGGTCAGGTGTGGATGGGTCTGATTGGGAATGGTTGGGTATGGTTAGGTATGGCTGATTCTGGTGGGGTATGGTTGGGTCTGATATGGTCTGTTTGGGTCTGGCTGTGTAGGGTTGGGTCTGGTCGGAAATGGTTGGGCGTGGATGGGTATGGCTGGGTCTGTTTGGGTCTGGTTCGGTATGGTTGGGTCTGGTTAGGTATGGCTGATTCTGGTTGGGTATGCTTGGGTATAGTTGGGTCTGGTTGGTCTGGCTGGTTCAGTTCTGGTACCTCATAATCTTTCTGAAGCTCCAGCGCCTTGCTGATCCATTTGAGTCTCCTCTTGTCAGACAGTTGGGACCACTGTCTCTTCAGAGCCTCCTTCAGCTCCTTCTGACTCACCTGGAAACAAGAAACAGCTCACCGGTTCTTCATTTTATGGACAACTGATAACAAAACACCAAATCTGTAAACGTACGAGTGTGTGTGTGTGTGTGTGTGTGTGTGTGAGTGTACCTCAGGGTGGAGCTTCATGTAGGCCTTTCTCTCGTGGTTGTACCACAGCTGTTGAGGAGTTTTAGGTTTCTCTGGCAGGTCCGACTTCTTTCTTTCTTCAATCAGCTCAGGATGATCCTCCCTGCAGGTCAACTGGTGTTAGCCATGTTCAACACTAAAACACATGCTAGCACCACATGCTAAATTCCTCAGCTGAAGTTTGTTTACAATGAAACTGTTTGTGGTCAGCTGGTGGTTGAACTTACTTGAATCGAGCCATGTTCTTTTCAAACTCCTCTTTCTCTCGGTGAAACTCGCTGATGTACTTTTGCTGCATGAACGAAATAAAGAAAACACACAAGGATCAAACAGTAATATATGTTTATGAGTGATCCAATGATCAGCTGACAGAGAGGAATCCAGACCTTTTTCTTGTCGGGCAGCTCCTTGTACTTTTTGGACAGGATCTTGGTCAGGTCCAGGTTGCTCATCTCTGGGTGGATTTTGGCATATTTGGCTCGTTTCTCCATGAAGAAGCGGAAGTATGGAGTCAAAGGTTTCTTGGGGAAATCTGGATGAGTCTGAATGTGAGAGAGGTTGAGTCATGGTCAGCAGTCACAGGTCAGGGGCGCAGATGTACTTAAAGTTGAAAGGAAATGAGAAATTGCAATTTTAACCCTTTTGGATCAGTTCCCTGCTCACAGTGTGCACCTATTCACCAAAGTACACCAAAAAATGACAAAAATTACATTTCTTTGTATTCTTACATAAAAGTCCATCATTTTTATCCATGTTAAACAAAATCTGCTGAATGATTACATAGAGGAGAACCAATCCTTTTTTTTAGCCAATCATATCATGACATCTACCTGTCAATCATAGGAGAGAGACAGAGAGAGAGACAGAGAGAGAGTCCACGGAGACAGGTGAAGACAGAGACACACTTCCGGTTGCACTGCAGCAAATATAAACACATTACAGCTGAGTTCTTTACAAGAATGCAAGAAAAAGTCACTGACTTTGATTCTCTGCCTGATCAAAATAAAATGCAGCACATCCTTGGAGAGAACAGAGTCAGCAGCAGAGCTGCAGCAAAATATGTCAGTTTACGTCACAGCCTGAGGGACGACCAGCACAACACCTGACATACCTGTCCGTATTTTAAGCCCTTTACCAATCTGCATTTTTCTTTATGTCCTTTATTTTTTTATTCATGTATTACAATATGATGTTTTAGTCATAATTTCTGAACTTTCTTTTCTGAACTCAAACTCAAACATACACTGTGACACATGAATATAAAATCTATTAGATATGTATTTTTCAGTCTTATTGTTGTAGTTGATGTGTATTATCTGTATCCTGTATCTTCCTTTAATATTGATCTTTTTTTGATTGTAATATTAATGATTCTACTTATATGTTTTAATTATTTGTTATGTTTTTTCCTTACTTTTCTGATTCTTACTTTTATAATTGTACCTTTATTTATAAATTTGTAACGGCTTTGGAAATATTTTTACTTTACAGTCATGCCAATAAAGTTTGTTAAATTGAATTGAATTGAGAGAGCGAGGGAGATTCAAAGTAACACAGTAGTGTCGGTACCATAGGTAGGTAGTTAGCTAGCCAGTTAGCTTTGTTAGCAACAGGATGCTAAAGCGGTGTGTGTTTAAGTGTTCGCCAATCAAACTCTTCCCAAAGTTATGCTTGGCCTCCTTTTCTGGGTTGAAGCATTTCATTCAGAAAAATGTCACCACACAACAGGCAGATCCTGAGGGAACACGGCGAAACTGTCTGCTGATCCAATCAAAGAACTTGTGTAAGCATTTAATGGTCGCTTGATTAAATCTCGTCCGGTTTTGTGTGTCCTGTGATTGAATAAAACGTCGTCTCATGAGCTGCATCACGATCAGCAGTAACTGCTACAGTGACGTCCAACTCAGGAGTTCTCACCTTTAGTTTCTTGCCTTTGTACGGATTCTTCACGAACTCCATAGCGTCCATGATGAGCTCCGTCATTGTTCTGTACTTACGAACCTGAAACACATAAACACAACAGCTTTTTTAAGCTCAACAAATACACATTAACATGAGATTTTAATCAATAACAACAGATGCTGTGCTCAGCGTGTCGTCTTCAGATGGTTTCCCACGTGTTTGACAGAGCAGTTTTTTCTTGGGGTTCCTCAGGGATCTGTTCTCTGGCCTTTTTTTGTAATGATAAAGAACTCATTAAGAACATTTTTATGAATTTTATGGAGACCTCCCAAACACTGAGCCTTCAATGATTCATAATATTGTACAGCAATAAACATTAAGAGCCAGAATGAGCTCCTTTTCAAAAAATACCAGTTAGTTATAACATCATTCGCACCTCGGATGAGACTTTCTGCCACTTCTGGCGGCACATGTCTCCAGTGAAGCTGCCGAAACAAACTTTCTCCCAGTCGAAGTGCGACTCTGTGGTTTTATATTTCATGGCGTCTCCGTCCGGCAGCAGACTGCGTATCCTCTCCAGCAGAGTGAGACAGTCCTCTTTACTCCACTCATCTACACACAAACAAACAAACACACACACACACCTGTCAGATCCTACAGGCAAAAGCTCAGGCACTGGTTTAAAGGAACAGTCCAGCACTTTGCTGTCAGTCCCCTTCAGTTTAGTTATGAGCTGAAATCAACAGCTTGAATCTTAAACATGTTGCTTCAGATCAGTTTGTTCAATGATGGAAACAGATTCTTCATCGTCCATCACATTAACTCTGAAATGCAAAAACACAGCTGTTTGATTTTCAAACTAAATATTAGGGCTGAAAAATCAAGACACACAAGGACGATGCAGAGCAACAAGCAGCGTGCACAGTGTGTGTTCTAAGTCAGCAAACATGGTCCACATGGTCTTCATCGGCATCATTTCCTGCTGATCAGTGGCAGAACGTCATCGGTCTGATTTTCATTTGTTCATAAAAACACCAGAGTGGAAATAAATCTTGAAATATGGTATAAAATTTTTTGTGCTTGAGAGACGTGGAAAAGTTAAATCACATGACTTAAACTTCACTGCAGCTCCACCATTCAACTCCACTGGAGAAACTGCAGTGGCAATGGCAGACAACAGCTGAGTGTCCATTAGTATCATTACAAATTTTAACCAAACTTTCATAAAATATGCAAAAGAAAATGTGCATTTCTCTGTTTATATTTTGTTCTTCCTTCCTTTGCGTTTGTTTACTTGCGCTCTTTAATGTCGTTGTAATGTTGCAGCTTCTTCTTCTGCAGTGGTGCAATGACACCTGACAGGAAATTCTGCGCCGCTCACTAGCGTTCTCCGTGAACTAACAGTAGTGGATGGAAACAAAGAGAAATTCACATTTTCATTTGCCAATTTCCTGAAATTTGGTTAAAATTTGCGACAGGTTTCAATGGAAACCAGCAGAGACCCTGTGAGCGAGATCGACCCACCAACCCGACACCTCAGCACATTTCTCTCATGACTGTCACCTGAGTCAGGAGCACACAGAGCAGAGAGCAGCGCTGCACAGGTCTGACGTCAGCTGTGTGTGTGTCAGGTGTCGATGAGGTCACAGCAGGTTAGTAGTTACCTGGCTCACTTTTGATCCTGGCGCTCTGAGCTCTAGAGACGCTGCTGCTGCCGTTCATCCTGCAGCGAGTGACAGTGAAGACTCCGCCCCCTCCCTCCTCTAAACACAAACACACACAAACATACACACACACATTAATACAACTTTATTTATAACAAACTACAACACGTCTCACAACTCACATTTACACTTTATTTCTGACGTGACCTCGACCTTCATCAAGTTTAAATCTTTTCCTCTGAATGGAACGTTTGCTCAACGGCCTCATTCTGCCTCGTTCCGGAGCTTTCAGCTGTGTCCCATGGTCTTCAGTCTCCAGTGAGCTGTCATTTCTCCACAGCGCTGTCAGTGGTGGAGAAAGGCTGAGCTGCAGCCGTTATTGTTTGGCTGGAGGTAAAAACAACAGGCACCGACTCGCTGTTGTTTCTTTAAATCACTCGCATCATCGTGATGCAGCAATGCTGCTGCAAACAAGGGTGAAGCCGTTGCCGAGCAACAGTCGTAAAGTCGCAGTCTACATCCTGTGAGTGAGACCACATGGTCTTCATCAGGATGGAGCCTTCCGTTGTCATGGAGATGATGTGTTGACACTGAACTCATCAGTTCACTTTAAAGACAGTTGAGTGACTTACTGTACAAAAGCGCAGTTTGACAAATCTGCACTTTACTTGAGTATTTCCATTTCTGCTACTCTCTACTCCACTACTTCTGACAGCTTTAGTTACTTTAGATCCAGATGGAACCGAAGAGTGACGGTGTGTTTTCACAACACTGAGCTGCACACACACTTCCACCAGCAGCAACACTTCAGTGATGAAGACACGTTGGTCCAGAACAAACCTAGCAAAGTAACATTCTGAATACTTGTAACAGAGTATTTCGACACTCTGGTATTATTACTTTTACTGCGGCAAAATGAGTTGCCGCAGAGTACTAACTGAGTACTAACACTGGACGGGAAACCGGAGCCGGAGGATGGAATCCTGGGAAGCAGCAGCCTGAGGCCCGTTTCCACGCGGGGAGGGGGCAGCCCGCCCCGTCACGGCCCGGCCGAGGCGACCTTTCCCCGGCTGTGCAGCGTCAGCGCGGCCCGCCGACAAGGTCACACTCAGTTTGATCTGTGTGCTTGTGCAGACACGGAAATACCGTGATGTCGGTGACCTGACAGCCGGACAGGCCGGTCACCGGTTCGCCCGTTTTCAGACCGACACTGATCCAAATAACGCGACGGTTAACGGTGATGCGAGCCTAACAACAACAGTCGAGTGTCCCGGAGCGCAGCGCGGCGGCGGTAGAGAGCAGCTCCGGTTCACTCACACAAGTTGGCTGAAATTTGCTCGGTGGCGGTTTAACGTCAAACATCTGAGCGCCTCGTGACAATGTGGAGTTCTGTTCAATGTGACGTCATTTCTGCGTTCACCAGTTTTTCCACATGCAGTTGCGCCGCGCGGACACAGCGGTACCGTTAACGTTACCGGGGTCGCAATTAACTGCGAACAGCGGGCCGTCAGGCTCCAGCTGCCCGGTAATGGCGTCCGTCCTCCGGCAGGAGTCACCACGTAGCTTCAGCTGTGAAGAGCTGCGCGAGACGCGAGCGGCCGTTAAGCCGATTTTAGTGAAATGTTTAAACTGCGGCGTCAATTTAAGGAATGCGAAATTAACGGAAAACGTGAGAAACACCGAGCAGCGGCTCCGTTTGACACGTGTAGCAGATAATCGCTTCATTTAGCAAAACTGCTGAAATGAGCCCGTTCGTCGACATCCGTGTCTCCGGGTGTAAAAATACATAGATTAACGAGTGAAATATGAATGTGGAGTGAAAACTGAATCCGTTACCGGGCTGGACGGACGTGATTTCGGCGCTGAGCGGGCTGGATGACTGGCTGCTGCCCCACAAGCCTTCACTGCGAAGCCGCCATGAATGTTGTGGCGACTCGGGCACAAACGACCAAGAAACCTCAGAAATCTGTTAAAAATGACCGCTGAGCGCTTACCTGTAGCTTCAGGCAGAAAGCCGGCGTGATTCTGCACAACACGGGGCTCTTTCGGATGATTTCTGGACTTTCAAAGTGTGTTTTTTTCAGCCGTAAACCCCGGGGAGTCAGGTCGAAACGAATCCGACAAAAGGAGCGTCTAGTCCGGTATGAAACTCCGCCCAGCGCCGCAGGGGGAGGAACTCCGGGGGAAAACATGAGGACAAAGGCGGAGGATGAAACCAGAGACCGCGGCTAAAACAGCAGCCAAACCCGCCGAAAACCCACTTTACTGATACAATCTCCTTCTAATCATGTATTTCACACACGATCTCTGGCAATATTTGCAAGATAGAATGTGCGACAGCGTCCTTCTCTGTAAATCTTCCTCCTGACTTGAACCTGGTCCGGGTCCAGATGCTGAACAGACGGGGAGACTGAAGACCGGGGCCCGGGGACCGCCGACAGAGATGCGGCCGGCGGTATGCGGAGGAGAGCGGCTGCCCGGCGGCTGCAGAGTCCGAGGGGAGAGTCAAAGTGTGCGGGGCGTCATTGGGTCCGCCTGCCCTGCCTGTCGCGGTGCTGGTCGGCCGCCCACACCCGGCAGTGTAACCTGCATCCTGCAGGACAGCTGCCCGCATCCACATGGCATCCTGCCCGCTGGGAACACACCGCCTTCCGGATCTGATCTCCCCGACTCACCGGTCTCCTCCCATCGAGCAGTGAGGGCTGATCAGAGAAATCAGTCAATACACGCATCTGTTCGATACACCTGTGCGCCTCAGGGGAAATTCCTCCTCGTCTCGGCTCGTCGTCTTCCTGAACCGGATCAGATTAAAGTGAGAGAGACGGACCCAAACCTTTGATTTCCGTCGTCTGACAGGTTCAGTGAACGCAGCGCAGCTCACTCCGCGGTGTGTTGGTCTGTCCCTCAGCTGAAGAGGGAAAACACGTGAACAGCTCAGTGTGGAAACCGTGCTGAGCAAATGAACCGAGACATGTGCTGAAGGCTCTCCGGTCCTCTTCAGACTCTGAAGTGCCTTCAGCGGCTGAACCGACTCTGACTCTTTGTTTCCAAACACTGAACGGAAGTGTTCGAAGCCTCCTCAGTCATCACATCATAATGCACCGGACGATGATTTTGTGAAAATGGTCAGAATAATCTGATCCAGACACTGACCATAAAATAATTCAGTTTCTCTTTGTTTTCTCACTGTGTTGCTCAGTTTCAGGTAGTCTCACCTGTGAGGCAGCGTCTCCACCTGCACCACAGAGCAGCTCAGGTGTGTGACGTGTGTCCGAGGAGGAGAGAAGTCCTGACAGATAAACATCAAACAGAATCTTCCATCAGAGCACATTTCTCAATAAAACTGCAAAAAGAAGAAAACCCACAAGGACACTCATTTTCCATTTTAACATTTTTAATGATTTCATGCGCTGCTGCTCCGTCTGACTCATACTTAAAACTTCAGATTGCATTTTTTACTTTACCATCCAGGGTCCATCTCCATCCAGCAGAACACACTAAAACAACAGACATTATTCGTCTACATGATGACAAAATTCAGATTTAAAAACTAACATCTTCATCAGTATATTTGTGTCTCGTGTGTTTTTAAATTATTTTTTCATGGTTTTGAGACAATGACAGCCTAATTATGAAAAAACTGGATCATAATGAGATTTAATGAGGAAAATGCCTCATGAGTGACATTAAAAACACGGCCTGACATGTCACATCTGCACGTGTCACAACCACCTGACCAACACATGAGCAGCTCACAACCAAAACTTCTGTGATGTGTTGCTGACACTGACCAATGGGAGCATGGCGCGCTCCTCACCTGTGCACATGGCGAGGTGAGGGAGGAAAGGTGCCTAAAACTCAGTCGCGTCTTTTTCTTTCTTTATTTCAGCTTTTCAGCGACAGCGCATCACGAGCTGCGTCCAGCTCTCTCTAAAATGTTGTTTTCACATTCGACTGTCAAATGTTGCCAATGGTAACCAATAGAACTGCTCAACAGTCACGGCAGCCATTTTCCTCTGATGTCAGTGTGGGCAATGAGAGAAATCCTCCTCATTTCATTTTGTGTCCGATCAGGAAATGAGGAGCTCGGGTCGGGAATTTCAAGGTAAAACTACTTATCTGATCAGCTGTCAGTCAAGAGCTAACGCTAGCATTTACCCTTCTGCCAGCGAACGCTAGCGTTGGACTGTTTGCAGATTTGAGAGGCAGAACATAAGTGCACAGGTCAGACACTTTTCTGCTGAAGTGTTGGCTGGAAGCAGAAGCGACAGAGCTGGAAGCTCTTCAACCTGTCAGGCTCGTTAGTGAGCGAGTGTGGACAGGTGTTCTTTATTATCTCCCCAAGATGAGAAAAATAACAGATCCCAAAATATCCAGAAATGTTTTTCTTTTTTTTTTTTACTCGAACAAGATGGTTAATAAGACACATTTTTAGTCCTGTGGCGAAACTTAACAGTGAGACTCTGTTATCAAAATGCTGAGAACTAAACTATGATTATACATAATTTGTTTTCACTTAGCAGCACGTGTTAGCCTCATTAGCTTCCTCCTGTTTGAGATTCAAGCTAACAAACTGGCAGGCTGGCCAAAGTTAGCTAATGTTAGCTCATGAGCTAACAACATCAGCTGTGGTGAGAAGCAGCCACAGACCGGATCCTCCAGCACTCAGTCAACAGGTAAGTCAGAGCAAAGCGGCGCAGAAGTTTGTACAGGTGACAGGTGGACGTCCACACGCTGTGTTTTATACACTCACACTGAGACAGAATCTGAAAAGACTCCCTGAAAGAGCTTGAAGCATCAATCTGTTTTGATGTCTCATTCACTGTCAATGTATTGAGGAAGATCATGTGACACTGCTGAAAGCTCCAACCTCATGGCGACCTGGTTTTGTCCGCTACCTCAAACTTCACATTTTACTTTAGAGGCGACATTAACACTGAGACCAAATCACCTCATAAATCAAGTCACACTCTGCTGAAGAAGCTCGATGAGAGTTCCTGGAAACAGCAGGAGGCAAAAATATTACTGGATGATGTCATCGTACGTGGTACTGGCATGGTGACTCCACGGCGTACCGTAACAACAACAAGCACACCAACACTTCTCACACGCTGCCTGTGTCTGTTAACTGACAACAAAACAAATTAAAAAAAGCAAATCTTGTTTAAGGCTTCTTGTTTTCCATTTGACGATGATGACAGGTCTTTTTAGTGGGTGGCGACTGAAAGCAGGGCCAGCACGAGCACCTGGCGGTTTGTTACACATGCACGTTAGAGAACAACACGGACTCGTCACAGCAGGAGGAAGGAGAGCTGCCTTGATAAATTCAGGTGAACAGCAAGAAAGAGTTACTGATTGCAGGACTATGGGTTATGACTTTATTACATACATAGAGGGCGCTACACTCTGCTGTTTTAGCTCATGCGCAGTCACACAGTCCTCATGGCTTTGGGACAACAACGGAAATTATGTGACATGAACTCATCAAAAAAAGCTGATGCAGCGAGCATGACTGGGCCGTAGGATGATTACTGTCCAGGTGTTCCTTGCAGACGCCCACTGTGAGCTGGGATATGCTACAACATGTTCTCCATCAGCTGAGAAGTTATCTCACAGATTTATTTGCATTAAAGGATGAAAAAGTCTCTGAGGATGGAGAGTGACCACGCTCTGGTTCTCGTGCTGCTCCTCTGTGTTACTGGCTGGTGGTGTGATGAGCTGCTCGGCCAACAGAGGGCAGCGTTACTCACATGTTGTCCAGATGAAGATGTACAGAAGTCTGTACTGACCTCTGACCTGTGTGTTTTTCTCTTCTGTACACTACTTTGCTATGGCTTGCGCGGGTCTTCAAGCTGAGTTGCTATGGTAACAGTGTTAGGCAGAGTAATTCAGTCTATTCACAGCAATGACTTCATTAACTGACGATGAGTGTAGTTTGTTACAGCAGCCACTTACTGTCTGACCACCTGACTCCGCCCAGTGGCACCTGTGTGATGTTTGCAGGTGGGCGGGGCTGTCACACAGGTGGTGAACGAAGGACATGGGAAAGACGTCTTTCCTCTCCGGCTGTCCCTCAGTGTGTCCGATCTGAGGAGAAACACAGCGCGGCCGAGTGGTCACTCAGGTTACACCAGATCATACGTGTCATAAACCACATCAGTTAACACTAGGAAGGCCATGACGATCATTTTCACATTAATATGTCATGTAACTCTGTTGAATTAAAAATGACAGAGCTGCTGCTCCCTAACTTCTCCCAAAAAATGTCTGTATTTTCATTCAGATGGAATTTGTACATGGTAACATGATACATTTTTGTGCGGTGGCGGCTGCATCTCGGTTGTTTGGCAATTATCATCTTCTCTGCCAAAATTAAAACTTGAGAGCATTCTCAAATTCCATTTACAGGGACAATTTTTGTCCTTCAAAGCAGCGGAGCAGGGCTCACCTGCATCAGCTGGGAGTGGATCTGGATGATCCGTCTTAGATGAAAGTGGCCGTTTTCTCTTCCTCTTGGCATAGCTTCAGGTGCTATTTAGTTTTTTACAAAGACATCCTAACACAATAAATGCATCACTCTCTATATCAGGCATTTATCATTAGAGATAATAGAATTTGGAATCTGGCGGTCAAAATGACCACTCATGGCCATTCTAGTGTTAGGTGTTAAAGATGAAAATGTGTTGTTGGTGCCAAAACCTTCTGTCAGGGTCTACCAGGGCCACCTGCTCCCAGGGGTGGGGCCAGTCTTAGACCGATTCACGGGCCCTACAAGAATCAGAGCTGCAGCACCGTGCAGAGCGAACCCTGACTGAGGCCCAGTTCTGTTTGCTGCCAACGTCTCGGGGACCAGCTGCGACCCGTGGGGTTCATGCTGAAAGACATCAGGGAGCCACCGTTACAAGGGCCCCCCTCACAAATGGGACAGGCATCGGGTTCAAAGGTGGGAACCAAGGTATACTGAGCCCTTTGACCTCTGTGATGTGAAAAGTCACCCGTTTGGCGGAGAAAGACTCAGACCTGGTGCGCGAGGCAGAGCAATACTAACTGGATATAGCACTGGGTGTAGACCTTAACTCCAGGAGAGGGAATGCACTCTCTTCTTCTCTAGAGTTAGCCGGAGTACAGGTGCTGGTATGACTATGAGATACTCACAGGTTCCTTGCTGAGCTCATCATGTTTGAGTTTTAGGGATGCACGATATTGGACTTTTTTGCCGATATTTGATACGCCAATTTTTTACAACTCATTTGGCCGATAATCAATACCGATATATATGTACATTTTTTGCAGAGATCATCAAGTCTCCTCTGTAGTTGAATTTACATACAATATTATTCTGCAGACTCGTACTGTGTTGGCCCACCGGCAAATGCAGGCATAAAATATAAAGCTAAAAATGATGTAATATTCATTCCTTGTTCAAAAGAAGAAAAATACTTGAACTTACATTACATAAACTGAAAAATG
>JAPQLA010000004.1:25802956-25819339 GCA_029822935.1 Naso vlamingii | reverse complement strand
AGGGAACATGGGAAAATGGCATCAACTTGATGTTTAATCACAGAAACAGCAGCCTGTTATTATATCAGTTATTATATATATATAATATATCAGCATGCTGAGCGATATACAATCATAAATTTTAAAGCCAATATCGGCCGATACCGATAATGTGCTGAAAATATGGTGCATCCCTATTAAGTTCCCATGGGGAATGAGAGAGTCGCCTTTCTGTGACTGCAAGCTGCTGTGATTGTAGCTTGTGCTGCTGCACAAACAACAGTTCAAAGTCCCCGTTCATCTTGAAGTCGCTCAGTGGCGTCCTGGACGTGCTATGGCCTGGGAGACTCGACCTTAGGGGAACTATGCTCATGAAGCAATGATGGAGAAACCTGAGGAGGGGAGCAATGGCCAGTGTGATCTAAACCAAAGTAGCCCTTTGTTGTTGGACCTCTGTGCATGACAGGAATCTCGTATTTGTCCTTCAGTGAGTCAGACCAGGCAGGAGGATCAGAGAAGCCCTCTGATAACCACACCACCCTCTGTGTTCTGCTACCACAGCTTGTCAGGTAGGTTTTCCTTTTCCAGCATAGATTTGGGCGATGAGTTGAGTTTTGTTTTCATGACAGGAACAGTGATGATGATAAAGCTCGTGTTACCTAGCCACCATTCCTGGTCCTCCTCTCCAGTGACGATGATAACCTCTCCCTCTGCAAAAGTCTGTTCATCGTCATTATCAGCCTGACAGTCATAGATGGTTTTCACCCACCGGATTTTGTTTCTCACCTGGAGAACAGGAACAACACAAACAAAATAAAGGGTCACGTTTCCTTTTTGTGTTGTTACGCTGTGGTCCTGTGAAAACACTTGATTATCAGAAGGACTCTCACAGCGTTGATTTTGCGCGGCAGAGGAACGGGCATCTCCACAGCACTGAGGGGTGACTGATCAACATCTTCAGTTGCAGATGGGGTTGACAGCTCCCCCTGCAGGACAGATGCCTGGCTCTCTGCTAAAGCAAACTTGGATCCCTCCCCTTCTGTAGCAACAGAGGTGAGGCTAGGCCCGTCGCTGAGCTGCAGTTTGGATGGGAGGATCTTTGAGGAGAGATTTAGGGGGGAGATCTGACAGCTGGGGCTTCTCAGCTAACGGGGCCCTCTGGACAGAGTCCACCGGGGTGAGGGGGAGTTTTGGGGAAGCATCAATGAAGGGAGGAGACTTCTGGGGATCTGACTGGGAAGAGGAGGAGGAGGCAGGTTTATAGAGAAGGTCTGGTGCCTGGTTGGGCTTATCCACAGAGGGAAGGTGGATAGTGTCGATTTTCCTTAAAGCCACTAAGAGACAAAAGAAGAAACCTGACTGAGAGAAATGAACAGGTTTGATGTCGAGAGGGGGAAGGTACATCATGTATCATCGTGGTCAGAGGTTGGGATGTCTTACACAGTATGAGCTGTCTGAGGGCAAATAGCAGAGAGGCTAGAGAAGAAGGAGGAGAGGCCAGTGTAGACAAAGACTGATAAACCTTTAAAGGTTTTCGGTTTAATCATGCAGAAAACCAGGTGGGATTGTTTTGGGTTTGAGACTGGGACGGCATCCTCATCTTGAGGAGCAGCTGATGCGTACAATGGCCTGCTTGTAGTTACTGCAGCTAGCAGGCAAAGTGCTAATTCAGCTCTATAGCTTATACAGATCAGAATCAGGTCAACAATTATTATTGATTATTATTGCTGTAATTATTCAGCTAATCTGGGCAAATTTTTAACAATCAAACCTTTCTTAATCCAGAATAGGCCATGAAAGTGTTGCTGTGGAAACAGAAATGAAGACCTACAGCAACAAGCAGGTTTTACCTGGTTTTCCCTAAACAACCGCCTAAAACATCACACACGACCATATGTTGTCTGAAACGGCACCTCGATGAGTTTTCCTGATGGTGTCGATGGTTTTATATATACAATCTTGTATTATGGGTCAGCACCGGTGGTCAGAACAACAGAAGCTTCAATGAACAGCGAGAAATGCTCGTCTCACCTTTCTGCCGGAGTTAGGGGAGAACTCTGGATCCGAGTGTCGACTTAGTGTTGCTGGAGGTGGCGAGGTGAGGTCACATGTCATCTTTACCACAGTTAGTGCTTTTATTGATTATACATTTGAGTGTTTATTAATCTGATCTTAACTCAAAGAGTGAAAGTACCTCTGCTGCTGCTGGATTCCCTCAAACTTGTTGGTCCTGTTTCCAGGTGGGGGAGTTGACTCCATTCCTAAGAGAAAACAATTAGATTTCCACCAGGGGTCACACGAGTGAGTGCTATCAAGTTGCTGCAGTCTAACCTTTAGCTGCAGCTCCCTGCAGCACTGGGCTGGGGGGATCAGACAGGGCGCACTTGTGTCCCAGTGGAGGGGGAGGGAGTCTCTTTTTCAAGGTGGACCTTCCTGTTCCTGCAGCCCAGCCTCCTCCCCCTCCTCAGAGGCAGGGAGGTGGGCAGGGCAGTGGTGGAGCCTGAAGGAGGAGTCAATCAGTGATGTGATGCATATAATGGTGAAAAAATGCATCACATTGCATACATGACATTTAATTAACTGATCAATACTTATGAAATGTCACTGTGGAATCCTGGGATCATTAGGGTTAGACCCTGAAACTTCCTCTTCCTTTACCGCCACAGCACTCTGAAAAACCCGACAAAACCCTTCACAACTCCACAGAATGCAGGAAAAGTGACAGGAAATTCTCCTAGTTTTGGGCCACATTCAAAAACCTTTGAACCGGGAGAGGGCCCTTCCTGGCTAGGTCAGAATATCTTAATTTACCCTGAGGGCCAATTTGTTGTACAACCAGCAGTTCTATCATGACAATCAGATCATCAATAAATGACAAAAACAACACAGTGAGTTATTTCATAGCCAATGACAGCAGCAAACATATTCATCCTTCATTTCATGAAGCAAGTTGAATTGCTTGGACAGAAGGTGGAGCGGCCTTCTTCAAAGCGTTACTGCTCACTTTAAACACAGCTCTGCAGTCTGTCTCTGTTCTAGAGGGACAGAGACCTGAACCAGCTGATGAAGGGTGATATGAGGACTACTGCCCTAAAACAACAAGGCATTGTGAGAAAAGTGTTGTACAGCGTTCAGAGTTTTGTGCGGTTGCAACAGTTCAACAGCCTGATCATTCATTAGGTCTGTCATCCTCTCTTCAGTTTTGGACACATGAATGTCCGAGAAGGACAACTTGCATCAGTTTTGTGAATTGCACCACTGCAGGGCCACGATCAGGGTCAACACTGCTGAGAGGAGACATGATGACAGAATCATCAGCAAACGTGGGCTCTGGCACTCATTAGTATACAGAATGAAGAGAGGAGAGGGGAGGTACAGGGGAAGATCTGGTGGAGGAGGAGAGAACATCAGATTACATGTTGACATGGAGACACAAGCTGAGTGATTCCCTTTAAACTCTGAGCCAGGCGGCATCATCCTCTCTCAGGACGTTAACGAACTGGACGTCTTTGTTACACAGTGACAGAACATGAGGAAAGATGACTGTGGCACGGGGGCTTCTGACCCCGTCTCCTGAGTGTCTGCTCACACCTCCTCTTCCTCACACCTGTGCGCTCAGATCCCCATCTCCAGCCCCCTACAGAAGGATCTGTCCAGATGATGGGAAGATCTGCCGAGGGACCCTCAACACCCCACCACAGCTGTGCAGCAGCAGGATGAACTCACAACGACAGTGGAGAGGCTCCACATACTCACAGTTAACTTCAAAAGTGGCATTAACACATCAAAAGGAGGAGGAGGAGGAGGAGGAGAAACTGTCAAACTAAAGCACTGAGTCACACAGATCAGTTCAAAAAAAGACTGGGAGTTACAGGAAAACAAGGCAAACAGGTTAATACCACTGCACACTGCACAACTGCTGCTCCATGTTGCCACGTCACTTACCTTTCCCCTGGCTCCTGGGAGCTGCTGATGGTCCTGAACTGCCTGGCCCAGAGGATGGAGGATTGTCTGAGGAGGTGTGGACATGGTTGGCAAATGCCCCGTAGGAGAGACACTGTGAGGAGGAACGAAGGAGGCCAGCAAAGAGAGTTTCTCCTGAGAGCAAAGAGCAGAGGATGGACAGAAACTTTGAGGACGGAGCCAACGCTCCATCTTCACTGGGCTGGGCTGCAGGATGAGAAGAAAACAGTCATAAGAGGAGGAAGCAGCGGGTCACAAACAGCAGTTCAATGAAGTTAAAAGCAGCTGATCCATGGTTCACCCTGTCACCTTGTCGTCAAGTTCATCCAGTCGCAGGTTCCAGTCATATTCATCGTGAACATGAGGGTTAAACCTGCCAGACAGAGCCTCCACCAGCTGGGAGACAGAGACACAGTCGATGTTTTTGTGGGTCACTGATCAGTAGACTGAACCTTGACTTCAGAACACTGACTTAAAGGACACTTCTCAGTTTAGTTTGGGAGAGACATTATCTGTGAAGTCGGGGAATTCACTGAGCAAACTGTGACCTCGGACAGCACAGAGGTCATGGTCATCACCGCTCAACGTGCAGCTTTGTCAACAGTAGGACTCTCATGAGAACATGGAGGGTCGGCAGGAGCTCCGCCTACAAATCACTCTGTTTCTGTGATGGTTGAGTAACCGAAAGCTTAATTAAAAACCAAATCCGACGGCATCTCGTGACATTGCTGCGTTCAGACTTGTTAAGATACACTGTCAGGTCACAGAGTTGTGAACTGCCATTCAGACTGTGACCACATGCTGACTAGATGTACTTGACACTGATGAACTCTGTCCTCGCCGTCCTGCAGCTGCAGAGTTCAGGTTAAACATGAATTAATCTGCAGAATGTAGAAACACACAAAGAGACACACTCACACGTCACTGCAGGCTGTCGGCTTTATGGACACGGACGGTTCGATGGACTCTGTGATCACAATGAAACAAGAATTCCCAACATTCCAAGCAAGCTGGGATGAGGAGAGACAAAATGTGAACAAAGAGACGTGAAAAACAGAGACACACACACACACACACAGACACAGTGACAGACAGCCAGCCTACCTCCTCCAGGTTGCTGACGGTGTTCCTGCAGCTCTGCAGCTGGGTGGTGAAGCTGGACGTGGTGGGGGACGTGGTGAGGGAGTTGTAGTCTTCGGTGGTCTCCGACAGGAACTCACACACGGGGATCTGATCAGGCATCGCACACACCAGAGACAACAACAACAACAACAAAAGGGAAACACAGAAGAGGAGGTGGCACGGTGCGTTCAGGGACCTGCTGTTCAAATGTTTGAAGGCAGCTGATATCCTCTAACCGTCTCTCATCACCTGTCTCCTCCTGACGACTCATTCCTCCTCTCTCCTCCTCTGACCTGCTGTCACATTACACACTGAGCACCATGTGACCCCAGTAGGGACTTTCAAAATAAAAGCCGACAATGTAGTCTACTGTAAAACTACAGTACGTGCATACAGCGGAGAGAACTCGTGTAAAAATACCAAAGACGTCTAAAAAATAACTTGAAGAGACTAAAATAAAAGCATGAAGTCCAAACATTATCCTGTAAATTATTACACATAAATAAAATAAGCACTTCACTTGTTCTTTGTTACTAAACACACGTTCACAATCATCTGTTTACATTCAGGTTTTTATTACTGCTCGTTTCTTTTAAGCTGCAGCTTTCAACTGGACTCTGTTCAAAGGTTTTTTTTGATGGAAGTAACAAAAAAAAGTAGGAAATAAGGTTAAATGTGAATGATGTTTGAGAAATGTCCAAAGGTGCAATTTGTGTTGGCAGATGGAGGAAACATTCAAATAAATGGAGATAGTTGGAAGGGAATGAGTCCTCATTAAACGTGTATCTGAATGCATCTCGACTGCCTTAAAATTAAGACGATGAAAAGTTTCACACACAACTCACAACACGAGCGACCTGCACCGCTGCAGTTTTGTTATTATTGCAAGCATTCTCAATCCTTTTTAACCATTTGTCTTACTAACTGCTGATCAATTATCTCTAGAGATAAATGAAGAATGTACTTTGTTGACTGTTGTCTTTTATTATTACATAAACTTCCGGTAAGTGGTAACTTCCAATACGTTGACACTCCCTCTGGATCAGCTGGAAAATGGAGAAGCGCGCATGCGTGACACTGCAGGTTAATAATGAGCAGAAACAGTGCAGAACATCATCAGACAAACACAGATGAATATTAATTTGAAAAACTTAAGACTGCTCATTAATTAACGACGATCTCACATGTTCACGTGTGTGTGTGTGTGTGTGTGTGTTGACTTGTTGTCAGTGTGCACACAGAGACGCGGGCTGCCGGCAGGTTGACGAGGTCACACCTGATTGGCTAGCATCATGCTCAGAGGCTGAAGGGGAAAGAGTGACCGGGCTGGCCAGAGCGTGGAGGTGACATGTGGAGATAACACGGGGTGGGGACAGAAGCCGAGGCATCCCATAATACCACAGGCGACCTCAGCAAGGTGTGAAAGACGGAACAGCAGGGAGCAGGTCCGCGCGCCTGAACAGTAGGTGGCAGTATGCACTCTAAAGCTGTTCCAGATGAAGAAGAAACAGAGCGTCACAGCCACGTTAGTTCCTTCAGAACCATAGAAGAAGACGAAGTGGAAGAAGCGGAAGTGTCGGGGCAGCAGTCAGAAGAGATTAGCCTGATTAGCCTGCAGGCTAACGCTGTGTGATATGACGTTTCTAAGCTGAACAGTAAGTTTGCATCTGGTCTACTTTCTGCGTGGAGTCTGTGACGTAACGTTACAAACACTCGTCATGCTGCATCACTGAGCTGATAACCGACGCTGACAGCACTTAGCATGTAGCTTAGCTGACTTCCTGCCCAGCTGAGTTCAAACGCAGTTAGCTCGGGGTGTTAGCATAGTGCTAATCTATGTTGTTTCAATAGCCAGCAGGTCGTGACTGTCGCTTCGGTTTAATGTCCAGTCTGACCACTGATCAGCTGAGCGGCAGCTTCACCTGGACGACACCTGGACGTAAGCCAGCCGCTGAGAAAACGTGCAGAAGCCAGCAGGCTGGAGCCAACAGATCAGTGAACAGATAATCAATAATCACTGTCAGGCTGCGCAGGCGCGTTTCATTGATCCAAAAGGAAAGAGCTGTTCAGGTTCCCGGTTCGACCTGCTGCTGAAGTCCAGTCACGTGCAGCAACGAACAATTCCGACCCCAAAACGAATTCCGCTTCCGTTATTGATTAATCTGTCCAATAACATCTGACGATCACAGAATCTGAGACATCAGTGAAACTAGAAATCAGCAACTAGTTCGTGGCTCTCTGCTGATCAATCGATCAAACACGAGCGGCTGACGTGACTGACAGGTTTTATTTGATCGTGACAGTAACAAGAACTTTCTGAAATGGCTTCTAAACGGTTTGTGTGACAACATCCGGTTTGATCCTCCTCAGTCAGCTGACCAATTAGAGCAGCTCGACACTCCAACAGTGACACAAAGCCCCGCCCCCAGATCATGATGACAGTTGAAAAAGGCAGCAGCGTGTGATCAGGATCAATGAGGCTCAGCAGGCTTCAGTCCAAACAGGAAGTTGAATCAAACATCAAACAGAACCGACTGCAGCTCTGCCGTTAAATCCTTTTTTTTAGGAACAAGTTTTGAAACTGTGATCACCAAGTCAACGGCTCATCTGTGGTTTCTATAGCGATGTGACTTTATGTGTTTGAGAGATTATCAGTGACACGCGCTGCAGATTAAAGTCATTTCCTTACACGATTACCCACAATGCTGTGCAGACTGCTGGCTGGCTCACACCGGATGTGACTGTCAGTTTGTTTACTGGAAAATAAACGTCACAGCGAGCAAAGTACTCGAGGTTGAACCGTCCCCATTGTTTCTGTCATCATTTAACATGAATAATTATTTTATTTTTTAAACTGCATGAAAGAAGTGACAGATGAAGGCTCATCATCATCGTCATCCCAGACAACATATGGCTTTATGCTCGTGTATGATCTTATGAAGCTGACAGGCGTGTGTAAATATGGAAACACAGGACAGTCCACTCCATTCTGTGATGTCATAGGATGATGTCACAAACGCAAACAGAGCAGCCAAACACGTCTGACTGAGAAAAATATAGATGAATTATTCTTTGTCTCTCACAAACTTCCTTGTCATCGGCCGTCAGCTTCTGTCTGAGCTTCTGAGGGCAGCGGTCAGCGTTTCTGTTTGGATGGAGCTCCACAGTCTACGCTGCTGCTGCTAAAACAAAAAGGTTCCACGCTGCTCGGGAACTGCTGTGAATAATTCTGACGGTACTTTGAAACACAAACTGCAGTTGGTTGGAAACAATACAAAGCAGCACACACCTGCTGTACTTTGAGTCATAGTCTAATGACATCACTGTGACATCAGCAGGCCTCAGTAATCTGCAGAGTCAAAGACCTTCATGTGTGAACCTTGGTGATCTTGTGTGCAGGTGTGTGACCTGTGTGGAACTTGGTGGGCGTTGCCGTGGGCGATGGCTCTGATTGAAGGTGTAGGAGACGAGGTGACGCTGCTGTTTGGCTCCCTGCTGCTCCTTCTGGTGCTGCTGCTTGCCTGGATCTCCACACGCACCTCGGACCCCCCTGAGCACCTGTTCACCTCCACCACAGGCTCCAACCCCTCAGTGAGGAGCAGCCCCACCCACCAAGAAACACCCCCCTCCTCCACCACCTCTTCCTCATCATCTTCCTCCTCCCCCTCCAGCTCTGTGAGTGACAGCTCTGTGACAGAAGCCTCGCCCAACAACACCTCCACCCAGGAGGAGAAAGAGGGTGGAGGGAGGGGGGAGGCACGGGGAGGAGATGGTGTGAGGAGCAGAGGAGGAGATGGAGGAGGAGGAGAGTCTTCATCGTCTCAGAGGAACATGGTGGTCAGACTGAAGTTTCTCAACGACACGGAGAGAACAGCTCAGGTCAAACCACAGGACACCATCGGATACATCAAACGGTAAACTACTGCATCAGTACTGCATCAGTACTGCAGTGTTGGTATTTGAGCAGTTGTCATATATCCTCAGTGTCTCTTGTGTTTGTGATCACTACTGTAACACAACTCCATCCTGACAGCTCTGTGACATCAGTACTGTTTTGCCGTCACCATGACAGCACAGCGGGCGCTGTGGCCACTGCTGACCTCTGACCTCTGTCTTTCAGGACCTACTTTGCGGGGCAGGAGCAGCAGGTGCGGTTGATCTATCAGGGTCAGCTGCTGCAGGACGACGCTCAGACTCTGGCCTCTCTCAACCTGGCCCATAACTGCGTGCTGCACTGTCACATCTCTCAGCACGCTGGCCGGGGGGCGGCGGGGGGCCCGCGGCCCGCTGACCAGGTGCAGGTGGCTCTGAACGTGGGCAGCCTGATGGTCCCCTTGCTGGTCCTCATGCTGTCTGTGTTGTGGTACTGTCAGATCCAGTACCGGCAGTTCTTCACCGCCCCGGCCACCGCCTCCTTGGTGGGAGTCACCATCTTCCTCAGTCTGGTGGCCTTCGGAGTCTACCGCCGCTAGCTGCTCTCTGATTGGCTGCCTCTGTCTGTGTGGTGATGTCAGCTGTCGGTGACTACTGAGCTAGGACTCAAACCTGCAAAATGAAACAGACGAAGAGCTAATGTTTGTTTATCTGTTGCCATGGAAATGCTGAGTGTTAACGAGGACTTTAATTTTTATTTTTTTTAGATCACATTTCTCTGTAGGTTTCTCATCATTGTGCCTCTTTTACTGTCTGCCTCTCTGGTTTGTGCCGGTCCTGAAGGGGGTCGGTGTCAGACCAGCACTGGGCTGCAGACTGGACCTGTGTGTCTGTGTGTCTGTGTGTGTGTGTGTGTGTGTGTGAGTGAACCGAAACACGTACATTAAATCACAGCTTTTGGAAAGAAAGAAATTCTATTAAATCATTTATTTATCTTGTGGTTCTTTCAGTCTGTGAAGAATCAGATGTTCACATCAACAGCTTTACTTCTTTATTTTTCTGTCTGTAAGTCTGAGGTTCAGACCGGAGACATCGAACAGTCCACATGTTGGGTCCCGCTTCAGAGAAAACTGTGTTTCAGTTTCACAGAGAGCGAACTGAATGTGACCATTTCAGGCTGAAGACGCATCACTTTAATTTGCTGAACTTTTATGTGAAGAAACAGAGCGAAGACAAAACATCAAAGAGGTTTTATACTCACAGATGAAATCCAACATGCACACACACCTTTCTGGGTTTGAGTAGGAGGGGCTTATTTGTAAAAAGGGTGATGTCACATATTCTCTGTGTACCAGTCAGGATTGTCTAAACTCGAATGAGAGCGTGTTCAGTCTGCAGCTTTTCTCTCTTTGACCTGAACATGTTTTACTGCTGCAGGTCAGTCAACTCTTCTTCTCTGAATCAACAGACTGAAGCTTCAAACTGCTGTGAGCTTTTTTGAATTTACTGCAGGAAAGTTTTTCTACAAACTAATGTTTTTTTGCCAGTGTGAGAAGATGTGAGTCACTGCTCCATAGACTTTAATCCTCATCAGTGAACAGCGTTGAGCTGAGCTTCTGAGTTCAGCCTCTGATTCCATCAGCACTGAAACAAAAACAGGAACATGATGAACATCACAAAGTGCGCTTCAGTTCAATGAGAAGGTGACAGTGGACAGTAAACACTGTTTAAAAGTGATATCTTCAGAGTCACATGACTTTCTGTCTCAAACTGGTGTGGGCGGAGCTACAGAGTTTGAAGTTCTGAGCTTCAATAAACAGAGTAATCAAATAACCTGTAAAGGTAATCTGCTACAAAAGCTTGTGGTGTTGCTGTGACAATGACCCCAACATACAGCAGCAGAAGTGACATCATGTACAACCTTAAGATGAGCAGTGATGTTCAGAGTGATGTCACTACCTGTAGCTGTGCTGACAGGTGTTCAGGCAGCTGAACTCCTGCAGCTTCCAGCAGGATGATGCTTTCTGTTAGAGGGAGACTGGAGGAGGATGAGCACTCTTCATCATCATCACCATGCCGAGTCACCTGCTGCAAACTGAACACACACACACACACATCTCAGGTGAGCGTACCGTCTCAGCCGGGCCTCAAGTCGACTCAGAATTTGTCAGCTGAATCAGATTTTTCCTTGAGGAAAGGTTTGTTTTATGTTCAGCACAGCCTGAACATCTCCATAAGTTTCACATTGTACTGTTTTTGTTTTTTTTAAATCACAGGTGAAAAACATTAAGATTTTCACAAAGAGGAAGTTCAGGTGTGTGTCGTGCTCAGTTCAGTCATAAAGCGTCTCTGCTGCAGGGCTGAGCAGACGGAGGTGAAGCGGTCATCGTGCTTTGCTTCAGTTTGTGTTCTTTCTTTGACTGGATACGTTTCACACACTGATGGAACATCACAGCGCTCAGCTGCAGGCTGTGCTAACGTGAGTACTCACGTGACCTGTAAATCTGATGTGTGGTGACGCGGTCGCTGGTCACTCTGAGACTGTTCCTCTGTGACAACGTGACACATCTTAAAAACAAAACAAAACATGATTCCACTGACACGCTGCTGACTCCCTGTCAGTCTCAGGTGAGTTTACCTGTCATTGACTGAGCCCAGAAGGTACTCCGTGAACATGTGTGTCCAGTCGTGGATGAGGGACAGCAGGGAGTCTCTGAAGGGTTGCAGGTCAACCTGCAGCCAGCTGTGCAGAACGATGACCTCATCCAGGTGAGCCACGTCTCTGCTCAGT
The DNA here is from genome assembly GCA_029822935.1 of Naso vlamingii. NCBI lineage: Eukaryota > Metazoa > Chordata > Actinopteri > Acanthuriformes > Acanthuridae > Naso > Naso vlamingii. The sequence continues at coordinate 25,807,611 of JAPQLA010000004.1, read as the reverse complement.
CTGTGGAGTAACTCAATCTGAAGCAACACATCACAGACACACCTGAACCTTCAGCAGGTTGAGATGACACAGACAAATGAGCCAGCACAGGAAACATCTGCCCACCCACAATGCACCAGCCATGCTGCATTAAATCATCGACACTAACACCTTGAAAAAAACACCTGACAGGTGTGTCTCACCTCTCTCTGAAAGTCCTTCAGGGTGGGCGGGGTCTCCTCAGCCTCCAGCTCCTCGGGTCCCAGCAGTCTGCTGTAGGTCAGAAACTCTTGCATCACCCACCTCCTGTCACTCTGCCACAGGTACGAGTACTTGTCCAGTCCCACCCTCAGATGCTCCGCCTCCTCTGTCACCTGCTGCAAGTGATGCAACAATTCCTGTTCCAATGCAGAGAACTCTGGACTGTCCTGCAGAGACACCTGACACCCAGACAGACAGGTTTTAGTTCAGTTCCTTTGTTTCTCTGTCTTGAATGTGTGAGGTCACAGAGGTGTCAGATTCACCTGGTAGTTGCTGTGGTGACTCACAGAGATCCTGGGTGGCAAACTGGCTGCTGAGTAAATGTCAGTGATAATGGTCTTCAGCAAATGAGAGAGACTGCTGTCCAGTGATGGCTCAAACACACTTCCTGTTTCCTGCAGTTGCAGATGGACCACCAGCAGCACAGACCCACAGCTCTGCGCATGTGCACACATACACACACGCACACACACACGCACACACCTTACAGCATCTCCTCATAACTCAACTGTGTGAAGGCAGGTCAGAGCAAAGCTGACAGTCGCAGTCAACAGCTTTATCATCAATATGATGCAACTAATTACAAGAGGTGTGTGTGTGTGTGTGTGTGTGTTCTTTCCTTTTCTTGACAAACACTCATCCAGCCTACTTCAAGACTGACATCACCTGTACAACACAAGAGAAGAAGCTGTTTCCAGGTGTGTGTACCTGTGAGCTCATGCTGTCAGACAGGAAGTGCAGTGATCTCAGCAGCAGCCGGGACAGTCCCTCCTGGACCTTGTCATCAATGTGGTCCAGATACCTGCTCCAGGCCCCCGAGGAGTCTGTGGCTCCATACAGACTCCTGTTCACCTGACAACAGAGCAGTGATGTCACATAGAACACCTGCCCCTCCCCCTCTCCACCTCAGGTGTTCTGTGTGGTTACCTGTGTTAACTTGAGCAGCTGCTGTCCATCCTCTCTGATCCGTCTATAGCTCTGCTCTTCAGCTCCACCCTCCAGCAGTGAGTCACTTGAGTGCTGCAGCAGCTGAAGCTCCGCCCAGCTCTGCAGGTGCAGTAAAAAAAAGTCTACAGTCCTGTAACCATTCATGATGCTTCAAACAGAAAGGTCAGAGTGAGGCTGCCTCAGGTAAGAGCAGCAGAGTTCATCAGTGTCTGGGATTACTCCACCTGTTCATTCTGAACAGACCTGCAGCCCCACCTCCCCCATGACAACACCTTTAAGTGTGTCTCTGAAGTTCATATGAAGCTGGAACAGACCCAGACGTGCGGCCACCTCTCACTGTTGTCTCTGTCACACACACTCACCTGTATGATGTGCATCATGGTGTCCATGTTGGCTCTCGCCTGGCTCACTGTGGAGTGGACGATCAACACTTTCTCTTTCTGCTGCTGCACCAGATGCAGCAAACCTGAACACACACACACACACACACACACACACACACACACACACACACACACACAGAGCCAGGTCGTATGTACTGTAAGCTCTTGTTAATTAATGACACATTAATGTTCAGCCGAGTGACTCTTCACAGACGTCAAGACATGAAACAGCTGAATGTGAGACAATGGAACCAGCGGCTCAGTGCATGTGCAGACACACAGCAGCCCCAGAACACGTGAACATGATAAACCAGCAGCTGGTGGCAAAATGACGGGCTTCACTTTCAAAAAGGATCCCGTGTCGTGTGGTGTGCTTTCATTTGACTTCTGCTTGCTGTTACGAACCGATGCCAGAACCTGTGATTATAATCCGTGACAACAGGTTGAGATGCAGATCTTGGTTTTCATTATGAGAAGCGGGCAGAGTTTAATATGTGTCTCTTTGCCTGATGATTAGTAGTGATTATTGAAAATGTACGTACATACTCAGTTTACTTAGAAACTTGTATGTATTTTGGTTCTGAATGCACATCAAGGTCAACACTGTCACTGTGTGGCTGTAATATGACAGTTTGTGATGCTGAAAACAGACGAGCTAGGCTCGTTGCTGCGTGGTCAGGGGAATTCTCTTGGAGTGACAGAGATCATGACTCCGGTTCATGTCAGGCAGATTTGATATGTGACTTGAGAGGCTTCTTCAGCCTCCTGTTTTCTTCCTCTGTGGTCCCCACTTCACCAGCATGTACATGTGAGACATGTGGCTTTCATTTATTCATTCACTGCATGTGATGCGTCCTGTCAAGACTCACCTTCACAGCTCCAGGTGTTCCTCTGCAGTTCTGACAGAGACTGGTTCAGGTCCTTCAGCTGGTCCTGGATCAGAGGAAGCTCCACCTGCAGGACATCTCTCATCACCTGGAGGAGGACCAGAGTCTGTCACATGACCTGCACATAGATTTAAATGTCATCTGCAGGATCTTAACAGATTCTGTGTGTCAAAGTGTACCTGGTTGTAGCAGGACACCATGTGACTCAGACTCAGGTGGCTCTGTGTTATGTCATCTCTGCAGATTAAAAGTCGAGCTGCGTGTGGGCGGAGCTTCATATTTTGCTCCCTGCTCACATACCTGAGCTCCCTCAGCAGCGCCTCTAGCTGGGGACACACACACACACACACACACACACACACACACACACACACACACACACACACACACACACACACACACAAGTGCTCCAGGCATTTGCCAGGAGTTAAATTTTGATTCAACCCCTTTAAGGTAATTTTACATGTTATTTGTCTGTTGTACCAGCAGGTGTCAGCAGAGTCAAATTAAACCAGAGTAAGAAGTTTCATGTTCCTCTCTCAGATACCACAGGTACACATCTTCAGCTCGTCTCTGACAGCAGGCTTTAGGTTTTCTCCCTACTAACCTTGTGGCTGAAGTGAACTCCCAGCATGCCTTGCTCACTGCTGTGGATCAGAGGTTGCTCCAGGATGAATTCACAGTCTGAGTCCAGCTGACAGCTCCAATCTGACCTCACCCGATCTCTGAAGTCCTGCAGAAGGTCCACAATCTGCTGGAACCTCGTCACAACCGGCTGGGACTCAACTAAGTCCCCACACCTGAACAGACCACCGAAAAACAAGAACCACGCTGAACCCCAAATGATCCGAGTTCAAACCAGCCAGTCTCAGATCAGAACTAGCAAGTCCCCAGTTAAAAATCAGTTCCTGTTGAGTTCCTGTCAGGAGCAGGACAGACCCAGCGCAGTGTGCGCAGTGTGCGCAGTGTGCGCAGTGTGTGCGGTTGCAGTGAAGTGTGATCTCACAGGCGTTCAACAGTCCTGTAGCTGTTCAGGGTGTCTTCAGCTCTCAGTCTGAGCTCATGAGTCCAGCAGAGCACAGCTGCAGCAGTTGGACTGAACCTGCACATTAGTTCTGATAGATCTCTCTGAGTGTAGAACAGCAGCTCCACCTGATCCAGCTCCATCAGAACCATCTCCACCAGTCGGATCAGGTGAGGACGCAGCTGATTGCGGATCAGAGGACGATCCAGGACATACCTGAACATTTTGAGCAGCTGAAACACAGAGCAGATCAAACCACAGCTCCTCTCAGTGCAGCTGCTGTAATGTGGCAGAAATACATGTGTATGTGAAGGTGTGTGCTTGTACCTTCGCTGCAGCAGAGGAGACGCAGCAGTCCTCAAAGGCTCTGCTGAGGACACACACCAGCCGTCTCTCCAGGTCTGACACCTGAACCTGAAACTCATTCAGGTGTAACAGGAAGCTCTGAGAGGAAAAGAAACAGGAGTCACATAGAGATTAGAGTGAAACAGGAAGTTTCTCACACACACAAGATGATGGCCACCTGGTTGTTAGGGTCTGTGATGTCACAGTTACAGTCAGACAGAACTGTCACGGACCACAGGAAGTCCTGGTACACATCCTGAACTTGATGAGTCCACATCCTGCCGCAGACACCGGACAGGACTGTCTGATCCAACTGATGCAGCTGCCGACTGACACACAGCACCTCCTGCAGGGGGACACCGGAACAACAACAGCAACCAAGAGACAAAAACGAGTATTCAAAACAGGACAGCAGAGATGATACCAAAAACTTACAGTACGATAATACCTTGGTATCAAGTCCACAGTATGGTATTTTATACGATTTTCTATACATACAGTGAGTGTGTTTATACAGTATTGGGCTAGTATTTTAAAAGTGACGGTTGGAAACGGTTCGGTGACGAACTTTCTCGTTTTTTTCCCTCTTTTTATCTGTTCAGAGATGGGATTTCTATTTTTCCAATTCATCTGATGGCACCTGAACGCACAACAGCCTTTTTAATGACACAAATGTTTGGCTGGACTGCCAGAAAGTGTGTGAGGAACTGACAGTTTTGGAAATGACAGTGGGTCGTTGGTCCGCTTCGGTCAGAACCAACTCGGGTTTTATATATATATATATATATATATATATATATATCTATATATATATATATATATATATAT
>JAPQLA010000004.1:25753786-25763977 GCA_029822935.1 Naso vlamingii | reverse complement strand
CAGGTAGAGTCAGACAGGTAGAGTCAGACAGGTAGGGTCAGACAGGTAGGGTCAGACAGGTAGAGTCAGACAGGTAGAGTCAGACAGGTAGAGTCAGACAGGTAGGGTCAGACAGGTAGGGTCAGACAGGTAGAGTCAGACAGGTAGGGACATAAAGTCAGAGGCGGGCCTCTCTCGGCTCAGTGTGTTTTTGGGCTTCAGGATGGTTGGTTTGGACCTGAGCAGTCGGCAAAGGAAGGTACGGCCCCCTCGTGTTGGTTTAGTCTGGGTTAGCCCACTTCTGTCTGCTCCGCTCTGCCTTCATGTCATGTAACTTTGTTTACTATTGTCTTGTTTTCCGTGTTTAGCCTGGATTGTCCATCCTGATCCAAATTACTGGTTCAGCCTGGTTTAAGTTAATTGTGGGTAGTTTTGAAACTTAAAATGTAATAGATAATATATCCTCAACATAATGTCACCTTACTTATATTTTCCCAGAGCTTTCAGGCACATCTCATGGTCTGACTGAACAGTTAAGAAAAAAAAGCATATATTTATTATTTGATGTGACTTTTTTTTTTGTATTCCTGCACATCAGCTATTGGTTAAGAGTCAGGTGGTTTGGGTTTTTTAAAATCTAGTTTTAGCCTTATTAGGTCTTGATTAAGCAAGCTTGGTATTCATGTCATTGTGAGGACTCTTGTCGTTCCATTGGTTAAAGGTTGAGAGTTTAGAGCAGGTTTCAGGGTCACCGTCCACAGGTTGAGTCAAAAGAGAACTGGCCTGCAGTCTGTTAGGGTTGGGGTGAGAAATGTTGGTTAAAAGTTTGAGTAAAAGCTCTGGGAATGAATGTGTGTCCATGTAATGTCCTCATAAGTGACAAAGATGAGTTTCTCTGTGTCCAGGTGTTTGTGGAGCTGAACGAGCTGGTGATTGACAGGAACCAGGAGCTACAGTGGAGGGAGACAGCTCGATGGATTAAGTTTGAGGAGGAGGTGGAGGAGGAGACAGAGCGCTGGGGGAGACCTCACATTGCCTCTCTGTCTTTCCGCTCCCTGCTTGAGCTCCGAAAAGCCATCTCCCACGGTAAGAGGAGGAGGAGCAGGAGAAGGAGGAGGCTCTCTGCTGCCCCCTTCAGTTGCAGAGTCGGCCTCAGAGACTGGGTTCGGTTCCCGTCGGGCCGCTAGGAGGCTGCTAAGCCCTTTTCTGGTGTCCTCAACGTAAACACCAACACTCTCCTGGTGCTCCAAGCTCCCAGTGCAGGCAGTCAGTTAAATGGGCCACTAGCTGCACCGCTAACTGAGCTAACAAGCAATGGCAGCTACCAGAGCTGGGAAGTACAAATACTTTCTTCACTGTACTTAAGTAGATTTTGTAGGTATCTGTACTGTACTCGAGTATTTATTTTTCTGACAGTTCTTGACTTTTCTTCTCTACATTTGAACACAAATATCTGAACTTTCTCCTCATTCCATTTTCCAAACAGACTTGTTACTTTAGTTTAAATCCTTTTGTCTTTTTGGCTGAGCTCAGGACGCTTCACCAACACAAAATGTCTCTACATTTGGAAATGAGACTCAACAATCAACTTGTTTTCTGGTGCGTTTAGGAACAGCTCGGACAAATCCTAATGATTCTTTACATTTAATAGTCTTTGCATTAGATTAATATGAGGTGAGCTTCAGTTAGCTTTGCACAGAAATGTCCTTCAGAGGGAAACTTTGTACTTTGATACTCTGAGTTACTCTGACTTGAGGAAAGAAGTTGAGTGGGTACTTCTACTTTCACCAGAGTCTTTTTTTTAACACAAGAATCAATACTTCTGCTGAGGTAAAGAATGTGTGTAATTCTGCCTCCTCTGGCAGCTGCTAGCTGCAGCCAAAGACACAGCCATGAAAAAACATGTGCAGCTTTTAGCAGTTATTCCAGTGGTGTGCTGCCCCCGTTTGTTTGGTGTGAGCTTCGTCAAGTAGCCATATGTTACACATCATGCCTTTAAAAAGGATTTACTTTTTCTGCATGGATCAAAGGGTTTAGCAGTAAAACACCTACAATGAAAAAATAACATTAAATTAACTCTTATTTTGTGCCTTGAAATGAGTTCAGTGGTGCACCCCAAGTTGTGGACCAATAAAGAAAAACATTGTCGGATCATAATATGTCAATGTTTTTTGATGGTTTACAGTTCAAAAAGTTTCTTGGGGAAAAAAGTCCTCAATATCGACTGAATACCACCGCAAACAGCCTGGAATTTTCACCTTGTCTGAAACACTGAGGGTCACCCTGACAGCCGGTAGACTGGTGTGGTCGAGATAGTTTTGAAAATATCTTCTGGTCAGCAGGAATGAGAGTCATTGACATCCACTGAGTGAAATAAAAATACTTCACACGAGAAAATGAATGGCCAGAGTTACGATGCCAGTGTGTCAGTGTGTGATGTCATGTCGATGTGTTTCAGGGGCGGTGCTTCTGGATTTGAAGCAGAGGACTCTGCCAGGGATCGCCCAGCAGGTGGTGGAGCAGATGGTGATCTCAGATCAGATCAGAGCTGAAGACCGAGCCAACGTCCTCAGAGCTCTGCTGCTCAGACACAGGTTCATGTCCAAAATACACCTGTCATTGCCAATCAATCACTCATCAATCTAACAAGCCATCGATCACTTTGTCTGTTTCATCAGTCACCCCAGTGATGAGAAAGATCACAGCTGGTTCAGCAAGAATATCTCAGCAGCCAACATGGCTACCCTGATGGACAGACACAACGGCCAATCAGAGTCATCGAATAATTTGATGACTCACAGAGAGGCTGACGAAGAGAACAAGGTGAAAGAAAGCAGACAGGCAGGCGGCCACTTCCTGTCTGTCAGGTGTAGGCTGGTTTAGGATTCAAAGTTTGACAATAATGATTAAACAAGCAGTGACCACCTGTGTGTGTGTGTGTGTGTGTTTGTGTGTTTTCAGAAAGAGGCCCCGCCCCTCTTTCACTCCAGATCCAAACACGAATTGAAGCTGATGGAGAAGATCCCAGAGAGAGCTGAGGCCACCGTCGTCCTCGTGGGTACGCATCACATTTGCATCATCACTTTTACTCTGGTGTTGATCTGCAGCAGGTCCAGTGGGTTCAGTTCTTCCCTCTGCTGTGCCTACAGGCAGCGTGGGCTTCCTCGACCAGCCCTCCATGGCATTTGTGCGGCTGCAAGAGGCGGTCCTGCTGGAGTCTGTCCTGGAAGTTCCTGTTCCTGTGAGGTTTGTCTTCCTCCTGATGGGCCCACCAACTGCCAACATTGACTACCACCAGATCGGACGCTCTATCTCCACGCTCATGTCAGACAAGGTAAGTCCCAGCAGAGGTAACTGCGCAAACTCTAACCAAATGGCACGCAATAATGAATCAGTATCCTGAAGCTGCTGTACGGCCTCAAAACCACTTAATATGGTAAATATCGATACATTCATTCTGCTCTTGTCTGCTCCTTCAGCACTTCCATGAGGCGGCATACCAGGCTGATGACCGGCGGGACCTGCTGACAGCCATCAACCATTTTTTAGACTGTAGTATCGTCCTTCCTCCCTCAGAGGTGGGCGGTGACGAGTTGCTCCACTCAGTTGCTCGTTTCCAACGAGACATGCTCAGAAAGAGGGAGGAGGAGCAGAGCGGCAAACTGCAGGAGAAACAGACCAGCATTCAGCAGGATGAAGGTTGGTTATCACACGAAAACCTTCCTAAATGAATACTCTTTCTATGTGAATGAAGAGTTACTCTATGTTTTGGGGCATTTAAGCTTTTATTGGATAAACAACAGCAAAAGGATGTCAGGAAATGAGAGGAACAAGATGAGAGATGCAACAAAAGTCCCAGTTGGATCCCTGATCAGCATCTCCTTGACCACTGGGATACGTCACCATCAATTTCACTGTTTTTTAACCCATTTTAATTTCAAGATCAATTTTGTAAAATTATAACAATTATATGTTTAGATTTTATTGTGTCGCACAAAACAACCAGTGAGACGCATTATTTCTGGCTGACATTTTGAAAATAGAGTCAAAGGTAACTTGTTAACAGTCTTTTTAGATCTACCTGTCTAGAAAAAAAAATGTTTGGTTGCAACACTTTTGAAACTTGTGCTTGCATTAGCTGTCTCTCTGCTGGACGCTACATCGAATGTCAGCTTTGTGCTGTTTTGGAAGGCAGGTTTCACTTTTCTAGGCCCCGTTAAAGTGTAGCCTGCTGGTCAGGGCAGTGCAGTAGGGAAATCATGGTCCAGGGCCTTGACTGCCGTCATCAATGCCTGCTCATAAAGCAAGACTACATTAGGATCCTGCAAACTACACAACTCACCCGAGATCTTTTTCTTAAACTAAGTACGTTGTTTTGGACCCAACCATGCTGAAAGTGTATCAGGTAGCAAGAGTCAGTCAATTAAACTTGTTTCAGTGGAGGATTCAAAGATCTGGACAGTGGCACAACAGTAAAGAGCTCAATTTTGTGTCTTCTAGATTCCCATGTTCCTTCTAAACCAGCAGAGGAGCCGCTGAGGCGTTCAGGTCGTCTTTTTGGAGGTCTGATCAAAGATGTGACCCGACGCTACCCCCAGTACCTCAGCGACATTCGAGATGCTCTGAACCCTCAGTGCATGGCCGCTATCATCTTCATCTACTTTGCTGCACTGTCGCCTGCCATCACCTTTGGTGGACTTCTGGGTAAGGCAGATTGACAGAGACTGAACCACTGGATAAGGTTTGGTTCAAGTCAAGCAGACTGATGCAAAGGCTGCCTGGATCCTTAAAGATCCTTCTTAAATTAATGCATAAACTTCACCGCCTACAAAGGCTCTATAAGCATGTTGCCTTTCCTGTGATGCAGGTGAGAAAACAGATGGTCTGATTGGTGTGTCAGAGCTGATCGTTGCCACAGCGATGCAGGGCATAGTGTTCAGTTTGCTGGGTGCTCAGCCGCTGCTGGTGATCGGCTTCTCTGGACCTCTGCTGGTGTTTGAAGAGGCCTTCTACACAGTGAGTTCACCTGACAGATAATCTACACAAAAATCATAATTATATGTTCATATTTTCATGAGGCAGCCTGAACATAACTTGGATATATTGTTGTAGCGTTCATAAGATGCTTTGGAGGTGTAAAGATCATGTTTTATTAGACTTCTTATCCAGCCCTCACTATTTCACAGCGCTGTCTGCCTGAACCTCACTTTCCAAAGAGTGGCAGATCATTTCAGTAGTTCTTATGTTAGTTCTAAGATGAAAGTGTATGTTCAGTGAAGTGTTGTGTTCGGAAGTTAAGTTGTTAACCCACCTGGCATGTGTCCATATGTAGTTTTGTAAAGACAACGGGATCGAGTATCTGACAGGACGAGTGTGGATCGGTTTCTGGCTTGTGCTCATCGTTTTCCTTACGGTGGCCTTTGAGGGAAGCATCCTGGTTCGCTTTGTCTCCCGTTTCACTCAGGAGATCTTCTCCTTCCTCATCTCCCTCATTTTCATCTATGAGACCTTTGCCAAACTGGTCAAGGTGAGGTCACAGATCACATGTCACAGGTCAGCAGCGAGCCACTGTGCCTTGCAAACAGGGACATTTCAGATATATGTCGGTGAAAAGTCAGCCATATACAATGCTTACTGTTTTAGCAGCAGACAACAGAGCTACCCAAAGACCAACACAGAGCCCCATTAAGTTTTTCTTCTTGGTTTGGTCTTTAGATCTTTCAGGAGCATCCCCTCCAAAACTGTTACCGTGGAAACAACACAATATCTTCATCTCAGTGTAACTACACTGCAACCACCGGGAATTCTGGGAAGGTTGTTGGAGAACCAAATACAGCCCTGCTGTCACTGGTGCTCATGGCAGGAACATATTTCATCGCTTTCTACCTGCGAAAGTTCAAGAACAGCTCCTTCTTCCCCGGCAGGGTCAGTGTGTAAAAGTACAGGTACAGGCATGTGCAGCTATGAGTATCTACAGGTATAGATACAAGTAAAGGCACAGGTATAACACAAACAAGTACACAGGTGCTGTATTTATGAGTATCGGTAAATCCAAATTTACATACATGTCGATACAGGTATGGGTGCATGCATACAAAGGCAATGATAGGTACAAGTACATTCAGAAAGAAGTGCACAGATACAGGTGCATTTAACACCTTCACAGGTGCAAGTACATAGAGACACAGAAGTACAGGTAAATACAAACAATAGTACCGGCACATAGAGGTACAGGTGTGTGCAGGTACTGGCACTTTATCAGAGGTACATGTTTGAACAAGTGTGGATACAGAAACAGGTCCAGATGCATACACAGGTACATAAAGGTACAGGCAGGGGACATACAAGTACCATTTACACAGATACAGGTACAGGTGGACATACATACATACGTGACCATACAGGTAAAGATACAAGTACACATACTTGTATGGGTACAGAAGAAAGTGGACAAAGTTTTATTCTTTTCTTGTAGATACTGGTACAATCAATATCCAATTTAAGTACAGATCTTCAGGCAGAGGTAAAAATACATAAACAGGTACATACATAGGTACAGGTACAGGTACAAGTTCATCTGCGTTCCCTGCACCTTGAGTAGACAGTGGGGTCTAAATGTGAGGTTTTGGGGTTGTATTTTTTACTGATGTCTGCAGTTTCAGACCAACTCACTGATCAATAAACTGTTTGTTTTAGCTCCGTAGGATCATTGGAGACTTTGGAGTCCCCATCGCTATCCTCATCATGGTGCTGGTGGACTACAGCGTGGAGGACACTTACACCCAGGTCACCCCTGAGCAGATTTTAACTCTCACAGGGTGAACCCTGTGCCAACAGCTAACACTGTGACAGAATCAGACATGTAACTTCCCCTCTCCCCATTGGCTGACAGAAACTGAACGTGCCCAGTGGATTCTCAGTGTCCAGTCCAGACAAGCGTGGTTGGCTGATTTCTCCTCTGGGGTCAGATGGGAAGTTTCCTGTGTGGATGATGGCCGCCAGTATCTTACCAGCCATCCTTGTTTTCATCCTCATCTTCATGGAGTCCCAGATCACAGCGTACAGCTCTTTCTTTTTGTATTTCTGTTTTTATTGTAACACATATATATATTTTTCAGAATTTTTAGAATTTTTCTGCATTTGTCTCTCAGGCTGATTGTCAGTAAGAAGGAGAGGATGCTGGTGAAGGGAACTGGTTTTCACTTGGACCTCCTCATCATTGTGGTTGTGGGTGGCGTCTCAGCGCTGTTTGGTTTGCCCTGGTTATCAGCTGCCACAGTTCGCTCCGTCACTCACACCAACGCCCTCACTGTCATGAGTAAAGCTGTTGCCCCTGGAGACAAGCCTCGCATCCAGGAGGTCAAGGAGCAGAGAGTGACAGGCTTCCTGGTGGCTGTTTTAGTTGGTAAGACAGTCTCTGTAAAGTACTACTCCAGCCAGTTCTGCTACTTTTACTGTCTTTATTACTCCTTTTGATTTGGTCCCTGCACCCCCATTCAGGTCTGTCCATTGTAATTGGGGAGGTTCTGCGTCAGATCCCTCTGGCAGTGCTGTTTGGGATCTTCCTCTACATGGGTGTGATGTCACTGAACGGGATTCAGCTCACCGAGCGACTCATCCTGCTGCTGATGCCCCCAAAGTACCACCCTGACCAAAACTACGTCCGCAAGGTCAGCCAGCCTGTGCACCCTCAGACCCCTCCGTGATACTAGCCAGCTTGTCTTTTTCAAATCATTCCATCAGTAAACCCCACAAAGCAACCAATGCCAGACCCAAGCTGTGCGGCCAAGCCACAGTCAGTAGCCAACGCCAGCTCAGCTTGGGTTACAGCGAGCTAGTGGACTGGCCCTGCCCTGCATCACTCTTTGCTTGTAAAAAGCAACAGCAAGCATTAGTTCTACTCTTGCTTTGTACCACTGCAGTTTGTATTGGTTGAAATCAACATCTGTCACAGTGAACAAATTAGTATCATGGATCATGTTATATGGCAAGCAAGCAAGCACACCAACATAATAACGTTAGTGAGAAAGCAAGCTAAGGTCTGCCAGCTAGCTGTAACTAAACCACGCTGCATGGACGTGACGGCGACTGCTTTGTAACTTTAGCAAAGCAAAGACAAAGCAAAACATCAAGCCTGCCAGTCCGGCAGCCAGATCTGCCCCAGGATTCTTTTCTGGGTCAGAACCAGCCGGCTCATCTGTCTTGCTTTGCTTTGAAGAGAACACTGTGGTCGAGGCAGGCGACATCGTGCAGAACGGTGCAGCACATAAATACACAGACTGACCCACCTGTTTCCATCCTACCTGTCTCTCTTTCTCTTCTCTCTCACAGGTGCGGACATTAAGGATGCATTTGTTTACTGTGGTCCAGCTGACCTGTCTGTCTCTCTTGTGGGTTGTCATGGCAACGGCAGCGGCGTTGGCATTCCCTTTCATGCTGCTGCTGACCATCCCAGTGAGAATGCTGCTGCTGCCCCACCTCTTCACCCGGAGAGAGCTGCAGAGTGTGAGTCACACCTCATTCGCATTGATGTCATCCTGACATCATCATTAGCACAGGGCGCTGGACTGCTCAGTGCTAACACTGCTAACAAAACCCATTTTACCTGTTAAACGTTACCTGGTAACTTGCCAATAAGCTCACATATCTGAGTGTTTGTCCCCGTGTGGACAACAGCTGATGGAAGAGCTGAACATATAAAGATCACTTGACTCATCTCTGCTTCACTGACAGTGTATTATTACCATGACAACTATCCTCTAACCTCTGGTCCTGCAGCTGGATGCTGATGATGCAGAGCCTCACATGGAGGAGAAGGAGGTGCAGGACGAGTACTCACAGCTGCAGATGCCCGTGTGACCCAGCAGCAGCCCAGTGATTGGTCGGGTCACCATCTTCATTAGCATATCTGTATCCTGTAGCAGATCTGAGTGGTTGGTCCGTACATGTTTCTGAAATCATGATTTTATAAATCTGACATTGTATTTTCTGTTTTGGGGAGCATGTTTGTTTCTGAGTGACTCTGATGAAGCTGCTGAACGCCCAAACTGATGTTTCCTGGTTGTCTGTGCGACACTTTAAGTTTTAAAGATCTCACTAACTGAAAAATGTCTTTGTGTGTTGGCACTTCGTTTGTCTGACTGTATGTTTCTCTGGATATTATTAAATGAAAATTTTATCTTTAAAGTTTGATTTTTGCATGTTCATTTAAGCAGGATCATTATGTTTTGTTTGAGAAATACATTCAACCCCTCCTTTCATAAACTGTAATATCCTCAGGTTGACCTTTAACCTCAGCATCTTTTCACAGCTTGACATTTCCTACAAATTAAAAGATTTATCTGCCTTTCCTTTGTCCCCACAAATAATAAAACAGTCCAACTTCTAGCACTAAATAAAGGAAGGCTCTTATTCCTACTCCTCAGTTTAAACCCTTCATTTTTATTAATAATAATAATAATAATAATAATAATTTATCCTTTTCCTATGACTATACAAGTCACTTGTTCCCAGTTAAACAAGCTGTCCATAACACAGACGCCTGCAGCACATCCTTTTGTGTTTCATGTCTGTTGGCAGAAATGTTGGTAAAGATGTTTATAGAATTTTAGCTGCTTAAGGCCTGAAAAAGAAAAACAGATGATTTTCATTTTGTAGAAAATTTCTATAGTCAATTTATGACCATTTCTAACAGTTTATGGTTTTATTTCAACAATCAAATTCATAAATCCACAGTCATTCCATGAGACTAACTGAAGCTGAAAAACCAGGAGAAGAAAAATTAACTCATGCTTTAAATCATTTAATTTGCTGCAATTTGTGATGACTGATATTAGACGTCACCTTACTGAAAACAGACTGCGGTTATTTAGCTGCACGTTAAACTAAGTGTGACCCTGCAGAGCTGTACGTCCGTGTTTACAGTCCATGAACTCCACTGCTGCACCCGTTAGTACTGACTCTACTACGTCTGTCTGTCTGTGTCTGTCTGTCTGTCTGTCTGTCTGTCTGTGTGTGTGTCTGTCTGTCTGTCTGTCTGTCTGTCTGTCTGTCTGTCTGTGTGTGTGTGTGTGTGTCTGTCTGTCTGTCTGTCTGTCTGTCTGTCTGTCTGTCTGTCTGTCTGTCTGTCTGTCTGTCTCTCTCGTAGGAGTATGTGAAGCCAGTGCTGGTGCAGCAGGATGAGGGCACAGTGGCTCAGAGGGACTCAAAACA
>JAPQLA010000004.1:25697050-25710390 GCA_029822935.1 Naso vlamingii | reverse complement strand
GTGATGATGAAGGTGATGATGAAGGTGATGATGAAGGTATCTCTAAAAAAGACAAAAACAAATCAGCAGTCTGACTCTGGTTTGAAACAGAACGACAAAAACAAACAACTTGCTGAAAGAAAAAAAAGTTTACATAAATATACAAACATCAATGACACCCCACCCCCCACCCCACACACACCCCCCACACACACACACACACTCTGGAGACAAGCTTTGGACTTTTGTGCCCTGAGTTTTTTCTCTCAGGTAAGCAGAGGAAAAACACTCTGACCTCCTCAGGAAGTTGCAAATAGTCAAACATCAGGTGTGTCTTTGTTAAAGTGCATGTGATTACAGCGCGTCTGTGTTCAGATCGACACCTTTGACTGCAGACTGGATCTGAAATACACTCTGGAAAAAAGCGACAGTGGGATGGTCAGATCAGAGGCGAGCACAGAGCGGCGCTTCCCTCCGTTTAAAAACAAGCACAGACACTTCTCCTGTGTTTGGAGCTCAAACTGAGGTGGACTCATGTCAGAGAAATTTTCCTTGTTAGAGTTTAAAGTTGCTAATTCTCATAAGAATTACAGACTTGGTGTGATGGACCAGATCTCTTTAAGACATGCAGCATGGAGAGGAGACCTCTGCAAAGTGTTCTCTGCAGACACTCAGGGTGTCTCCACTTATATACCCAGGTTATGTAACATCAGGGCAATAAATGCCCAAGACAATACATCCTCCAGCCAGGTGCAATTCATACAAACAAGACCAGCGACCAGCAGCTGTGCTACTCATCTGATTATCTAGACTGCCCCCCCATCACAGTTTTACCCCCCTCCTGCAGTGCCACAAGACTTCCAGACTTCTAAAGACCTGTTCAATTCCCACACTTACCAGCAGGGGGCAGCGATGATCAGGGCTCCAGGTAGAGCCGAGCCTGCTCCGTCAGACTCACCTGATTGTCTGTTTTCCCAAACATCAGCACCTGTAGGTCACTGCTCAGCTGCAGGGACAACACACACACACACACACACACACACACACACACACACACACACACGAACACACACAGTAGATGGTGCTTTGAGTCTGAGTGTGAGGTGATGAGCACACACCTGTCTGACTACTCGAACAGATCAGTAAGTCCTGGTTCAGGTCTTGAGTGCTGGTGGGTGTGTCCTCACCTCAAAGGGCGTCAGTCTGTAGGCGGGACATTCAGGAGAGTGCTGGACAGTGATTGGCTGCTGACACAAGCCCTCCATGTGACCCTCTAGAGGGAAGCAGCCAAACTCCTCACAGCCGGGCACTGAGCTGGAGTCTCCTCGCTGCTCCTGCTGCTGGGTGGAGGCGCAGTCCGTGTGCAGCTGCAGGACGGAGCTCAGCAGACTCTCCCCCTGCACCTGGAGACATGAACACAGATCACACTGACACATCAGCTGAGAGCCGTGTGAGGCCACGACTACCTGATGCGTCACGTGACAGGTGATGACAGTCAGTGTTTGTTTGCACATTCTCAGTGTGTGTGTGTGTATGTGTGTGTGTGTCAGACCTCAGAGCTGCTGCTGGACTGCTGACTGTCAGGATGGACACTCTGCTCCTCACAGGGCAGATTCATCATGGAGCTCCAGCTCATGGACACCTGAATGACAAACACACGGTGCCACCTGAAGATAACTGACATCCACAGGTCTGAGTTTCATGTCTCAGCTCTTGGATTCTAAATGAGAGGTGAGTTTTTGTACACTGTCTCATCAGTGGAGGCTGATTACAGTTTAATATCAGCAGCGTCTCCTCTCACCTCGTCCTGGCTGCTGACCTTCAGCGGTGTCGGGGTCACAGGAGCCTCCATCAGCAGCTGTCTGATCTCTGAGGGCGCCCTGAACGCAAGCACAGGACAGATCCATCGCATTGGTGCTGAATGTAAAAACACTGTGAGTCCTGGCACAGTGTAAAAAATGGAAGACAGGTGAGTATCTGAAGTGTGACCTCTGACCCCACCCTGACCTACTGGCTGCTGACACTGTGGCTGCAGAGCAGACGTGAGTCGTCCTGGTTGGCATCGCAGTGTTTGAGGGAACAGATGGGTGTGGAGGTGAGAACTGGACACTGTAACTTCACATCATCAGCAGCACACAGACTGAAGAACTGAAGACAGACAGACGGACAGACGACTCATGAAAGGTGTCAGACGAGAGGACAGACTACAGAGCGCCAGCGTCGGCATGTCCTCACCTCAGACGGTGACAGGGTCCCAGCTTCCTGTGTGCAGCTTCTGCTGCAGGAAGAGGCGGAGTCCACGGCAAAGGCTCCACCCTCAGTGTTCACGAGCTGCTCCTTCAGCCCTACAACCTTTAGACAACAACACACTGCTGTCACCTGAGACGTGTCATCAACGAGGACACAGGACGCACACGCGCTGCTTTAACGACAGGTAACCGAACACCTGTTTGAAACTCCACTTCTGTGCGCACGACGGCTTCCTCGTGTGTTCAGCAGGCTCGTCTGCAGCAGAGGAAACTACCTGCCATGTTTGGCTGTTTGTGTCATCAGCTGAGGTGTTCACTCAGGGATCATTTGGTCCTGATCTGCCCCCTGCTGGTGAAATGTGTGAACACATGCAGCTCAGACCGAAGCCGCATGTTTCCCCGAACACGTCGATTTAAAGCAGCAACATCTTCAGTCTAACTTTTCTTCCACTCTTCAGACTTCAGGCACGTCGTTCTGTCTTCAGCATCCAGAGGCAGAAATGTCATTTACATTTTTTCACCTCAAAACAAGAATCTGTGCTGTCGTTAGAATGACGCTTTAATATCCACAGTCTCCTCTTCCACACAGTCCGCCATCTGTCCCAGAAGGGACAAACCAATCGCTGATCTATAAAGGGCTTTCATGGCCCCCGTAGGTTCTCCTTCACCACAGGCGGAGGAAACTTTCCTGCAATGTGTTACCTCACCACTAGATGCCACTAAATCCCACACAGTGGACAAACACTTATTATTTGAAACGCATCATCGTGAAGGTTTACACTCTGCTCTGCTCTTTCTGTGCTCATTGTACTGAAGCTTCTAAACAATCATGTAGACTCTGTGATGGTGGTTTTCACTCCTTCTGTCCCTCTGACGTGTTTGCTGGGACTTGAGCTTTGGAGTCACTGGTGGAAATAAAACAGTCTTTTACTCAATGAGTCCACAGGAAATGAATAAAATGCAGATATTTTTCTGATCCAATCACACCACATTACAAACACTCGTTTAGGATGGAAAGGCAACTTCTTCACATTTGTGATATGAACGTGTCACCGCTCTGGGACACTGACGCATCCTACTGACTAAACAATCGATTGACCAATGAGGAAATAATCTGCAGTTTAATGGATGATGAAACTGATCAGGTTGGCTGCATTTGTAGTCAGCAGAGTCACATATGATGTCAGAGGAATACGCATCACAACGTTCCTGTATGACAAACTTCATCCTGACACGTCTCAAAGGTGGAGTCAGACCTCAGCAGGTGTTCATTTTTGCAAATCAGGTGTTGTCGCACATAACTCCTGCTCAGATCAGTAAGTCGGTGTCATCTCTGTACAGGCAGTGAAGGGTGAGGTCACTTCCTGTGGGCCCCTGCTGCAGCTCTCTGAGTTCTGACGTGAAGTCTGGTTTCAGTAATTTGGGTTGAAAAAGGTTCAGTAAGGAGCTGAAGTTTCATCATTGACTGCTGGAAGCTTAAACGTGCAATTTGTAAGATCAGCCCATCAACAGAGTGTCAACATGTTACACTGCACAGACACACGCCGCTCACAGCGCTGAGCTCCCTGGGATGGGCTGTTCCTTCTTATAATGCAGCCTCTGCCGCAAGATGGCGATAGTGAGTCACTGCAGCTGCAGGACAAAGAAATCGAACCTGCCGGAGGAAATGGCTACTGTGCTACAAGCTACAAGTTCCTGTCTCATTAGTGAGTGTCTGAGAAACACAACGATGGCAGAAGCTTCAGTGTGGCTTTCCAACACACAGTGGTGATGGGCCGTTCAGTCCCTGTCACAGTACCGCTTCCTTTGAGTTTTTACATGGAAGTGTATCAAAACTTTCAAACCCTTTGAGTTCTGATTCTCTTCTTAGTTTCAAGTTAAAGGTTCACACTTACAAACAGCCTGTTCATTTCTATACAATATCTCCATTTAAATCTACTTCATAAACACAGAAACTTTGTTGTTTCAAACTTCCGTCAGTACTAATAAACAACATCAAACAATAAACAACATGTTGCTCTGTAGTAGTAGTTTGTTAATCGACTGTCTCATCATCATTTCAGTCGTCTTCTTGGCTGTTCTATGAGTTAAATGAGCGTCTATCTTTCTTTCCCTCTTCCTCAGTCAGTGTCTTTGTCCACAGTTCAGCCGGCTGTCAGCTCGTTGCTGTAACAGCTAAAACACACTGGATGCGGTCGCATTATTTTTCTGTTTGTATTGTAATTGTGAGATTCTTTATGTTCTCCCCTGCTGCACCAAACTACAAGGCAGAGAAGTTCAAAACTCGATGGCAGTTAACTCTGATGCAAATGTGTCATTGTGATGTTGCAACACCAACATGCTCTGTCACTTCCTGTCATGTTTACACTAAATCATTTCTGTTGATTGCTGGTTTCTTTGTGATGAAAGTCAAAATTCAGACCTGCTGAAAAGTGTTTTGTGCTGGCTTTACTCACATGAGGGTCACAGTGTTTGTTCAGTGTCTGTACACAACGAGCTGTTCTCAGAGTGCCATATCAGCATAAACCTCCAAAAGTTTTGTTTAACAATTCTTGTGCAACAAAACACTTCAACAATGCTACGTTACCACATTATAAAGAGGAGCAGGTGGCTCGGAACTACACAGTTCCTCCACGTCAAGTGAATTATCCACTGATACTAAAACAAGCCGGACAAAAAGTGATTGAAACTTGAGCATACATACACATTTCTTCAGCTCCACGGACACCGTCAGCTCACACATGCTCAGAGACGAGTCGTATTCTGACAAGGAGGCGGGGACACAGAAGGAGCAGAGGTTGATGTGGTTGCTACGGTGTCCACACATGCTGTGGTCGCCGGAGGCACAGCTGGACTCGTTCTTCACAGTGAACAGACTGTCCGCCTGCTGAGGAAGAGATCGACATCAGTATGATGGGTGTGGCTGTCATGAACGGGTGTCGGCTAGATGCTGACCTTGGCGGGGATGTTGGCTGTGCTGGGGGCGTCACAGACCTTTGATGCTGGTCTGGTGGAGGTGGGGGAGCTGGAGGAGTTAGAGGAGGTGCTGGAGGAGTTGTGGTGGTTTAAGACCTGCAGGTATCCCTCCCTCTCCACCTTCCTCTTAAGGGTGGAGTTCCAGTGGTTTTTGATGGAGTTATCAGTCCTTAAGATAAAACACAGAAGCTGCTTCAGGTCCTGGAACAAAAGAGACACTTTGCATGCTAACATTAGCACAGTAGCATGCAGATGTTTCAGCCCTTAAAGGTGGAGTCAGTATGATTTTCCTAAAAAACAAAAATATAGACATATAACATGAATCCTGCTCAATCATCACCTCTAGGCCTCTGTACATGTGTGGTGGTGACTGTGTCTGCAGAGCTCCGCCCTCTGCCTGTATGTCGATGTTGTTTCCTCAAGCCAATGAGAGCACGCAGGTGAGGTTGAGAGCACGGCGACTGGACGCTGTTAAGACCAGAGAACATTACGGATGTGGACGTAGCGGTGAAGAAAAGAAAATATAGCCTGACGAGGTGAAACGTCAAGCGGATAAAACTTGTTCCTGTACGAGAGTGAATCTCAGTTAGACTTTTAGCCGCTTTTGCGCACTGAAGGAGAGGCTGAGGATGAAGAGTGACGAGGAGTTGGTCTGCTTTCTGTTGGACAGGTAGGTACCAAACACCTGCTGTTAGCTTATTAAATTACTGACTTCTCCATCAAAACAAATGTAAGATTCCTTTTTATCTTTGTGATGGAAAATGATAGAACCTCAGTCTTTCCATAGTCCTGACCTTAATGCAACCCTTTGTTTCCTGAACTGTATGGCTTCATTTGCAGGGTAGCTGTTACTGTTACGATACCTGAAACAAATCAGGAAGATCAGAAATATTTGGATCAAATACTTGATTCAAACCAAACCCAAAAAAAGGCTAAATGATTACAAAGCAAAGCAGACAAGGATAAGAGAGAGGATAAGTTTGAGAGAGATACAGGAAAGCAGGGTGGTGCAAGATCCAAAGAGACGTCAGAGTGAGAAGACTTCGACCGACCTGGAAACAAACTCTTCCATCAGTTCCTCATGCAGTAGATCTCTGTTTAACTTGAGCGGTGAGAAGAACACCAGCCGTCCAAGTCCAAGAAACAGACGTGGCACAAAACCCACAGAGGTAAGAAGAGGAGGACAGCCACACAGGAGGAGCGACGCCCGGCTGAACCTCCAGAACTACCAAGTGGTCAGGTGAGCAACTAAAGGCAAACTCATGCGTCATTAATCGACACATCTGATCAGTGTCCCTCGACAAAAATGACGCCTGGAGAGTTTTGATCTGTTGTCACATCATCATATTTTGTCGCATAATGGGATTGGGTAGTGTTAACGTCTCCATGGAGAGTTTTCACTGAGCTTCCTTGTTGATATCCTATCATTCATGTGAGATATGGTTACCATGGAGACAACTGAAATCTTCTGCCAAAGCATAAATTGTAAAGTTCGCTCTGTCGAGAGACAAAGCAGGGAGTAGCCTTGCGTCTGTCATGTGGTTTTCCTCTGCTGGAGACGCAAACACCTCCTCGTAGCACTGCAGCTGAAAAACGCACTGAGCTCATCGCAGCAAAGTGTCCACTCTCAAACGTCCTTCTCACCTCCAACATCAAAACACAGCTGAACACGCTGAATCAGTTTCATTCAAAAATGCCCAAACTGTAATATTTAGACGTGAAGGTAAAAACAGGGAATGTCAATGAGGACGCTGAGGCGTTGGCATGTTCTTATGCTAATGTCTGCAGCTACATCTACGCTGAGCCCAAGTCCATCTCATTTGGATCCCACTCTGAGATGTCCTTTAAAGGCCACCATACAGACATTTACTCTCCCCTCCTGCCCCCCCATCAGGACATTTCTCATCCCGCCTCAGACTGCAGACAGGACCCCTGCCAGGGGCCGGCGTACCTGCCGGGCAGCAGTTTGGAGATGTCAGCCCAGCGGTTGCCCAGCTTCCTGTGGGCCTGGCAGATGATGAAGTCCTCCTCCATCGTCCAGCTGCTCTTCTTCACGGTTGGGTTCAGGTGGTTGTGCCAGCGCTCGCGGCACTGCTTCCCGTTACGGCTGTGCAGATGTCTGGCAATGAGCGACCAGCGCTTCACGCCGTACGTCTGAACCAGATCAATAACCTGCACAGGAAGTGACATTATAGCATGTCTGGCGAAGGAGTTGTGGTCAACAGCTGCATGCAGCAGACAAACAACAACATGTCTATGTGTCTGTGTGATGAGCTGATGGTCCAGTGTTTACCCTCTGATCCTCCTCCTGAGTCCAGGGACCTTTCACCAGCTCAGGATTCTTCATCTGCTGCCACCTGTGCTGACACTGCACACCTGACCTCTGACCCTGACACACAACAGAGAGAGAGAGCAGCACGTCACACGTCACAGCTCCGTGACTCGTGTGGACCTCTGAATACAAATGTAGCAGAAAAAGTGACGGTGTGAGTCTGTGAATGATGAGGGGACACCGTGGATGCTGGGACTGTCTGACCCGCCGCTGAGGATGGTTCAGTTGCTATGACGACACGTCATTCAGCTTATATTACGATCACTTTTGAAAGACAGTAAACTGAAATCACCGTTTTGAAGTTTTTCCATAAGCCATGGATTAGTTTCCATGGAAACACCTGGGGGTTTGACTGATACCTCACTTGTTGTAAATGG
The DNA here is from genome assembly GCA_029822935.1 of Naso vlamingii. Taxonomy (NCBI): domain Eukaryota; kingdom Metazoa; phylum Chordata; class Actinopteri; order Acanthuriformes; family Acanthuridae; genus Naso; species Naso vlamingii. The sequence continues at coordinate 25,702,477 of JAPQLA010000004.1, read as the reverse complement.
ATGTTGGCCTTTTAACAGGTTGCAAACGGAAGCTTTGACTGCATGCCTGTTGCTATGGTTACTTGTTTGAGATACAGGCGGACACGCAGCCAGCACACTTCAACAGTTTGACGTGCTGCTCTTTGTTCCTGACTGATACTCTTGTGACATGATGAAGCAAACTACTCACTTTAAAGTGAAGCGACACTGAAGACCAGCTGTTTGATCCAAACTCCTTCACCAGCCTGTGAAGCTTCTCATCCTGAAGAGGAAGACCCAACCCATCATCATCATCATCATCATCACCATCACAGTAAGCTGCGGTGTCATCATGTCAGCAGTAAAGATACACCCATGAAGGATTTCCACTGGCAGCATGCCAAGTGTTTGCTCATGTGGGAACTACTTTCAGTTTTTGAGTTTTTATGTCATATAATTTCACACCGTGTGGTCTAGACCTGCTCCACGTCTTGGGTGTCTTTAGACAACTTTGTTGTTATTTGGAGAAATATAAATGAAACTGACTTGAATTGACTTCAGTAACATTCAGTAACCACTGTGGCTAATGATTGCAGTACAGTTCTGTTGATGACACAGGCTGGTTTGCCAGATAGCATCGAGGTTCCCAGAATGGTGAACAGACCCAGCTGAAGCAGCAGAGTCAGTTTGGTGGAAAAACACCAAGTGAGAGCAGAGAGGGTGAACTGCAGCAGGACAGCTGCGTGTGCACACACCACGAATGAGCTGGAGCTCATGTGACGCCACATTCAGCTGCCGATCCTCTGCAGGTTCATCAGCATGACAGACTCCAACACACGGATGCACTGTTTTCACATTGGACTTATAAATATACACATTACAGGCGCTTTGAGTTATCCTCTCTGACTCATTTGTGTGTGTGTGTGTGGGTGTGTTAAGCCTGTACCTGCAGCTGCTTCACATGGAGGACTTTTTGGTGAAGGACCAAGACACACAGGGCCTCGTGCTTTACCTCATCTTTTGTCCATCCAAGCTTCTGTAGAGTCATCCGTCCATCCAGTCCTTCACGTCCCACACAGCCGGAGCGACTCTTCGTACTGAAACCAGAACCAGCAGGCAGGATCAGAGTCAAAACTAACAGTCCAATGAACTGCCAGCGATCAGATGTGGAGCGCTGCTTAAACAAAACAAGAGACTCAGGTGTGTGACAGGTGTGGCGTGTACAGCAGCTCTCACCAGCATCTGCGGCTCCTGCTACTCATCACTGCTGACCATATGAACACTGACACACAAAACTGCTCATGGAAGAAACAAAGCACACACACACACACACACACAGTTAGTCATAATGTTCCATTAAAAAAACAGATCATACCTCATGAGTGAACACAATGTAAAACGTTGCACAGATTCGGACAGTGTCTCCACCGCCTCGCGCCATTTTGTCAATAACTGTATGAACACGCAGACATATTTCGGATATTTTTGCTAATTATACCAAAAATTTGACCTTAAACATAAACACATGATGACTATGAAAATATTTTTAACATCTTCCTCAAAATGTGAACGGAACCCAGAGAACCACAGAACAGTCTGAGAACAGGTTGTAAAAAAGTTCCGTCAGCTAGCCTCAGCTAACAGAGGCTAGCTTCGCTCAGCCATCCAACGGACGAAGCAAGACGTTTAAAACGGGAACAGCAGAGACCAAACCGGGACTTCAGACCGGCTAACCGCTTGTTTTGTGTCCCGGCTCATTCCCGGCTGTTTATCAGCCGCCTGTCCGTGTTCAAGGCCGAGCTCCGCGGACTTACCGGCGGCCGTTGGCGGAGGGGGGTGGGGGGGGCAGCCGGTGACAGTTCAGCTCTCAGAGCTCGCGCTCTCTCTCAACCAACATAGGAATCTCTTCTGATTGGACAGGTGATGACGTCACCTCACAGTCTTCGCATGCAAAGTGACATTTTTCAGTCAAAGAAGTAAAAATATCACTAACAGTGTAAAGAAGGTAGTGCTGCGGAAGTTCAGTTCTTATTTTATTATTTATTAAAGATGAAGACTTTACACTTGAAACACAAACTAGGCAAAAATATTTAATTCATATCATACAGAATATTTCTGTGCTCGTAAATTCTAAATTTTGTAATGACACCAGTGTCTGGATTACTGTAATCAGATTACATTTGTCAGTAAAGCTGTATTGTAAGGTATTACTCCTGCTAATGATGATCTAGTTACTTGCATTACTTTCACTCCTTCAGCCTCGCTGTTGTCTTTGTCTTATTAAAGCGCACAAATAGATCTCGTGTCATTAGAATAAGGATCCGTGGAAAGTTACACTTTATATTGTTAATTGGCAAATGAGTGACAGTGCATCACACGTGATGTTACGCAGTAATGCAGAAGTAATATGACAGGCAATGGAACCAATTACCTTCAGCAATGAGTAGTTAAGTAAAGTAACGCAATACTTGACCCTGACTCTAAAAAGTAACTAGCAATGTGTAATGAATTGCTTTTTTTGAGCAATTCATTACTAATTAACACACACACCCGCAGAGTGAGTGTCGGTATTTTATCAGCATTTTATTTTGTGGCCGTTCACTTCTACATCTCAAACCCTTCAACAGTTAAACAACGACAGATATAAAATTATTGCTGTTTATTTAACAAGTCGCACAGAATCAGCAATAAAGAAAGAACAGTCTGCAATATGAGAACTTTACATGAACACAAACCAAAACACACACACACGGGAAGTTAGCACAATTAAAAAAAGCAAACGCTATGGGGTCACAATGAATGAATCATTTTAATGCAACACAAACAAACAGGAATAACACACTTTGACTAAAGGGGACTCTTTATAAGCCCTTCTGGTTTCTAGTCTTCCTACACATGCTTTAAATGACGGACTGTGTTATTGTATAAAAATAAAGAATACACTGAAAATACATAAATATAAAAAATACATGCATAAATAAAAATAGATTAACATAATACAATCTGCTCTAACATAATTTAATGTAAAATAATAGAATACAGATTGGGTAAAGTAAAACTCAATTGTCCAGAATCCTTTGCTTAATGACGACATGTTCTCCCGCCCATCGTGAAAATCTCCCGACATGCTTTTCCACAGGCCGAGAAGACGAAGCGCAATGATGGTGTCGGCTGGTGGCTAATGTGACAAATCTCCTTATTTTTATAAGTTGAATAAAGTTGGAGGCGTTCATGTGTCTTCAGAGACAAGGTTCACAGAGGAATCTAGCCACTTAATGACAGCTAGATAGCTAACTCTGCAGCGGAGATTGTCGGTGAGTTTTCTAGCTGCAGCAGCGCGTTGTTGTTATAACGACGACTTCCAGCACCGCGCCGCCATTTATCTCCGGCGAGCAAACACGACAAACAGCCCTGAAATACACCGACACGGAGCAGACCTTTGCGTTCCGTGGCGTTAAAAGTGCCACACTCAACTCTTTGTCGTCAAAGTAACGTTCTGTCAGTGAGGACCAGCCGTGTGTTTGCAGGCTTAGCTCCGTGCTAACGGTTAGCCTGTTAGCAGTATTAGCTGCACTAGCTCACGGCGTTAGTCGCAGCGTCCCCGGGTCAAAACTAAAACATGCTGTGTTCTAGAAACAGTAACGTTACAGATCTGAGGGCAGCACGCAAACCCGCAGAGTGAGTGTCGGTAATCACCGCGTGAGTCAGGCTGTGTGTGGTCACAGTAACGGCAGTGTTGGCCCCGTGATGTCGAGCTAACGTTAACCGCTGTGGAGCTAGTGGAACCTCGTGTGTTCCTCACGGTGTGTCCGTTGTCTTGGTACATCCAAACAACATCAGTGACTGAACTGCTGTGGCAGTATGACGAGTGTTTGTCTTTAAATGGAAACCGTGGACGTACCGTTAGCTACATCTCATGAATTAACCCTCTTTTTAACTCCGCTTTGGTCCTCCGTTTCAGGTAAAATAAAAAACAGAAAAATTTTCAGCTGTTATTTTTCAGTGAAGATTTTGATATTTGTAAAGAATAGGATGAATATGAGCAGATGAATGTCAGCCTGGGAACATATTTGACAGTGAAGGGTTTGAGTTTGAGGGTTACAGTAATGTCAGACAGTGCAGCGTTTTGATTCGCAGGTTTTGCATGAACTCAGATGTATATTTGTCTGATGTACATGGAACAGACCAGGACCTCTCTGAGGTGAAGGACGGACTGATACTTCAGTTCTGTGCATGAGCAGCGTCAGGACTGCGTGGTGGAGGTCTGTCTGCATCTGTAATCTGATGTTATGTAGACTCATTGTTGTGTCTTGGTGTGTTCGTTTCCCTCTAGTTTAACCTCAAACTAGCCACACTTTGTCTCCACTTTTATTAACAGTAAGATCACAATCTAAAAAATTTAAAGTCTTTTAACTTCACTTACTGCCTTAAAACCGTCTGAGCGTTAAGTCCACCTGGATCAAATTTTTTCTGTCAACATCTTCATGCTTGTTTTGTGTGACTAAAGATGAATTACACTGCTGATTAAAATGGAGTTTAATTTAAAGCAATGTTGTTAAAAAAATGTTATTGATAATTTTGTTTGTTCAACATAAACCAAATGGAGCACAGAGAGTTATGAGTGATTTACCTCTAGATTATGTGAAGCGAAGGCTGAATGGAATATAAAACTAAAGATGGAGAAACCGGTCAGGTTTGTCTGTGACTCAGAAGTGTAACCGGTCCCACTTGGACCGGGGGCGGGGGATCCTTCAGCCTGTTCATGGTGGGAGTATTGCTGCTCTGTGCAGATGTCAGGAAGGTGAATGGGTTCCTACAGCAGAGGTGGTAACTTCAGGTTCACTCAGGGGTTTTAGAGTAAAGGTGGTGGTTTGCTTACTGGGGTGTGTTGTCATGGTAACTTATGTTGCACACCGAACCTGCTCTGAAGCAGGTTGTGTTTTGATGCAACAGATTGATGTATGTTAAAGCAGTGCCTATGCAACATTCAGTTCTCTGAGAAAATGGCATCACTTCTTTGTGAATCTATTGGGGGTCGGTGCGCAGGTCACAAGAAAACACAGACTGCCGTTACTGTCGAGGGCCAGATTCCAGCCCACCTGTGCAGGATGGCCCTCCCCTGCATAGGACGGCCCCCTCCCATCCTCTTCTTTTCAGTTTTGATCTTGTTGGCAGCAATTAATGTCAAATCATGAATGAAGCATGCATGAAGTTTCTTTATCGTGAGGACTGAATGTGCGATTTAGTGTTCGACTGTCTTTGTGTCAGCAGAGCAGTTCAGTATTTTCTGTTTCAGGATTAAAGTGAAGCAGCTCAGCTCGTCTCTTTGCACACTGAAACCCTGAAGCAGCTGCTAAAGAAAGAGTTACTGATGAAGAGAGAGACCTGCAGCAGCGGTGTGTCCATCGTCTGCTCAGTCGTGCTCATGGTTGTTCCAGTCAGTACATTTCTGACCTGTTTTTGTTTGTT
>JAPQLA010000004.1:25678903-25690024 GCA_029822935.1 Naso vlamingii | reverse complement strand
CAGACAGCTGTTGAACTGACTGACAGCTGATCCAGATGTGACCAGCAAGAAGTTACAGCCTGGAGCTCGTGTGTGCGTGTGTGTCTGTGTGTGTGTGTGTGCGTGTGTGTCTGTGTGTGTGTGTGTGCGTGTGTGTCTGTGTGTGTGTGTGTGTGTGTGTGTCTGTGTGTGTGTCTGTGTGTGTGTGTGTCAGTGTGTGTGTGTCAGTGTGTGTGTGTCAGTGTGTGTGTGTGTGTGTGTGTCAGAAAGCAGCAGACTAACTCAGACATGCTGTGTTTTTGCTCCAGCTGGTTCCTCCTGTGGGCATGTTGAACAACCCGATGAACGCCGTCACCACGAAGTTCGTCCGAACCTCCACCAACAAAGTCAAGTGTCCCGTGTTTGTGATCCGGGTGAGCTGCTGCTGCTGCTTCACGTCTGTCAACAACAAATATTTACAGAGATCTGCACAAAGTCAAAGCATTTCCTGCAACATCAACCTTCCAACAGACTACAGATGGAAATCAGCGTGTGGCCGCAGTCATATTTCCATGTCGGGGTTCATGAGTGTTAAACTTGTTGTCTTTACTTCCTTTTTGTCTCCAGTGGACCCCTGAAGGCCGTCGTCTGGTCACCGGAGCCTCGAGTGGAGAGTTCACTCTGTGGAACGGACTCACCTTCAACTTTGAGACCATTTTACAGGTAAACATCCAGCCGTTTGTTAGGACTGCCCCTGTTTATTCAAACATTCAGTCATTTGCTGCAATATGGAAAAAATGGTTCACATTCAGACTGTAAATGACCTTGAAGCTGCAGCAGTTTCCCTTGTGATTCATGAGTTTGACCTGGTGATGTGTCAGAAAACAAGGCTAATGAGTTTACTGTTCAAATGGATTACACTAATGAGCAGACAGTCGCACCACATCATCACAGACGCAGCACATGACTCTTATGAAGCGCTGCAAACTGAAGTCCACTTTCAGAAAGTCTTGTGACCCTGTGCCCCTCCCTCTTCCTAGAAGTGGGATAAACCAGATGAAATGAGAGAAAAGCTGACAGTGAACGGTCCGACTCAGAACAGTTTTATAAAGTCTGTGCATCCCATCACATTTTTGCTGAACTGACGTCGTTCCTCCTGCTCTCCTCTGTCCGCTGCAGGCCCACGACAGTCCTGTTCGGGCCATGACGTGGTCTCATAACGACATGTGGATGCTGACGGCGGACCACGGCGGCTACGTCAAGTACTGGCAGTCGAACATGAACAACGTCAAGATGTTCCAGGCTCACAAGGAGGCCATTAGAGAAGCCAGGTTTATACCCAATCTACCATTTTCTGTAGTTAACCCTGGTCTCTGCTGCTTACTGTCAGCACTGCAGTACTACACTGCAACCATGCGGGGGCGCTGTCTCGCCTCTCGCCACATGTTGTTGTGGTTGATTAATGACAGATGTAAGTGTGTGCTGTTGCAACACTGCAGTGATCTGTTGTTGATGTTCTTCCTGATGTGGCTGATGAGCTGTTTATCTCTGTGTACAGAAACCGTTGATATTGTTGAATAAAGTCATCAATCACTGATTTTGAACGGGTGGGGTAGGCCCAGGGGAGGAGGGAAAGCTCTGACCAATAAAGCTTTAGCAGGGATCAATAAAGTTTTAAAATAAAGTGAATAAAGAGAAGCTTCTGCACACAGTCGCACAATCAGCTGTAGATGTTTTAAATAAAGGTTTGAATTCCACATGTGCACTTTAACCACAGCGTGTAAACGCCACGGCGGCCTGGGAAGTAAAAACCCAACATCTCCTCCTGTTAACTGAACACACGGGACCCCAAACACATGGCATCCTACATTTCCCACAGTGCACCTTCCGAAGTTTCTCTTTGAACCGAACAACCAGCTGAGTTGTCTTTACCTCGACAGGAACACCTGCACAGTGTGATGTCATCAAGTACAGCGCACCTTGTGTGTGGTTTGTGGTGATGTAACACTCTGCATCACATTTTGAGGTTTTCGAGTTACCCGTTCAGAACACTACACTACCCATGAGCCTTAGTGTGGCCCCTCTGACAGGCTCCATGTTGGCCTGATAAGGTGCTGCAGCTCGGCCGTGACGGCCCTTTGGAGAAGTAATCTGATTACTGTTGGCAGCAGTGTGGCGTTGTAACGTTTCATTTCCTGCTAGTGTCCGTATGATGGAAACTAAAACACTTCAGATTCACTTTTCATTTTCCTTTTTGTGTCATTACTGCCACAGTGAGTTTCATGGCATGTTCAATGGAAACATCAGAGACAGTGTGTGCCGTTTTTTCAAACAACCGTTGTTTATGGTGGTTTATTTTTTTTGGGGGGGGGGGGGGGGTTCACTGAGTAGAAGAGTGCTTCCTTTTGCCCCTGCTTCACAATAAAGGCTTTTCAGTAGATGGAGTGCTTTTATTATCTAGAAGTTAAGGGAAATGTGAAAAGGGGCGTGTCCTCAATATAAGCAAGTGTAAACAGAAACAGGCTCACTGTGACCAGCTCACCTTCTGTATGACATCCAGGTGAACAGCTTTACCTGTTTGAGGATAAACTGGCTTCTTCACGACCGGTTAGCGTGCAGCTGTTTGCATGTGACCTTATTTTTACAGGACAGACGGAGCTGCCTTCACCTGTCAGCGCCGCTACGTTCTGAAAATGACCTGTAACACATTTCCATTAGAGATGAAGTTACAGAATTAAGACGAGGTGACGCTGTGTGACGGCCGCCTCCTCTCGTCACTGTTCGTCTCTAATGATCATTTTGGCAGTAATGATGCTTTTTTTTTAAGGATTTTTCTGTCCTTCCTGTCTTTATTTTGTATTGACAGCAGAGACACAGGCAAGAAATGTTTGGAAAGAGAGGAAGTGTAAGAGCAGGAATCAAACTAGTGACGTTCTGGTTCTGGCATCTCAGCTTTCCTGCACTCAACACCATAACTTTACATTTCCAACCATGAAAATTTAAAATTTGTTTTAAGACTTTTTTTTTTTCCAAACCAGGCGTTGAAATTTGTTCGGCTTGACTGAATATTTTCCTGGTCAGCTAGTCACTGGTTTGAGCAGATGAGTCATTACATGTTTATTATTACCCTGATAATTAAAATATTTTTTTTGTGCGCACACATGAAGCGAGCCACTGTCACTGAGCAGATGTCATGTTGTGGGTTCTGAAAGTGTCAGACCAGAATTATTTCAGCTCAGTAAAACACCACTAGTTGAAAACATGAGAAGAAATAATTTTAACAAACTCTGGCAGACTGACATCATGTTTGATGCATGCTGAGACGGCTTCACGCCTCTCATGTCTCCGCCTGTCCCCACCATGTCCTCTTCGTCCCTGGAGTCCGATTCCTGGTTGAAGATGCTGGAAAACACTTTCTGCAACTAACAACCAGTGAAAACTTGGTCAACCAAGATTCTTGAACTTTTTATTTGATCTTGTTTTAGGACAAACAAGGTTCTTGATTACATTTGGTGTTGTTTCAGCTGGAGGTCAGTGTCCTCTCTGCACAGACTTGTCCAGGACTGATAGCTTAGCTTAGCATAAACACTGGAAGCAGGGGAAAACTGCCGGACCAATAAATCCGTCATCCGACAAGTGCAGAGTTGATTGAGTAACCCGATCTAAAGCACTTCCTGTTTATTTGTGCAGACGAGCTCCTGCAGGGTTGCAGAAGCAGGCTGAATGAGAGCCGAGCTGATAGACTGTTCACAGCTGTGATTCTCTCTGACACCATCTCATTTCCTCTCAAATCCATCCAGCGTCGATCGGATGTTCGGTCCTCGATACCCGCAGAGTAAGAAGTTCCATGTGTCTGTTGCATCAAAACCTGATGGACTTCGATCTGAATGTCTCTTCGTACACTTTATTCTTTAAACTCTTGCTCGTGTTTGTGTTTGGACAGAAGAAATGTGTGGATCAGCATGTTGGAGAAACTCTGTTCTACTGTTAGTTTAGGCTGCATCATCATCGTCATTAGATTGTTCTTGTAGCTGGTTGTTGTTTAAGCTCCTCTTCCTCGCCTCTTCAGTTCACATGCATCAGTCCTGCAGAGAAAGTCTGCAGACTTTGTACATGTCTTCATGCTCCAGTGTTTTCTAGGCTCCCCAAGTTTAAAGCACAGATCCTGTTCTGAGCCGCAGTGCACGACAGCGTGAAAAACTGATCTGTGACCCAAAGCTGCAGCAGGTTAAACAAGCAGAGACAAATCACCTCAAGACACAAAGTAAAGAATAAAAATCACTTCCAAACTTTGTCTCCTCTCAGGATGAACGTAGCAGAAGAGCTTAAAACTCAACAACAGTGAAAGAACACGAATCACTAGTGACACAAAGGGCCCAAACATTCAGCAGTTGTATTTTTAAACGCAGCTTCTCTCTCGTTTTCTGCTGCACAGTGTTGGACCTTTAATGAGAATCCTTCATCATTTCCGGACGTGTTACGGCCCAAATACATTGAGCCAGTTGTCGGATTTCTTGTCAGTAAAAGTAGTTGTTAGTTTTCTTCAGAGTTTTTTGGTCCTCAGATGAAATGCTGAGAAGTGCTGTTTGGTCACTCAGTTTCCTGCGATGTGACGCTGGACGTCCTCTGTGCTGTGGGTGTCGTCACATATGCTCAGATTCATCATCATCAGATCACAAACGTCACAGCAGCAGCTTGCTCCGCCTCGGGACATCTCGCTGCTCGTGACTGACATCATGTTTCTGTCAGCTGGAGAATTTTCTGTTTTTATGCCTGTTGAAGTTCAGATGTTGTCGAGATAAAAGTTTGTCAGCAGCTGCTGAGGTTGGTGCGATTGGTGTCATTCTAACTACCATCCAGCAGGTGGAGACATTTAGACTTCAATCATGTTACACACATCATCAGCACCTGGCGTGCATAACATGACGCAGTGCATTGTGGGATTGTTACAGGCATGGCCTGTGTTGGTTTGAGGATCGTGTGAATCCTTTGAGTCGTGTTGGACTCTGACAAACTGATGGAGACTTTTTTCAGTTTCTCACATTTTAAAAAACCTTAAGTACTGTACTCAGTACAACTTTGAAGTACTTGTACTAAACTTGAGTGTTTAGATTTTCTACTTCTCCATCACATTTCAGAGGGAAATATTGTACTTTATACTGCAAAGTAACTAGTTATAATAATGTAAAATATAATGCACAAATATATATTGATGCAATATTATAGATTAAGATGGAACTTTATTGATCCCTGACAGTAAATTTACCCGACAGCCAGCAGATAAACAATATCAAGTATTTACCGGTGGCAACATTAAAGTGATGGAAACATGAATGTGCCGATTCTTACAGTCAAATCATTTGTGTTGTGATTTGTTTGTTTTTGATGCTCATACGTTTTTACTTTTAGCAAAGTAATCATTTAAATGCAGGACTTTAACTGTGGTATTCATACTTTGAATTAAAGTGCGTGATCTGACTCCTCCTTCCACCTCTGCGAGTCTTTGATGATGAAGATAATTTGGCTCAGTTAACAGAAGGTTAGAAGCTCAAAGAAGAACGACGAGCTGCTGTCTGAACGAGTGTGTAACGTGTCAGTATTTTACTGTTCTAAAACAGAAGCAGACGTTTCTCTGGGACTGTTTCATGTGAGCCTGCAGGGGGACAAAGCTCGACTTGCCGGCCGTGTACAGGTGTAGAGGTTCAGGTTAGTCGGACAGAAGGCCTCAAGTAGAACATTGGTTCGAATCCCACATCCCCAAAGAGTCCCATGTTTAATCCAGATGCAGTTGTTATATAGAGAACAATACGTAACAATAGAATTTACACAAAGTGAAAGAAAAACTCAGTTCTAAATATCATCTTCAATGTTTAAACACTTTTTTAAAACAAAATGAAGTGAAAGGACAACAGCTGTTAACAGTGTCCTGTTTATTGGGAACAGCCGTCGGTGGTTTCCAGCTGTCCTGTGATGGACGAATCTGTGTTTCTGTGCCACTTTGTGCTTTTCCTTCCCTGTATTCACAGCTGCAGCTCTGAGTTACTCTAAATATCACAATTTTAAAAATTTCACAAAATTCGTTTAAAAAAACACAAATATATTAAGTGTTTTGATGACAGAATTCAATGTGCAACTCATTTTTTTCACACAGAATGGCTGAAAATACTCTGATGTGACGAGTCTGAACTGACAAGAAAACTCTCACAAACACACACAGGAGCTGTGGACGTGAGGAAGACTTGAAGCTCAGTGTTGGACTCACTGACGCTGAGCTGCATGTGTGTAAATCCACTGAGCTGTCACACATTTAAAACATGACATGTCATTCTGTCACCGCACGGTGAGCCACAGATGAGAGAGGTTGTTCCATCAGTGCAGCCTCTGGGATGAAAATCTGATTGTTTCTGTATTTTGATCTTTTTTTCTTTTTTCTTTTTTTTTTTTAGCTCTGCTAGGTTCAGTAGTGTTGAATGTCTAATGAGCAGACATGGTATTTTAAATATTTTGAACAGAGGAGGAGTGGATGCACTGTATTGTGTGATGTGTTGAGTTCTGTCAGTCAGTGTCTGATATAAATGTGGTGAACAAAGCCGTTGAAACCCGTATCAGCATTAGTTTGAGGTCCGTGTCACAGCCACGAGTCTGACGGACGGTTTCACACTCAGGTTGTCTTCTTCTGTCTCTGATGTGTGTTTGAAGTGCAGCCTGATGAAGGACTTGTCAGACAGCTGTAGTGAGATCAGTGAATGTAAATGAGATCAGAAGCTGAAACAGAGACGTGGTTTCGATGAAGCAGCTGTGATAAGTGATCATAATTCATGTCTGATCTTTGTCCTCCCCTGCTGTCAGTTTTTCTCCCACAGATAATAAGTTTGCCACATGCTCGGATGACGGCACGGTGCGAATCTGGGACTTCCTGCGCTGTCACGAGGAGAGAATCCTGCGAGGTAAAAGAACAGCTTCAGCAGCATAGCAACAGGCTGAGAATAACTGACATCTGTCAATCTTCAGACAAATCATTTGACTTTTCTCAAGAAGTCAGACCCATTTAAAAAGGTCCCAAGAAGAGAGTGATGACGGCCCTGTTCAATTCAGAGTGACATTAGTTATTATTTCATGAAAATCATGAATCCACACACACTGCAGATCAGGTCTGCATTTATATCCACATCACACTTTGTTTCTGCAGCTTTGCACACAAACGTTACTGACTGTTGTTTGATTTTTTTCATCAAAAATATTTCAAGTTAAAAGGAATCTGAATATTTACCAGAAAACCAAAACATTTTCCTGTTGATCATGTTTTTGCCCTCTGCTGTTCATGTTAAACTCTGCAGGCGTTTACCTGAATACACTGCTGAGGTCGTCATGTCGGCCCAATCAGTGTCTGCAAACACAAAGACACACCCCCTCATTATGATAGAAACACAAAGAATTGAAGCTGAATATTTTATCACGTGAAACAAAATCTAACTAGGACGGCAAAGTAATGACTGATCAACATTTGTTCAAGTATAATAATGAAGTAAGCTCATCAAGAGTTTACTGATAATGTACGTGTGTGTGTGTAGGTCATGGTGCTGATGTGAAGTGTGTTGACTGGCATCCCACCAAAGGTCTGGTGGTCTCCGGCAGTAAAGACAGCCAACAGCCAATCAAATTCTGGGACCCAAAGACGGGACAGAGTCTGGCGACACTGTGAGTTAAACTGACTCCAGATCAGATGATCAGAGTAAATGTAGAGAAAAGGTGTGTGCGTGTGCGTGCGCGTGTGTGTGTGTGTGTGTGTGTGTGTGTGTGTGTGTGTGAGATTCTCTGCAGTAAATCTGCTCACTGTTCTTCATTTGAACTCAGCCACGCCCATAAGAACACAGTGATGGAGGTGAAGTGGAACCTTAATGGTAATTGGCTGCTGACGGCGTCACGTGACCACCTGTGTAAGCTGTTTGACATCAGAAACCTGAAAGAGGAGCTTCAGGTGTTCAGAGGACACAAGAAGGAGGCGACAGGTGAGCCGAGTTCGTCATAAGCATCATGGAAAAGGCCTGGAGAACCTCCTGGAAAGATTTTATAATGAGCTGCTCTCACTGTATGCGTGTGCGTGTGCGTGTGCGTGTGCGTGCGCGTGCGTGTCCGTCCTCAGCTGTGGCCTGGCATCCCGTCCATGAAGGTCTGTTTGCCAGCGGAGGCTCTGACGGCTCGCTACTCTTCTGGCACACCGGGTAATGAAAAAAAAAGTGACCCGCTGTCAGCTGATTGGCTGCAGGTCCACAGACAGACTGAATCGGCATGTTGACAACGAGCTGTTTGTGGTGTTTTGTCCATCTGTGGTTGTCATAGATGTGTTTGTTTGTGAGTGGTCTGACGGCGGCAATGTTTCCTGTCGTGGTGTGTGTCAGGGTGGAGAAGGAGGTAGGAGGGATGGAGATGGCTCACGAGGGAATGATCTGGAGTCTGGCCTGGCACCCGCTGGGTCACATCCTCTGCTCGGGCTCCAACGACCACACCAGGTACACAACAACATGTAAACAGGATCCATGCGGTACAATACACAAATACACACACCTCATACACCCTCAGCATACGCTCTAAACACAGTTAGGCGTACTGGTGTGATGTCATGTTGTTATCACAGTTTTTGATGTGAGTTCTGCAGCTGCTCTGAGCCGTGACATCGAGTCACACCAGCTGTGTTTGTGTTTGTCAGTAAATTCTGGACAAGGAACCGACCAGGTGACAAGATGCGAGACCGTTACAACCTGAACCTGCTGCCGGGGATGTCAGAGGACGGCATGGAGTACGGTGAGCCGCAGGAGGACAAAAACAGGGTTTGTCATTTGATTTGATCCCAGCTGTTCGTCATCCTGTTATGTGGCTGTTTCAGATGACATGGACCTGAACAACGTGGCCGCCATCCCTGGTATGGGAATCCCTGAACAGCTGAAGGCTGCCATGGAGCAGGAGCAGAGCAGTAAGTCTCATCCTGGAACTCAGGCCTCAAGCAAAAAGCTGAACACATATTTAAAACATTGTGGTGGTTTAGATCAAAAAACAGCCAACAGAAAACATCAGAGAGACTAAAGAAGGAAGATTGTTTTCACACAGACACTGAAAGTCACAAGTCAGTGTCTCAGTTCAGCGGCCACGTGCTGCGGAGGATGAGTTTGTAGACCGACAGCGTCACAGTGGCGCGATGAAGGTTGTCCAAATTCAGCGGCTCCTTCAGATGCAGCCAACAAATAAGGCTGACGAATCCCCTGATGTGAAGGATCCAACTGGTGGCTCCTTCACATCCTAACATATCCCAAGATTCATTGCTCGCCGCCGACGGTGTTTTCTTTTTTTTCAAGCTAACATATTGGATGAAATAGTGGCAGTTAGAGGATAATATTTTCAAATGTAAGTATTAAAATAACAAAAAATTTCAGGCTGTTTCTTTACATGCGCATCAGTAAACTGCCATGTTATGGTTGCCAAGCAACAGGAGCGATGTGTCAGGAAGGAGGGGCCTTCGTCAGCTGCCGTATTGGAAGGATGCAACCCTCTGAACTGAGACACAGCAAATGATCGACACTGAATGACATTTATTTTCAGGATCAGCACCTCAGTGTCTGTGTTCATGCTGATGATGTCACTCTTGATGATGTCATCAATGCCAAGACAAACCCAACCTGCTGTAACTTCTTGACTGAAACCTTCCTGTGTGATTTGTTCAAAAGTGTCTTCATGTTGAGTTTGTCTCATACGTCAGGTGTAACTGTTGTGTGCAGGCAAAGAGGCGGCTCCAGAGGTGGAGATGTCAATCCCCGGTCTGGACTGGGGCGTGGACGAAGTCATGGGCAAAGACACCAAGAAGGTCCCTCAGAAGAAAGTGCCGTATGCCAAGCCGATCCCAGCACAGTTCCAACAGGTGAGCAGCTGCTGCGGAGCACCAACACAGTTTGGAAGGGCAGCAGTGTCCATGAATCAGTGTGTTGACTGTGGACTCGTTCACTCCTCTGCAGGCCTGGGCAGAAAATAAAGTACCCATGATGCCACCTGGTGGAGATTTGTCCAAAGACCGAAAGGTGGAGCAGAAAACAGACGTCAAGAAAAAAACTCAGGCAGAGATCGAGCAGGAGATGGCAGCTCTGCAGTACACCAATCCCATGCTGCTGGAGGTGGGCGGGTCATTCTTTACTGTGAGACACACACACACAGAGTGGACTCGTCCTGTTGCTCTGCTGGTGTAGTTCATCCACTGATTTTATGCAGTTTCAGTGATGTGCAAACATTACAGGTCCAGAATGATTTTCACAAGAATTAACAATGTAGAAGAAGAAGAAAGGACAGCGTCACATTTACAGTCTGACCTCATTCTAAACTCGTCTTTCTGCAGCAAATGAAGATGGACCGCATGAACCAGATGAACACGGAGGGAAACATGGGCCCCCCACAGGGACAGGCCCCTATGCCCTCCTTCCCTGGCCCTGGAGGTCCAGGTGGTCCTGGGGGCCCAATGCCTCCTGGCCAGCAGGGATTTCCCCCAAACATACCTCCTCAGCAGATGTCCAACAACATGGGGCCTCCCATGGGCCCCGGAGGCATGCAGCCTCCTTTCATGCCCCCTGGGCAGATGGGGCCACCCACTGGACCCCAACCTCCGCAGGGGCCCCCTCAGGGCATGATGGGACCACCAGACATGCAAGGACCACAAGGTATGCAGAGACACCCTGGCCCTCCCAGAAACATGGGTCCCCAAGGGCCACATGGTATGGGACCTAGAGGTATGCAGGGGCCCCCTGGTGGTATGATGGGCCCACCTCCTCGAGGAATGGGTCCAAGGGATCCTCAAGGGCCACCACCTCAGGGGAACATGATGGGCCCTCAGGGTCCCATGCAGGGTGGGATGATGGGGCCCCCGCCCAGGACACATGGCAATATGCCAAACAACTATGGAATGGGCAACATGCAGGGGCCCCCAGGTGGGATGCATGGTCCCCCAGGAAGTATGCAGGGGCCCTCAGGTAACATGCAGGGGCCCCATGGAAACATGCAGGGGCCCCCAGGAAACATGCAAGGACCACATGGAAACATGCAGGGACCACATGGAAACATGCAGGGGCCTCCATACATGCAGCACCAGGTGAGTTTGTGTTTTGACAGAAAGTTTGAAGTGAGCCT
>JAPQLA010000004.1:25533486-25544954 GCA_029822935.1 Naso vlamingii | reverse complement strand
AAGTATTCAGATCTACAGCAAAGTACCAAAACTACAATGTTACAAGTGAAGTCCTGTGCATGTGACTTCTGTAAACATATGTGAGTCTAATCAGTAACATGTTCTTAAAGTAATCAGAGTAAAAGTACTGAGGTGTGTCTCCTGTATCTGTTCTTCTGTCCTCTGTGATCTCAGATTACTGTGACTCCTGCGTTCATGTCACAGCAGAAACTGATGATTGTTTTCATTTTGGATTAATCTGCTGATTCTTTTCTCCATCAATCCATTGATTGATTGCTTTATGGAAAAAAAATTCAAAAGTGTTGATCAGTTATCTGCCAACTGTCCACAATCTTAATTTGTAAAATAACTGCAACTGTCAGATAAATGTGAGGATAAAGTGGCATAAAATGGAAATACCCAAGCAGAGTTAGAGTACCTCAAAACTGCACTTAAGCACAGTACTTGAGTAAAGTTACTTGAGCAAAGTTCCACACGGGTCTGTTATCACGTGCACAGTTCACCTGCTCAGCGTCAGCCTCCAGCCTCCGGGCAGCGTCCAGCTCAGAGTTCAGGTTTGCAGCTGCACCATTTGCATTCGTCCTCAGACTGATCGAGTCCTTGTTCAGTTTGGCGGCTTGATTCACGAGACCAGCATGAGATGGCAAAGATCCAACTGATTTCTGAAACATAGAGACAAAACATCAGTCAGCAGCGAGTTGAAATGGTACAAAGTTAAGAATGAAAGTGCATCATTACAAAAAGCTGGTAAGAGGACTTCAAGTGAGAATTCCTTTTGAACCTCTTAAACTTTTGAAACTTCAGATGAAATTTCCGTGTCCGGATGCTGCCTTTTTCCCCCTAAGTCTCCTTGTTTTACCCCATGTTTCCCCCCTCCCTGGTGTTCCTGTGTGTTCCTGGTCGGTCTGTGCGTGGGTGTGGCGACCTACTTCCTACAGATCACCCACCCAGCTGACTCTCATCCACTAATCACCACCAGCAGTACATCTGCTCAGCTCTTCTCTCCAGTCACTGCCAGATCTAGCTCTCTGGTTCACTCGCCTGCCTCACCCAGTTCTCAGTCTACTCCGGTTTAAGTTCAGTCAAGACTTCCTGCACACCCAGCCTGCCCATCAGCGCTGGATTCAAGTGAAATTTACAATAAATCTCTTTAATCTGCTTAAACATCTCTGGTGTTTGTTCTGCACTTTTGGGTCAATTTACCAAAACAGGTCTCCATCATAAAACCAGAACAACGTATGTTTCACAGCCACAAGCAAACAGTGCCTCTACTCGACTTATGAACATCAAATGTAGGTTAATGTGGCACAAAAATGTTCCATTTTAACTGCTTCACAGCAGCTGCACTAAGACAAAAAACAGCGGCTATGACTCGCATTACCTGCAAGTGGCAACATTATTGTAATTAGTCAGAAAAACATTTATTGTTGGTATTTCATCGTACAGCTTTGCAATTTACTGACACAGAGATATAAAGACTAATATTCATCTTCTCCTGTCCATTTAAAAGCACGTTGATGATTGGTTGTTACCTCCAGACCGTCGACCTGGTTCTCCAGTATGTTGATGGTTCTCAGCGCGTTGTTGTAATCATTAGAGACGTCTCCCAGGACAGACAGCGTCTCAGCATTCTTGCTGACAGCCTGCTGGATGGTGGCGTTGATGCCAGGAAGACGCTTGATGGCGGCATCGGCCAGAGCTCTGCTGCCATCAATCTGTTGATCGAACCCTGCGGAGGAGGACAAGGAGTCACATTCGGTCCAGTGCTTTCAGTGGTTGTAGAGAAAACAAAGAGTGTCACTTCAGTCAGACCTTTCAGGGTGCTCAGGGCGTCGTCCAGATCCCTAGTGTTGCCGTTGATGCGTTGCAGAGCGCCTTCGGTGTCGGCCTTGGCGACATTGACTCTGTCCAGCAGCTTGTCGAAGTCCTGCAGAGAGAAACCAGGCAAATGAAACTCAGCACACTTTAAAAAGCTCTATAACTTCATAAGACATCCATGCTTTTAACTCCACAGTCTGTTTGAGAGAAATGAGAAGATTTCCAGTTTTGTTTGTGTGTTTACAATTGATGTTTTTTATGTTTATTGTTCATTTTATGGTTGAACAATGTTTGCCCAATCAGATCATTGAACAAAATTAATTTGTACGTTCTTGTGAAACCTTATTGATGTAGCAACAACTTGAAGAAGTAAGTTCCAATGTGGCTGGCGAGCTAACCAAAACATGCCAGTTAGCAAGTAAGCTAACAGCCAGAATAGCTAATCCAGCTAGCTGGCCACCAGTTAGCTTGCCGCTATTTAGCCGGCTTACTAGCTTAATTTCTAACTGGATGATAATTTGAAATCATTAACTCAAGGACAACTGGTTCTTTTCTGCAGTCCCTCTCTGCCAGAATTGAGATTTATATGTGAGACTGGAATCCCACAATCCTTCAGTACCTGCTGGGCAACCTTGCCCTTGGCCAGCAGGTCCGCGGTGGTGGTCATGTCCCGTTGCACACCCGCCTGCAGCGCCTCAAAGCCTGAGATGTCCCTGTCCACCACACCCTTCAGACCATCCAACCTGGAAAGCATGGCGTCCGCCCCCTCCTGAGCATGATGGGAGAAAATCCACATGAGGCCCAATATTACAACTTCCTCAAGAAGCCTGGACTTCGATCTCGTGGTCTGAAGTTGAACTTCACATTCTGACCTCCAACAGTTACCTTCAGAGAAGATGGGAGATCTCGCTCCATGTTGCTGATGTCTTTCAGCATGCCGTCTGCCATTTTGCTCTCGTCTCTGGCCTCGCCGCTCAGCCGGGTCGCCTGGTTCTCTAAACCCTTCACCCGGGCAGAAGTCTGATCATACCTGAACACACGCAGACATCAATTTAGAGTGATTCTAGCAGGCGATGGTCCTATTTACTGAACCATACTAGCAGGTTATTTCATGGTCATCCTCACAAACCAGGTTTTCCCTCTGTCTGTTTTATGCAATGACTGGTCTTTGCTATGGCTAAGGTCAGGATTGAAACACAACACTAGCTGCTGAACTGATCCAAAACTAAACAGATTTTTCTATGTTTATCCAGAAGTTTTAAAAATACCACCTTCTAACTTCCCCCTGTTGTAAAAACCCGTTGACATTAAAAAGATTTTTACCACCACAGCTGGCATGTTATCCCTCAGCAAGCAAAGCCAGTAGTGTCTACATCCACAGAACTTACACACCTCCTGTTTTGACCCTGTCTGATCTATCCAGGACTTCAAGACTCAGAGCAACATAACCTGAAGCTCTCTGATTGGATATTTTATGCTGTAAAGAATTGTGGGACTGAAGTTGCTGTGGAAACAGTCTTGTATCTTTGACTTTTTTCACAGTAAAATAAATTTTTACAGTAAAATAAAACAGGCGTCTACCAACATTCCCGTTATTTTTATTTTAAAACTGTGGACTCTCGATCTTAGAGAGACAGAGGACACTCACGTGGTTTTCAGCTCTCCAATCAGCTCCTTGACTTTGTTCTCTTTGTTCATTAGAGTTCGGACCAGAGCCAGGCTCTTCTGCGAGTCGCTCAGAGCATCAGTGGCGCTTCGCTCCACAGTGTCTGCCTTTTTCTGATGTCTGCAGGACAGACGGAGAGCAAGCAGTGAAACATGTGACATGTTGTTAGCGACGTGACGTTTTTTATTTCATGAAATGAACATGATGGACTTACTCGTCAGCAAGACTGGAAGCTGTCTGCACCAAAGAAGACAGTAAGTGTGGAACCGTAGGAGCATCTCCAAGAGGAAACTCCTGACAGGAAGGAGGAGAGAAAAGTAAATCAGGTGTCTCGTGTGTTCTATTGTAGCAGCTCAAGAATGAGTTTTGGGTTTTTTCTTCTACAAGTCAAAGCATCAGCGCAATGTTTGACTGTGGCTGTGTTTCCTGTCCAGAGTCTCAACAGGTCACTGCCGTGAAACTAGACACTAGAGCTCTCAAGTCTTACAGCTGAGCGCAGGTCGCTCTTGGCCTTGTTCAGGTTGCGTCTCATCTCATCCATAACAGTCTGAATGTCCTCCACCTTCGTCTTGTACGTCTGCTGTTGTTGTTTAATGGCATCAGCTGCGTCAGCAAGGTTTTGGATGTCCTGCCCCTCAGCCAGCTGACTCCTGCTGATAGACGACAGACGATCCTGCAGGCTCTTCTCCAACCCTATTGGACACAGGAGGTATGATGTCATCAGTATCAAACAGGTGACATGGGATGATCTCACTGATCGACTGGTGAATGAAGTTACCAACTCCATACTTTCTTGCCCCCCCACACACACACCCGATTTTGGGCTATACAACAATAAATTTGACCGATTGGTTGAAGTGTTGTCTTACCTGCCAGCAGCTTGGTGTCGTCCTGCAGGTCCTGGACCAGCTTCTCTGTGGCCATGAGAGCAGCTTCTATCTCAGCACTGTTGGCTGGTTTCAGACCTCCATCGACGGCTGAGAACAGAGTCTCCAGATCCGTCAGTTTGGAAGCATAAGTCTCCATCTGAAACACAGAGTTGAAGAAACAAATTCACTGCTGTTGTCTTGTTTCTGTCTGATCATCATGTTCCAGATTCACTGATTTGAACCTGGTGAGTCCAAGCTTCCTCAGGTGTGGCCTACCTTTGCTTTGATGGGGCTGAAACAGGCAGGACAGTTGGACCGTTCGCACCTCAGTCCCTCGAAACCAGGTCTGCACCGACAGCGGCCCAAATCATCACATTGTCTGGACTCAGAGCCTTGAACGTCACAGTCACATGCTGCTCAGCAAACCAAGAGAGGAAACAAGCGTTAGCTTCATGTTCACAGAGCTGAGAGTTCAGGACGTTACAGGTGTGTTTTCTCTATAAAGTGTTGGGTTAACTTAACCGGCAAGTACATAACTCCACAGCTACACTGAAATTTAACCAACTGTATCTGAAATTTGAAACCTTTTTCTCAGCTTTTTGTCCTTTCAGGCTGCCATACCGCTGGAGTTTGACAGAAAACGATGAATGTACTCATGCAGGTTTTGAGTTTCCATCGATTTTTTTTAAATTACATATTCACAACAGACAAAGTAGAGCAAAGAGTTCTCACACCAGATATAGTTTCTACATTTTGACTTGATAATCATTGACAGATGATTCCACAGAAGCAATACACAGTCAGCAGCAGGCTTGGCGTCCTGAGTGACCCTCGTTCTTACGTTTGCAGGCGTCGGTGGCTCGGCGGTGGTAGAATCCTTGCTCACAGGCCTCGCAGCTCCATCCCGTTGTATTGTTCAGACACTTCAGACATTCACCGCTGCTGCGATCGCAACTTCCCGCCACATGGATGTCAATGTGGCCATTACACTGGCAGGGCCTGCAGGGTCGCTGCACACCAGCGCCCCCTGCAGGGTCACCATAAAATCCCCCCTGACAGACGTCACAGCGAGGACCTGAGGGGGAAAACAGACACAGTATTATCATTTTGTTGAGACTTTATAATCAGTAATTTGAGGATATTTTAGGGATGATTGTCTATTGATTAATAAACCCTTCTTAGCATATTATCACCTCAGAGGAGTCAATCATGTCTGCCTTGACTGGAAAATAATTCTATGAACGAAGGAGTTTCCTCTGATTGTAACCTTCTACAAACTTTAGTCAAATTCACGGTGTGACCCACCAAGATTCAAACTGCAAGTCAAATTAGTTGCCATGGTTTGATGTAAACTCGATGTGTTTTCAGCATTTGTGGGAACCAAAGGAAGAAGAGCATCACTGACAGCTGACTGGGCTTCCCTTAACAATAATCAATAATTGATTTATGATTTATGTGTATCATTATCATGATATGTGACTCAGAGAGCAAACATCTTATAACAAAACTTTACTGTCAGGTCCATTTCTGGTGGCTGGTTGGTAAGTTTTATATGTTGTTTCTTTGTCGGTAGCTGACTGCCTTCAGCAGGATGGAGTGATGATGTAATCAGTTGCAGCACATAAACTGATCATGTCAGAAGTGACCAATCAAACCGATCAAGAGAGACCCACCTGTGGTCCCAGCAGGACAGTGGTCACAGCGGGGCTCCAGAGAGCCAGCAGCCAGCGAGCAGGACGCTCCATCCAGACAGGGACATCTCACACAGCTGAGTGGCTGCCAGGGGTCGCGGTAAAACCCGTCAGGGCATCTCAGATCTCCAGTGGTCTCATCCGCTGAGTAACAGTCTCCGGTCTGTGGGTCACAGTTGCCTCCTCTGCAGCTGCAGGGTTTGCAGGCACTGAAGGCTCCGTCTGCAGGGGCCTGACGTGTGAAACCGGCTGCGCAGCGCTCACAAAAGTTGCCCTCATACCCTGGCGGGCAGCTGCAGGTCTGCACCCAGTGGGCAGGGACTCCAGCTCCATGCTGCGCTGACACCAGCTGCACGTTGTCAAGGTAACCACGTCCTGAAAGCACAGCAGGTAAACCAAATAATCAGGAGCATCTTTGCAAAATGTGTGAGCTGTGTCTGAAGTGCCATCTATAGAGCTACAGATGTGGTTTCATGGAAGAACTGTGAGTGACATCATGATGAGAGCTGAATGTTTCTGTTGATAAAATCGGAATCCCACTGAAGAACTGAAGAAGAAGAAAGGCAAGCACACAAGAAGGGAAGTAACAGAAACTCACCATTTTCACCAAATGTAGTCCTGATCCTGATGGCGGTGAGGTTCTGCAGGAGCATCTGGAACTGGAGGGAGGAGAGCTGAGGCCTCCACCGGCTGCCAGGTTGTTCATCCAGTCTGCTCACAGAGACCAAAAACATCACTTTACATCATGCAGACACTCAACTGCTACTGAGGTGCAAATTTGACATTTCCGAGCAGAAAGACATCTCACCAAGCACAAAAGTAATCCACATTCACCAGCTGAGCTCAGATCAGATCAAACATTTGGTGCTTGTGTCTCTGATTTATTACCATTAGAAAAATTTCTATTGTCTCATGCTAACATTCAGTGTCCTTTCACACATGTCTGAGTCTGTGGGATTTTGCTTCTGCTTGGCTTCAAGTTGCTGATCGTTTCCTCTCAGAGTTGCCTTGGGTCCTTGAAGCAGCACGTCTGTCCACTTGTATTTTTAAAACTCGTTGACACTAAAAATTAGTAAGCAGTCAGGTGTTACTGTCACCGGTCTTGCCTACCATGTGAAACTGTTTTGTGTTTGCAGTTTGTTCAGCCTCACTTGCTCAGAAATCTCACATAACAGAAGGCAGTTTGACAGAGACTCAACAAGTGAAGATTCCTTCTGCATGAGGTTTGTTTCTACTTGCTCTGATCACAGCAGCAAGATTCTTCAACTCTGACTGACAAGAATAATCACACTTAAGAGAAAAACCCTGCAGAAACACTGAAATATTTAACTGACAGCTAGGAGGACGCCAAACCCTGTAGGTCACGTCTGAACTGTCAGAATCCCAGCTACCTTTCGCCCTTTTATTTCACCAGTTTGGGCTGCTAGGTGGGGGAGTTTAACATACCACATGTGATGTCAAACAGACTTTGACAGAAAAATAAATGTGTGTAAACACTGACTCCAGCAGATAATGTCTCTGCAGGTCGATTTTCTGACCTGAAACTGTAGTTGATCTTCTGTCCACTGGGGATGATGGAGCGCAGGTCACCCAGCGAGGTGGCGACTCGCAGACCAGCACCTTCTAGGATCACATCGTTGGTGGATGGGTGTCGGACACCGCGGTCCAGACGCAATGAAAAGGAAAAGTTCCGACCATAACTCAGCAACTTATTCCCCAGGTAAGGAGCTGAAAAGGAGAAGAGAAACACCTGGTCAAAAAGAGGAGGAGAGAGGAGGAAACAAGATGAGGGGGAAGGAATGCAAAGGAAAATAACTGAATGGAAAGAAGGAGATGAACAAGGGGGACAGGTGAGGAGAAAAGTAGGCAAAAAGGAGAAAGGAAAGGTAAGGAAGTGAGAGGTGAGGCTAAGGAAGCAGGAAGGAAAGGAAACAAGGGCATTGGAATAGAGGCGAAGAGAAGGAAAAGGTTGAGAACATCAGCTATTAAAGAAATAAAAAGAAACAAAAAAGGAGCAGGTGATCGGTGATCGACTAGTAGGCAGGGTTTGTTTTCACCTGGGACATGCAGGTACACTGGCAGGCTATTTCTGGACATCACCTCCAGGTCCTGGTGTTTGGGCGACCAGCGGAAGTGAACATTTTCGGGGGCGACGCCATGTGCTGTCGTTGTCTTCCAACCCTCCGGACCTGAAAACACACCGCTTTCTGTCACCCCACATCTGTGCTCTCTGAAGCTTTTATTTTGAAGTCACATTTAGAATCCATTGTTAACTACTGAAACTGTCTGGGGTCTTTTATTGCAAAATGGAGCAGTGAAAGATTACCATCAGTGAAGGTGGAGGTGATGCTGTGGACGGAGTAACCAGACTGTGGAGAACAGCGACTGCTGTGGCCGTAACAGAAACATGGCATCATCAAACTTCCAGAATCCTCTCTGAGCTGACGCCTGAAAACACAACGAACAACGGGAGCTTAAATAGGCACTTTTAAATAAGAGCATTATGACAACTTCCTGCAAATCAAAATTAAGCACCGAGAAAAGACGCAGAGTGTTAGCACAGAAAGGCTCTGCAGTCTTTTTAAGCACTGAAAGGATCTGAAGAGGCAGTTAAGAACAAACACACAAAAAAATTAAGTGGCAAATACAATTTAAGCGGTGAGAGAGCAGAAATGTCAGTGAATGCAAAGACACAAAAAGTCATTAGAGGGTTACAAGCTGAAAGGAACTGAAGTGTCAGTTACAGTTTAAGGAATGAACTAAATGTAAGGGGGCAGATCAAACTTAAGGGTTTGACAGATAAGAGCTGGTTACCATCAAGCATCAACTTTAAGACTTTGATGAAAGTCCTAAAAGGAATTGGTGTCAGTTGAAGTGACTGTGCTAAAAACACATAAAGCGTTCGTTGAGGGATATACACTGAAATAAATTTAAGTAGCAGAAAACATTTAAGCACTGACAGTTTAGTGCAAATACTAAAAGGAGTTAAAGTGCTGAAAGTTGAAGCATCAGGTAAAGTTAAGGTGCTGAAAGTTGAAGTGTCAGGTGAAGCTAAGGTGCAGAAAGTCGAAGTGTCAAGTGAAGTTAAGGTGCAGAAAGTTGAAGTGTCAGGTGAAGTTAAGGTATTGAAAGTAGAAGTGTCAAGTGAGGCTAAGGTGCTGGGTGTTGAAGCGTCAGGGGAAATGCTGAAAGGAGTTGAGGTGCTGAGTTAATTGCACACGTTGGAGAGACACTGACGTAAATATGGCATTACTCTGTGTTTCTTTACCTTTGTGAGCAGCCGTTTGGTCCAATTGGCCCATCTGGGCAGCGGTCACATTTTTCTCCTGTGACACCGTCTTTACAACTGCAGCGCCCCCCGCTGTCACATTTGCCACTAACAGAACCTGGAGAGAAAGAAACAAGTTGAGATGCAGAACATTAGCAATGAAACTGAATAGTTGTGCGTTTAAATGGGCGAGTGTGTTACGGAAAAGAATGTTGTGGTTACTCACCACTGGGATTGCAGTGGCAGGGTGTGCA
The DNA here is from genome assembly GCA_029822935.1 of Naso vlamingii. Classification (NCBI taxonomy): domain Eukaryota; kingdom Metazoa; phylum Chordata; class Actinopteri; order Acanthuriformes; family Acanthuridae; genus Naso; species Naso vlamingii. The sequence goes on along the minus strand of JAPQLA010000004.1, from coordinate 25,535,388 downwards.
GCTCAATCCCGCCCCCTCCAGGTAGAAGCCGTCCTTGCAGCGCTCACAGTGGCGGCCCTCAAAGTTTCCCGCACAGTCGACACAGTGCAGGCCCCAGGCGTCCCGGAGGCAATATCGAGATCTTCCATTGCATTTGCAACGCAAAGTAGCTGCATGAAGAAACGTTCATAATTTATCATTGCTGTTGGAGAAACTTTGTTCTCTCTTTTCTGGTTGTTGAAATGATGTGCACATGTAAAGTTTGTCTTCAGTATGGCACCAGAAGAAAAGTCAACGTGTCTCTTAAAAATTTGTTGGAATAGTTTTGCATTGATGCTGTTGTTAGAGAAAATCTCAGAATGTCATTTAATTCTTTAGCAGTCATCCTCTAGGAAAGAGGAATTTCTAGAGTTAACCTGATGAGTGTTTAACAGACCACTGAAGACAAAATCTGAGTTTTTCTTTTGTTTAAAATCTCTTTGAGCTTTCACCTGCATTAGAAATGTCTTTGCAGTGCGTGGAGTGTCTTATATGTTACGTGGCTTGTTCAGAAATGTTCAGAGCTGCACCTCTTGCATGAAGCCCTGCAGCCCAACCAGCCGACGCCTCATCGGAGGCAGCAACAGCTGCCTGCATAGAGGTCATTACTCTGACGAACACCAAGAGATCTGATAAGACTGTTTGCAGCTCTGAGACACCAGCTGCTTTAAAGCTTCATCATAACTTCTGATAGTGTTTCAACAGGCTGCTGCTTGTTACTGCTGCCAGCAAAGAGGGTAAATTTCAAACCGGCAGACAGCGTGTGGTGGTGAAGTTATGACAGTTTGAAAGACAAATTAAGCAGGAATCAGCCTGAATGAACATCAGAACAGCAGAGTCAGTCTAATGCAATACCACAGACTGGGTTAGTCTGTGAGCTGTTATCTCCTTCACACGACTTAGCCAAAACACTTTCAAAAAGTCACTTTAGACCAGATTATTTACAATCAGTTAGCAAGTCGTGCATATTTAAGAGATATATTTGTTTTCTGACTCAATTAAAAAAACCTTATTATTTAGACAATTACATTTATAGTAACAGAGGGACTTTCCTGTATTAAAGGAACAGTCCAACATTTCTATGAATCCTCTTGTTCTCTGAAAAGATGGATATCAGGCTCAGTTTGCAGGTTGTCTTTCAGCACAGAGAGAATTAATTAAACCATTAAGTCTGCTTGATATTTGATGCTTTAATTAGACTTTTAATTAACAGTAAGAAAAATGGGACAGCCGTTTTTTTTTTAACCAAAGCTTCTTTCACTTTCTATGAAGCCTGTCTCTACAATGCATTATAACACATTATGAGCATTTATGACACATTACAACGAATTATGACCACACTTGTAATACTTTATATGTGACTATGATTATGATAATGCAGCACTGTAGGCGCGTGTTGCTAAAAGTCTCCACCCTGATATCATTAAATACACAGGACTTGTAAACTGATTCTAAAGGTTTAATTATTGTGTATAAAAGTGAAAATGATTTATGTCTCCATACAGACTAATGTAGGCACTCAGAGGGCGTGTGAGGGGAGCTTAAGGTGCGTCAGTTTGTCTGACCGTCGGGACGAGCTTTACCTCGGATCACCCCGTCTCTCATTCAAGAATTCATGTAGCAACAACAGATCAGATAATTCGCCGTGACTCACTCTGTGACTAGAGTTAAGATTCACCCGAGTGCCGCTGCCAGCAATGAGCTCAGCTATTATGACTTTTGTAGGAAAGTTTCCAACATTTTTTTCTAAGAGGATCTTCCTTTAACATACACTGACAGTTAAAGTACTTGTACAACACGACGGAAACAGAACAATCAGACGAGCTCAAAACATGTACAGCAGAGTCAACCCACAGACAGGTTGAGTCAACCCACAGACAGGTT
>JAPQLA010000004.1:25480572-25490949 GCA_029822935.1 Naso vlamingii | reverse complement strand
CCTCCGGCTGACCCCGAGGCTCTGCTCCGCTGGCGGCAAGACGATTCACAGGAATGTAACTGTAAGAAAAAAAACCCTGACAGCTCAGACTGCAGGAGACAATTTGATCAAAAAGACCAAAAATCTAAATCTTGTTTTGTTTCAGAACCTCCAGGAAATAAATAAAGAAAACGTTGATCAGGCAGAACCAACAAAATGATGTCAGACATATTCAGACAGTGATGGAAAACCATCACTGAGACGTGAAGATTTGCTGCTTTTCTCTGTTTTATTGCAGCAAACTGAAGTGTTGGTCAAACAAAACAGAAGATTTTGGCTTTAAATGAATGATGACGAACACTTTGACTGTCGGTAATGAAACCAGTGGCGCTCCATGATGGGAGGAGCTCTGAGCTCTGAACAGAAGCTCTGTCTGTACGTTGGCAGTCAGTGTGCAGAGGTTCGTCTCTCTGTGAGGTCAGACGTGTTTGATGATGATCAAACTTCAACCCGCTGGTTCGCATGAAGACTCACAGACAGATTCTCTCTTCTGAAGGAAAAAACTGAATTTTTTGGACTAAACTAGAATCATGAAATCAATTATGAGCTGTGAGCTCTGTGTTTACATGAAAAATCAGTTAAATCCTTTAAAATTGACTCTTCACTTACTGCTGCAGGTTAACAACGAGCTGGAGGTCAAAGGTCAAACTGAACTTAAAATGTGAAAAGTAAATTGTTACAGATATTTAAAAAGGTGCCTGTACGTGTAACTGTGTAATGAGGAGCTCGTCAGTTTGGTGGTTAAATGTCGGTCACATGACGTTAACGTCAGTTTCTGCGCTGCCGTCTCTTTCACCATCAGCTCATCAGAAGCGGCGAATGCTGTGGAGACGTTAACGTTCTGCAGAGTCGGACAGAGCTGCTTGTCTCTTTTAGTGAAACTTCCTGAAGGACAGCAGAGCTCATTCCTTTGTCTCTGAGCCAACTGTGATGTCTTCCTCCCCCGTCCTTATCTGTCCTCCTCAAGGACGTCTTCCTCGTTAAAATGTGCCTGCTCTCTGTGGGAAGACAAACATCTGCGTCTCTGACCTCGAACGAGGATCAAATCCTTTAAATGTAGACGTTCAGCCCTCAGTTTGCTGTGATCTCAAACATAAACGTGTTTTCAGTTTAAAGTTCACGTCTGTGAAAGCAGAAAGAGAAGCTCCGTTCTCAGCTCCGTTTCAAAGTTCTGCTCCTCATGTTAAATCATGTCTCTGCTTCAGCGTCGACTCACGTGAACATCTGAAGCTGACTTTGGTCGTCAGCCGCCTGCTGAGCTGCTCTGTTATCAAACCGTCCTCCTGCTGACTGAACGAACGTGCGCTCGGCTGAGGCTTCGTCCTGCGGCACGTCTCGACATGTCACTGTAACGCTGTTCTGCAAGTCTGATGACAGGATGGACGGCACGAGAGCAGAGCGAGGACACAGAGAGACAAGACGAGACAGGCAGCAGGACAGAGCTCATTTTAATCTGCTGTAACTTCTGCGGCGATGACCCCAAAAAAAGATTTTCTCTTTCAAACTCGTTTAGATTGAATCTTTCTGATATTTGAACCCAAAGCTTCAAATGTAACTTTTCACTTATTTTCTTCTTCCCCATACCTGAAAAAAGTTGTTGTCAGTTAACCACAACTTTTGTTTTTGTCCCATATTGTGAGGAGACGCTCAATGAGCTGATGAGAGAGCCAGGGGTCAGAGGTCAGGTCTGCTGCTCAGCCCCGCCCCCCTCTGAAAGAAAATCCCCTCATTCGCAGCCGCCTCTGCTCGCTCAGTTGTCATGTCTTCCATATGTGGGCAGGAAAAAACTCCCAGCAGCCCCCTCTCTCTCTCTCCCTCCCTCTCTCTCTCTCTCTCTCTCTCTCTCTCTCTCTCTCTCTCTCTCTCTCTTTCTCTTTGACATGAGCAGCCTGTGTTGCTTGCTCGCCCTCTTTTCTCCTCAGTGGACTCTTTCTTTCTGTGTCCATCCCTCCGTCCGGCGTCACTCTGCCCAGCGGAAACACATTCCAGCTGGTTCATTCCTGCTGTCACTGTGCCCCCCCATCCACCCACCCACCCCCAGTTCCTCCCTAAACAGTCTAAGAAAGAAAAGCTTCTTCCCTGAACGACTGGAGGCCCTTTTCATGTTCGGACCTGATTCTGGGCCCCCTGAGGAGAGTCTGCCGGGGTCAGCGCCCTTCAATAGACGCGTTAGCTCTGCTTAAAGCAAAACCAGCTAATTGACGACGTCGCGTTTGTTTCTCAGCGGTGAGATTTGGTTCAGGAGGGTTTTAACAGCAGCTTAAATCTGCTGGGAGAAGGAAAGCCTGTCAGTGTTTGGTTTTTTGGAAGCTTAAAGGCTGAGTTCACAGTTTTTGTAACCCAGACTTCAAGTGCTATACCTGTTTGGAACCAGAGAAGCAAACTGATGGATGAACCCAAACGTTGAAGTCATCCAGCATAGTGACACTAACAATGACTGATGCAAACGTTGATGAGATCATCACAAAGTTCATCCATGTTATCTCTAAAGAGTAAAAGCTTCTAAAAACCAGTTGGCTCTGTAGGACTTGATAAAACACTTTTATTTTGGTAGAACAATTCATTCTGTGTCTTCCTGTCCTGTTTCTTGGTTTATAAATTTCATCCTGGTGTCTGAAGCCTGAAAAAGTTTCAGGAGTTTCAGCTGCAGCAGGAAGTGAGTGACTCGACAGCATCATGTGTTTGTCTTGCAGATGCTCGCTGCTGTTCCCCTGAGAGTCAGCGGCTCGTCTGTTCGCCTGCAGAGAGAGGAGCTGTGCGTGTTTGAGCTTTTTTGTTCTGTCGTCATACGGGACGAGGACATTAATGCATACAGTGCAGGCTTTGTTTGGTTGCAGAATTCTTCCTCTCATCAATACGGTGTTTGTTCTGGAAGTAGAGGCCGAATTCCTCGTGACTTCGTGCTGCAGAGTCACACAGACCCCTGCTTACGTCAACACTTGAGACTCATCAGTTCACATCTCATTGATCTGCACTGAAATAAACACACGGGTCCATGTGATCCAGCCGGCCCATAAACACGCCAACATATCCGTGCGTGCAAAGAAAAAGGCCACAAGCACTCGAACCACAAATATCATGAACGTTTCCTGTCAGGCCTGAAGAATCCAAACGAGCAGAACATTTTTATCAGAAATGAATCTTCTTTTTTCAAATAACCTTTAAACCTGAAACTTTTTTGCAAGAACAAGCCAGTTGAAAAAAAATGAACATTTTAAAGCTGAGGTAGGTAATTTATCATGGCGTCATCACGCTAACATCCTGTAATAACCTTTCAGCATATTGTTATTCAGGTGGTTTAAAAGAACTCTAGACCCCTGCTCCTCTCCTTGGCCCTGTATTCAGACTGTGACGAAGTATTTTCAGCCAATCACGGGTAATTTCAGAGAGCATGTGTTCCTATTGGCTGCTGTATGCGTCTCTTAGCAACAGGTGGCGTCGCTATGAGCTGATTAGCTGTTGAAACAAGTGACGTGCCTTACATTTTAAAACTGGCCTCTGCAGGCGACACCGTCAGCCGGCTTGAGTCGAGCTGAGACGGAGCAGTTTACACCACTGCAACTTTCCCTGCGACCATTTGGCCTCGTCGTGAATCAACAGTCTGAATAGTGTCTACGCCACATATCGTGACGTTCAGATAAAATGTGTTGGAGGAGTTCGTAAAAGTGCGACTCAAAATGCTCAAAATGGCGGCCCCGCCACGCCCACACAATGACTTCAAAACAAAAGATTTTAATAACTTTTAATCCCAAAGGGGTCATAAGTACACATAGTAATTTTCATGAGAATCCGGTAAAATCCCTAGGAGGAGTTTGTTAAAGTATGCAACGTGTAAATCGCCCAAAATGGCTGTTCAGTTCAAAATGGCCGACTTCCTGTTGAGTTTAGCCTATGGTGTTAAGAGACTTTTTTGTAGATCTGGGTGTGATACATGTGTCCACCAATTTTAATCCAGGTACGTGAAAGTGGGGCCCAAGACTGCTGTTTAGGGGGTGCTAGGGAGCCATTTGGCCCCGCCCACTTTCGAAAACCAATTAAACCACAACTGACAAGCATGTGAAGTTTGGTGCATATTGAGTGATACTTACTCAAGTTATAAAGGTATTCTTGTTCACGCCAAAACAGTCAAAATGGCGGCCCTGTCACACCCACACCAAAACGAAAGATTTTAATAACTTTTGATTGCAAAGGGGTCGAGAGCACACACAGCAATTTTCATGAGAATATGATAAAATCCCAAGGAGGAGTTCATTAAATTCTGATGCCTGCAAATCGCCAAAAATGACCTTATTTTGAATCTTCAACTCAATATACCGGGCTTCCTGTTGATTTGACAAAAAAGTCCATGTCCAAGTTTTCCATGAATTTTTCAAAGCTTCTAGGGGGCGCTGTGGAGCCATTTGGCCCCGCCCTCTTCTGAAACCAGTGAAATATGTAAATTTTCACCATGACTGACCTGCCAAGTTTCATGAGTTTTTGAGCATGTTAAAGCCCTCACAACGGCACTTCTTTTGTCTAGTATTTAAAAAAAAAAAATCCTTCAGTTACAATAGGTCCTCGCACCGTTTCGGTGCTCGGGCACTAATAAAACACGAGTCAGAGCAACAACGGAGGGGAGGGTGCAGCGGAGTTGCTTCCTTAGGAGTCTCATGCTACAGCTAGCTGGATTTGCAGGTGTTGCCAATCCCAGCTTTGAATAATCAGAGGCTGGAAGGATTTAAATTGTTAAGTTTAAAAAACAAAAGAAAAGACGAAAGATAGAAATTCAGACTGCTCAGTCTCCGAACATAAACTCCAGTGTCTCTAACGCTCAAACATGTAGAAGATTTAAAGCATTTCGGTTGTTTTGAGGGAACCGATTCTGCTCTGGTAGCATCACTTTCTCCTGATCTCCTCATCAGGTCAGAGCGTCCTCGGGTCTTCTGTCCCAGCAGCCACCTGTGTGCAGGCTGACTCCTCTTTGTTTCCCTCCCCTGTGTTGTTTGCCTGCTGATTGTTGCGCCAACAGACGCTTTTGTCCGCCTGTGAGGATGTGGAGGCGTTTTTCTCTTCAAATTGTGGTCAGTGACAGTTTGTCCCCAACCGCTGAGAATCGCTTTGATCTGAGGCCGCAGAGTTTCCTCTGTGAAAAGATGCTTCACACCACAGATGTTCAGCATCACATTAAAACTCTCTTTGTTCTCAAACGCGACTCGTATTTCTTTTAAAATTCAGCAGGAAATAGGAAGAAAATCTGACAGGACTTCATTTGGAAAAAGTGTCTTAAATTCTGTGTGAGACATGGAAAGTTGTAAAGTTTGTTTTCTCTGACTTCCTGCTTTAAATCGGTGCTGACGTTTTCTGTTGGTGCTTTAAAGTTTAAGCCGTTGTCTCAGTTATTTACCGAGACCCGAGTCCGGGCTGTGGTGTTCTGGTCCTTGAAGTTTCAAATTAAATTAAAAAAGTTTGTTGAAGCCAAAAATGTCCTGAACACAAACAGACTCATTTTACTGTCACGTGCGTCTCAGAGGGAAAACAGAGGAGGAGCTCCATTTATTAGAAATGCAGCTGACTGACTTATTGATTAGTGATTGATGATCATGTGCATCTCATCAGTGATCACTTATGATCCATCTCAGCGGTTTAACCCTTTGATTCCAGATTCATATGTTTCAATTGTTTGAATCATGCTGCAAATCTCCAGCCTGTTTAAAATTTTACAGCTTCTTATTAACCTTGGACCCCCCCCAAACACACACACACACACACACACACACAGTGGAAGGGGGAGGTTGTTGTGTTTGCAGTTGCTTCATTGTTTCCTGTAATAAACGGCAGTCTTTTGTGAACGCCCTTCAGTCCTATCAGCTGCTTCACCTTTATTTGCCATCGACACAGAGGGGCCCCCAGGGTCCGGGCCCCTGCCAGCACACTGTTTACAGAGCAGATTCTTTGGCTGAGCAAACAGCCGTACCCCCCGCCGCCTGGCTCAAACATGGCGGTGCTCCTTCACACGCTGACTGACGGCTCCTGGAACGCCAAGCCGCCTGCTCGCCGGCCTGCTCAGACTCGTCAAAAATGTGTCGAGCAGCAGCAGCAGTGAGCGGCAAGTGTCGGCGTTAAAGGACCGGTCGGCTGCTTCAGCTTCCTCCTCGTACACTTTATGTTCCTGTGAGCGTTTCCCGGCTTTTCTTAGAGAGCAGCTGCTGCTCCCTGTTTGTTTCCAGGAAGACGAGCTCACAGGAAGCTGCAACTTGCTGCAGAGACAAAATCCAGCTCAGTGTTTTATAAACTTTGTGTTCTTGTCACAGAAACATGCAGCTGCGTCTGCGTCGGCCTGAAAACTGACAGTGTGAAGTGAAGCCGTCAGTGATTATTGAAACGGCTGAAACTTTCCTGTAGCTTTCATTCAAAGGAAACTCATGAAGAAAAGATCCTCCATCAGACGCCAGATGTTCTTGTCAGAGAAACACGGCAGCTTCTCCATCAGCTGCTCTGCGATCAGTTTCTAAAGAGATTAGATAAATGAAACCAGCTGAGTTACGTTTCAGCAACCATCTTTGTTTTCATGTCAAAGATTTAAATGTTGGGAATTGCTGTAAAATTCAGAAATAACTTTTGAACTGGATGAAAATGGACTAAAAAACCTTTAAAGAGAGCGATAACATGAAGACTTGAGCCTCTCAAGTGAAACAAATCTTGTTGAATGATCACCTGAAGGTTGTCTGACCTGAATGAAACATTGATGTCTGTCTTTCTCTGCAGGTAAGGCCTTTGACATCACCTACGTGCGGCTCAAGTTTCACACCAGCCGTCCCGAGAGCTTCGCCATCTACAAGCGCACCAGTGAGGGCGGCCCCTGGGTGCCGTACCAGTACTACAGCGGCTCCTGCGAGAAGACATACCAGAAGGCGAGCTACGGCTTCATCCGCACCGGAGAGGACGAGCAGCAGGCGCTCTGCACCGACGACTTCAGTGACATCTCACCGCTCACCGGTGGAAACGTGGCCTTCTCCACGCTGGAGGGCCGGCCCAGCGCCTACAACTTTGATAACAGCCCCGTCCTCCAGGTGAGAGCCGCAGGAAGTGCACACAGAGTGGGTGTGAACAGGAAGTGGTGCTGCTGCTTCCTGGTTCATCTGTGAGTGTGAGTGAATGTGAAAATGTGAAATATATAAAGAGCGTGTCGGATGTGCAGCCCAGAGGTGTTTTTATCCTTCTCAGGCTCGTCTGCTGCTCTTCAGTCTGAATGTTTTTCTGCTGCGTTCAAGAGCTGCACGAACAAACCGGAAACTCCTGAAACTGTTTGGATTTGAAGCAGCTGATGCAGAAATGTGTTTAAATGAACGGCAGCTGAAGTGAAGAAAACAACCGATGAAGGTCAGAGGACGAGTGTGAGGTGTGGCAGGACTTCAGGACTGATGCGTTCATGCTGAGTCCGCTGCGTGCGTGTGTGCGTGCGTGTGTGCGTGCGTGTGTGCGAACAGTGAGCAGAAGAAGAAAGAAAGTGCTGTGCAGCTTCTCTCCTCACACTAACATGATTAACGTGTGCAGCAGCAGAGAACTTTCTGTTCTATCTTTAGATCCAGTTAAAGCCGCCGCCGTGCGTCACGTCACGAGACTGAACACACACTCGTTTTCTTCTGATGCTCAGCGAGACGTCAGCTGACATGTTTGCTGCTGAAAATACTCGACCTTCATCATGCAGCAGAGCTCAGTAGATCCAAACGGTGCTTTATTTGCACACAGTAACTTCAGTTGTGTGTGTGTGTGTGTCTTCTGCTGTGGTCTGTCCTATGCAGCCATGAGCTGGCCATTTCACCTACATCTCGCTACGACGAACACCTGATTTGTTTGTTTGTTTGTTTGTTGTCTGTGCGGTCAGTGGCGGCTGCTCCTCGCTCGTCAGTCTGAATCTGTGTGGACCTTCCCGTCCACAGCAGCTCTCTGCTGTGACGGTGTTTATTTCCCAGCAGTCCGTTTTGCTGGGCAGGTTGCAGGTTTGTTGCTGCCAAGTGTTGCGACATGTTGCTAGGCGACACCCCCAGATTTCCCACTGCAGCAGCAGTTCAGTTTGGCGCCTGCAGCTGGAAGCCCTCTCCTCCTCCTCCTCCTCGCTCCTTCCTCCCCTCTCCTCCTCCTCCTCCTCCTCCTCCTCCTCCTCCTCCTCGCTCCTTCCTCCCCTCTCCTCCTCCTCCTCAGTGTTATCAGGTTTCTGTGGCTGCTGTTGCTCAATAACTGAAGAGCAGAAACTCTGTTTTCATTCTTCTCTCTGTTGCCTCACGATTGGAGCTCATTCTTCATGTTATTTTAGAGTTTGAAAAAAACCCTTTGTTTTTTCGGCCATTGTGAAACACTGAAAAGGGGGCGGGGCTATAGAGGGATGCTGATCAGCTCGGAGCTTCCTTCAGACCAACTCTCAGTGTTAGAGTAAAAACAGAGGAGTGAAGGAGATGTGATTTATGAGCCTTCAAACTTAAACAGGAAACACTGATTTAAATGACAAATGTGCACGTAGAGTTCATGCACATGAACGAAACTGAATCACTTTTTATAACCGACAGAAGTGATGGAGAGCCTCGCTGATGTGTCCGTCAGTCTGTCTGTCACTGATGCTTCTCCTCCATGTAGATGAACAGATTTAGCTCCACAGCTCAGCTGTAAACTTCCTTATTTGTCTTGTCAGCATGAAGCTATTTATACTGAAGGGACTTTTTTTGGAGGCGGCGGCCTGTCGGAGGCGTCAGATGGCTGTTCGACGCTCTCGGACATTCCTGTTGTCTGTCATGACTGAGCTCTGAGTGGGAAATAACCACCAGCTCAGACAGTCCACCTTAACAGCCAGTTTGGCTGCTGACCAGCTTTCACTGCGTTTTATTCTGGAGCTGCGGTGCCCAACCAGTCTGCCTCCTGACCCCCGAAAATAAAGCAGCCGCTGTGCCGCAGGTGTCGCATATCTTCACCTCTGAACTTCACACACTGTGTCACACAGTCACAAAATACTTTCTGTGTGAGTTTCCTCCCAACATCAGAAACATACGGTTAGGGTAACTTCCCGTTGGAGGAAGTGCTACATCAGAACAAATAAACATCACAATAAAAACACACGAACAACACCTAAATATAAACATGTGGGTTCAGTCTACAGTCACTGATGAGTCCCGTACAGAGAACAACTGTCACTGCTTTGTGCTGAGTATGATCTGATGTCACCAAGGACCTTTTTTCTTTGTTCTTTTTCTTTTTCTTCTTCTTCATTTCTGACCGCGGAGCAAACAAAGAGACAAGGAGTCTGAAACGATCTCATTCAAATACAAAAACATCTTTTCAATAAAATGTTGTCGTCCAGTGAACTCGCTCACAAGCTAGAGTGTAGAGGGAGGCTGTGCCTGACTAGCGTTAGCATGTTTCTGGCTGGCTAGCATGCTAGAAGACAAGCTGCTAGCCTGTGAATTGTCACTGTGTCGCACCTTTGTGAGGCGAGAAGCTTTGCTCCGCCTCATCATTGTGCCCAGGTTTCATCCTCAGATATGCAAAGTTATTAGCAAGGCTGCATTCAGACCAAATCGGGTGATTTGGCCACAACTCAAAGTTTTCCTCCTTCATTTGAATGAGGCGCATTCGTTTTGGCAGCGGCAGTCTGAGCTGCAGCAGCTGCCTGAATAAAACACAGCCTGACGAAAAAGGTCGAAACCGGCTCAACTTGTGGAGAAACGCAGCCAGTGGGCGGTGGGCAACAGCTTTTGGCGCTATAGCACCATATTTGGATTGGGGGAGAAATAAAGTGCACAACTTGACGTCACAATAAGTCCTGTTATGTTAATTAAGTGACACGCCCACAGTTGGACGAGCCTGTGGCGTTTCGCCAGATCACCTGATTTGGTGTGAATGCAGCTAAAGTCTTTGTTAAATCAGGTCTTGATTTCCCTGTGAAATGCAGCAAAGAAGAAAAAAGAAACACAAAGGACAAACTAATGTACAGAACAAATGTCTCAGACGGCGGCAGGAAGTGGCCTGACAGTGCGTAGTTAGGGTGTGTCTGCCACATGAGTTTGTTCTCAGACTGCTGCAGCTCAGCTGGACGATCGTGTTTCTCAGTGATTCTAACGTCAGGCAGTTTTGTTCTCAAGAGAACGCTCGTCCCGGCAGAGCTCCTCCACACTGGCTGCACATGATTGATGGAAAACAAGTGTTGCACAGTTTGAACGCCGTCGACTCAGCCGAGAACCTGCACGAACTTCCTGGAGCGGACGGTCTGAAGAGCTGCAGCTGCCAGACGAGCAATACGAGTTTATTCTCAATGAATCCTGAAGAGGGAGAGTCGACCGCGGCAGGAAGCTTCCACAGAACTGCAGATCC
>JAPQLA010000004.1:25440825-25459094 GCA_029822935.1 Naso vlamingii | reverse complement strand
ACAGTTCATCCTGAGGGGAGCATGAATGTCTGAACCTGATTTCATGACAATCCAACAACTGCTGAGATGTTTCTGTCTGAACACAGTCGAGGACAGACAGGCAGGCAGACAGGCAGGCAGACAGACAGGCAGACAGAGTCACAGCTCAAAAACATAAAGTTTATCGTCTGAAGACAGAGGAAAGATGTTGTGCTGTTTGCGCCAGAATTTTTTTTTTTTCTTTCAGTTTCAATCTCCAGCTCTGCTCTGACAGACTGATCTTTAAGTCAGAGTCAGCAGCATTTGTTTGTTGCATCTTGTAAACACAACGTTCAAATTAAGCTCCTCCCCCGAGCCCAAATTCACCACAAGTATTGGGGCGTGTACTTATACTGCTTGTACTTACACAGCAAACTACATAGGAATATTACATTTGTTTTAATGGAGAAGTTGATCATTTAGCAGGCTAGCACAAGCTCACCGCCGGTGATCCTTTGTACCTTTTTTGTTCTAACTACAGAAAGAGCGATAGCACCTTTTTAATCAGCTGAAAAGTTTCGTGTAGGTGTACACACCACAGAAGCTTTGCCGCCATTTTGTTTGTTGACTTGACACAAATCTGACATGTTGAACTCTGACCTACAGCCACAGGACTGCATGAACTTTTTATTTCACATTCAGCTGCTCGTTGTTTTGGTCTGAATTCAGCTACAATGTGAGAGACAAAACAAACACTTCCCTCTTTTCTGACCTCTCTCTCACTGAGCAGCTCACAGCCTGTTGAGTTCAGGCAGCAGAGAAAAGCAACATGAGAGCACACCAGCAGGCGTGAAGAGCATCAGGTGGACTCCGTTAATGTGAACAGTGATGTTTACATGAACAGTCTGGGCATCGCAGCCCTTTGGTGCCAGGCAACAACTCACAAATCACACAAACCGCTCTGATCAGAAGTTCAACTGCGTGTCACTCAAGAGTAAAACATGAAGACGTGGAGAGACCACAGGGGCGTGGTCAAGTGAAGGTGGGTGTTGGGAGGCACTACAGCTCCATCCCTTTATCCTTACAAGGATTTCCTGTCCAGTAACACAAACATGAGGGAACCAGGTGAAGGAAACAAACTCCAGGCCTCGTTTCCTCCAGAGTCCGGAGTGATTTCGTCACGCTGGCTTCTCGCTGTGAGTCTTCAGGTGTCGACGGAGCGTGTAGACGTCGCTGAAGCACCTGCTGCACTCGCCACACCAGTACGGCCGCTCCTCTGTGTGGTGCTTCATGTGGTATTTGAGCGGCGTGCTGAGCGGGAAGCCCTTGCCGCAGACGGGGCAGGTGTAGGGCTTCTCTCCGGTGTGCGTCCTCAGGTGGATCTTCGTGTCCGAGCTGTTGGTGAAGCCTTTGAAGCAGACGTGGCAGCTGTAGGGCTTCTCTCCTGAGTGCGTCCTGGAGTGGCGGATCATGGACGAGGTGATGGTGAAGCACTTACCGCAGACGCCGCAGCGGTACGGCTTCTCGCCCGTGTGCGTCCTCATGTGGATGGCCATGTTGCCCTTGCGGCTGAAGCTCTTTCCGCAGACTCTGCAGCTGAACGGCTTCTCACCCGTGTGGCTGCGCGTGTGCACCGCCAGCTCGATGTGCCGCTGGAAGGTTTTTCCACAGAACTGGCAGACGTGGCTCTTGATGTGCGTCTTCAGGTGCTCCAGCAGGTTCTGTCTGTCCGGCAGCAGTTTGCCACACATGCCACAGAGGCACCGCTCGTCGTCGGCGTGCAGCTCTGCGTGGTTCATCAGAGAGCCGCGGTAGCTGCACTTCATGCCACAAACTTTACAGCCACTGGACGTGCTGCTGTCGTCCGCACTGTGAGAGGCAGCGGGAGGCGGGAGGGAGTGTGGAGCATCAGTCCGCTCACAGGAAATGCTCGGCAGGATGTTCTCATCCACCCTCAGAGCCTCCTCAGAGGGCGCAGAGTCCTCTGAGGAGGCTCTGTAGATGAAGCTTTTGCCCTCCTGTTCCATCGTCATGTGAGGAACTTCAACCTGAACCTCAGGACCACTCCACATCTCCTCCTGCGGCTCCTGCTCGATGGTGGGAGGCTCCTGCTGCTCCTCGTCAGGCTGCTCCTGGAGATCGAAGCCGTTGAGCTGCAGAGTGTCTGCAGAGGAGAGAGATGGTTTAAAGAAGCTGCAGGCTGCGACTCTGAGGATGGACGACAACCGAAAAGAAGGTTTGCAGAGCTCAACGGCTGGACCAGCAACCAGGCAAAGATGTCAGCTGACTGAGCGGCGTCAGGATCAGCCGTGATCTGACTCGGGCCTGTTTGAACTGTTTGACAGGTGTGATGCGAACCTAAAGCACATGATAAGTTTTGTGAGGTAAATATTGTAACTATCCGTTTTTTCTTACTGTGTTGTCCTTTTTTGTTACGTTAGCTAGGCTTCAGTTTTATTTTGTTGGCACTTTTACTATGATCGCATTTTCAAATGTGCCTTTTCTTCATTTTTATTCAGCTCGTCTTTTTGCAGCACTGTTGCTATAGAGACTCCACTCTGTGATGTGACCTGTAGCTCTATTTATCTTTTAAATGTAACTTTAAACTCTGTATTGTCAGTAAATGTAAGTAGGCATGAATGAATGATGAATGAATGAAAATAAATTAAAACTGTCTTGATGCTTTTCTGTGCATGCACACGCATGTTGCTGCTGGAACCCACCATGCTAAGGTGACCTCGGGTCACCCCGGGTAGAAAAGTCTGGACACGCCTCTGGATAGAGTCCACTTTTTTTTTTCATCTAATTTTGGGGAAACTGTCACAGTATAAAGAACACTCCATAAAATCTGAGTATAGGGAAGTTCACTTTTTTATGCAGTCAGAATATTACAGCAATATTTTTACTCAGTATCAGCGGGAAGTTAAAAAAAAAAATAAAAAAATGAATCACTGCCACGAATCTTTGCGCGAGAACAATTGACACAAAAATCGGTACAGATTTTTTAAGAATCGATACAATATCACAAAACACAGTTATCAATATGTCTCCATATTTTCTTGCAGTCCCATGACGTCATATTTGCTGTCCTGCGGCCGTGAGCTGACTCATCACGTTATGATACTGCTGACTCATGACAACGCAAACATTTTACCGTCATCAGAAACCGACCTGGGAGAGCGTGCGGGCTCCGCTTCACGTCAGCCGGACCGTACCGACGGATCAGCTCCTCCTCGCGCGCCGCCATCACTCTCGACACCAGCACGAGGATCTCCTCCACCGCCGCCGTCATCCTCTCGCGCACCAGCGTGTTAAACAGCCGCACGCCGGACATCCTGCAGCGACCAGCCGCTGAACGCACGCTCCGGTCGTTTCGTTACCGCAGCTCAGGTCACCACCACCGTCATGAAGTCACCGCGGAAGTTCCGCTCACACTACTTCAGAATAAAAGCGCCCCATTAATCTCAATTTACTTAAGGCGGTTTATTCAAAATCATCCCCAAAAAAGTGTTTCAGGAGTGTTTCATTCCAAAACGTTTCCAGCAGCGTACACACACAAATGATTTGTGCATTTAAACATTCAATTTGTTCTTAATGAACTAAAAAAATTAAACAATGAAATACAATTTTTCGTCACTGCTTAAAAAAAGAAAAAAGGGCTGAGTGATAAATAAAATAAAAAGCGAGGCATAATGAAGAGAAACAAAAATATCAATTTTAAGAAAAAAACTAAAACTTTAACAGCATGACGCACTGTGTTTATTAGTTTAAAGGGTTTATGTTTATGTTATTTTGATTTTATTCACCTGCAGGCTGTGCGCGCGATAATATGTCGTATATGTATTTTTATGTTTATGTTTCATTGTTTTTTTCTCGACATCTCTTCGCTGCAGAAGCTGGTTTCCTGTGATTACCTGCAGACACCCACAGGTGGCGCCAGAGTGCCGCTTGTGTTTCTCCGTAGGCAGGAAGAAAAAGAAACATTTGGGACAGAAGCCGACAGAGATGTTTGGTCTGACCGCAAACGGATATAATAAATAATGCAACAGGTATGAATCTATGTTCAAACTGCTTTTTTAATCATTACAGAAGCTGGGAGAGACCCAGATGAGAAAATTATTTATTTTTAATTTTATTTATGCGCTTAATGTGAAACAACCTTTAGCTTTTTTTAAAAGATCATTTGTGACTTTGCCTCGTAGTGCAACACTTTTATTTTCCACAATCAATAACGCGATCAGCCTGCCTGTTAAATATAAGGCCTGTTAACTGTGAATACAGTGAAAAAGTCCATAACTTCTAACATTAGAAACGATCACTGCAACTAGCAGAATTTTCGTTAATTGATATTATTTTTCTTTTGTATAAATGTTAACGAGCCGATGACCTCAAATAGCGATATTATCCAAAAATATTGAGTTTATTGTCACAACTAGGAAAGGAGAAAAACTGGGACCAGAGACTGAATCATGGCATCTGATCTTAAACAATTTAACTTAATTTACTTCCCGTTACTTCCTCGTCCCGCACACAGACATGGACGCGCGCTCCCGCGGCAGGTCGCGGCTCGTGCACGGGTGTGAGGGGGGTGCGCAGCGGCAGCAGCGGCAGTGAGAGGGGCAGCAGCGGGAGACACACGGACCGCACCGCGAGTCCGCTCACTTCCAGCGGCTCACACGGGACTTAGCAGCGGCTTCTGAGTGGACGTTTCGAGGGCAGGAAGGAAAGGGCTCCCGCTTCTCCCACACGCCGGTTTGTCTGAAGTTTGAACCCCGCTAAGCTAACCTAGGAGAGCGGAACAATGAGGCAGAGCCGACCGGGCTGCCGGACCGCCGCCGGCTGCCTCAGCTAACGGCTAGCTTGGAGCCACGGTGCGGTCAGCGCGACAAAACTGCCACATGACGGATTATACGTCGACTTTTAACGCCGTACCGTGTCTTATAAACACTTGAACTCGCATTTACACGGTTAACAGACACTTCTGGAAGGCTTCCTTCAAACAGAACAAGTTTTTCTCGGTTTGGATATGGAGACGGACTCGGTGGCAGGCGACGTGGACTCTCTGCACGGCGGACTGAGCCTCCTGGATCCCCTGGTGGACCGGATCCTGGGGGACGCCGTGTCACAGCAGCAGGGTTGGCTCCGAGTTTACGGTAAGAAAAGCAAACTCACAGATGGGGGGTGACGGAGGCCACAGCAGGCCGGTCTCATGAACGGAGTCAGCAGGTAGTCTGGAGAGTTGTTACCGTGTAAAGAGCCAGGTAACAGCCGCGGGCCAAGGCCGAGGTCATGGCGGCCACCCGAACCGGAGCTCGGTGTGTCTGTCCTGCGTGTCCCGCTGTTAGCCTTCATGTTCCCCCCCGGCTCGGGTCAGTGGTCGGTGTTTTACCCGAGAACACTTTGGCATTTTGCTGCGGGTTTGAATCCCAAAGGCCCCTTAAACTCAGGAGGTCTTCACAGGAAACAGACCCACCCCAGTCCAAAAACTGATTAAAAAAAGAATAACTCAATGTCAGAGACCCTTTGACTTATTCATTAATTGAAAGTTAACCTCTTAAAAAACGTTTCCACAGTCCATAACGGATCATCGATGATGAGTTCAAGGTTTTTGGCTCATGTTTGGACTTTGAAACGTTTCCAGCTGCAAACTTTGAGGGATTCTGACTGTCGAGGTATTTAAGTGTGTGACGGGGACTTGTGAGAAGGATTATCGATCAGTTTTAAAGGATCAGTAATCAATGATAATGGAAATGATGTGCTGTGTGTTCCGCACGTAAAGACAAATAATAAGTGAATTACATCAACGTTACAAAGTGAGTGAGGTGAGCTCACAAACAGGACAGACATTCATTGTCAGGCCATCAAATCAAAAAGTGACTGAAGTTAGTTTTCAGCTCTGATGTCTCTCAGTTAACGGGCTTGCTCTCCATCCTGTAAAACAGTGCAGCTGTGATCAAATAACACAATAAATAATCAATAGAGGGTGAGTTGGTGAAACTATTCTCAGGCAGTTACTCTCATTTAGCAGGTTGTTGGATTGGTTTTGTCTTTTGGAGTTTCCTTTTACTGATCAAAGTTTCATTCATAAGAAATGTCACAGCTGTAAAGTTATTTTTTCTTCAGATTTTCGTATTTCATGAGCAGATTGACGTGTGAGTGGTGCTAGAGGAAAGGTCAAGGGTCGTCAAACAGTAGCCGTCAAGAACCAAAAACATGTCTTCATGTCAGCTTGTCATGGATGACTGCGGATCGTTCAACTGAAGGCCTGAATGAATCGTTGAGTTTTGGACCGCAGCGACTGACTGACCTGCAAGGCAAAAACTGGGTAAAACTGACTGAGGTGTCCCTGTGCAGTCAGCTCTGCGGGAACTGAACCAATGAATGAACTGGCGACGTGTTGGTGCTGATGCTGAGTCATAATCACTAGTGTAGTGATGTAAGCTGACACATGACCCACACCATACGAGACGAGTCACATGTTTGTACGTTGGGGACGCTGGAAAATAGAGAATATTTTGCATTTTTTCTTAAAAAAAAAAAAAAGTTCTCAATGCTACAGAATTGCATTAGGGCCACAGATTAAAAAAAAAAAAATTCAGATGAATTTTTTTTTCATCAATGCACTTTGAGAAAAAAGTCAAAATTTCGAGATTAAAGTTCAACTGAGGACGATTTTGAGACTACATCAAATGGCGAGTTTGACTGCTTCTAAAATGCCTTGTGTAGAAAAACAAGTGAAATTGTTCTTCAGAATCGAGTTAAGAAACAAAGAAATTCTTTCTCTTTCAGTGCATAAACACAGTGTAGATATCAGTGTTAGGACTTTGAAGAAATTGTGCCGAACACAAGCTTGAATTGATCACCGATGCACCTACACAAGGTGTTTTTTCATAGAGACAGTCATGTGTGCTGTTTGATAGTCTCACAATCCTCCTCAGTTCAACTTTACTCTCGAAATTTCAACTTTTTTTTGAAGTGCATGATAAAAATATTTCTAATTGTGACTTAATTCCTGAAATCTCAACTTTTTTCTTGAGTTTTTAGTTTATTCTCAAAATTTTGACTTTTTTTTTTTTAAGTACATAATGAAAAAAAATTCCTACTCATTTGGTTTCTTTTTCTTATCTGTGACTGTAGTACTCTCCGTACGATTCTAATAAATTGTCAATTTAAATCTTTATAAACTCTAAGTAGCTGTACCTGGAAAAAGATTCTCGAGTTTCATGAGTTAAGAAGTTAAACCTTGCTGACAGGATTTCGGGTTTGTTTGAATTTAAATGGTCTGCTGCTAAACGTTTCGGTTTGAGTAGAAAGTCCAGGCTGAGAAAATTTTCCACACAAGAGGCTGTTTAAAATGTGCAGCAGTGTTTGTTCCCACGCAGCCTGAATGCAGCGCTGGTATCTGTGGAAGCAGGACTGTGTCAGGATGTTTGCCTGCCCCCCCCCCCCCCATCCCCACCCGTTGGCAGAGTGTGATGTCAGCAGCCAGTTTGTGCCGGTGATCTCACCCAGCAGGACTCCGGCTCTGGCATCAGATCCTCACTCACATACCTCAAATAGATTCAACAACAATGGCCGCCGGCGTGCTGCCTTCAGAAGCGCCTCGCTGAGTGAAACTGTACAAAGGAGGTTTTGTGGTGTCGCTGCCTGCAGTTTAGTTCCAGTCACATTTTTGGATATTTAGCTCACAGTGTTCAGTCAGGGAGGCTGAGGTCAGCGGCGATGATGTTCCTGTTCCCGCATCAGCAGCAGATCAGAGATGAGGTCATCAGTTTCAGTCCATGTCCCTGATGTGTCATCTTACAGAAACATGGGAGATTTAATTTTCTCTCAGATTTTTGATGTTTCCATGTCAGAGGAAATCCTCCAGTGTGCGACCCTTTGAATTCACGCAGATGTTTGCTCACTGTGTGCGTCTCTCTGATGGTCAGAGACCAACCGTCTGTTTGCTGGTGGAGATATCAGTTATGATGTCACGGTCTGAAGGTTTCTCCTTGATCAGAGTCAGATGTGTTGGATAGATGATGTCATAGACAGGCCCGGCATGTGTTTAGCCTAGCTTAGCACAGAGACTGGGCACATTGGACAACAGGTTCAGACTGTGGTTTAGCTGCAGATGAATTTATGACGATGTAACGATCAACACGATGATCTCGCTCAGAGAGGGAAGTCTGAGCCTGTTGCTGCTGTTTTAATCCGCTCATTGAAAGCAGTGACAAAGTATTTTATCCAGAGAAAGGCTGCTGTTTATAAGCCTATTAAAGCTGACCGAAGACAGACGGCTAACCCCCCCCCCCAACACACACACACACACACACACACACACACACACACACACACACACCCCCGCTGAGTGTGAGCAGTCATCATTCAGAAGTTAAGTCGGCTCAGAGACGTATGACAACACATGTTGTACATTTTCATCTTCCGACTGATTGAATCCTGAGCGTGAAGCGTTCCGTCAGATTAAATGAGAAGCGGAGCAGCAGTGTGACGATATCCCACCTGACCAGCCGCAGGAAACACAAAGTCAGTAGCTTCAAAATTGTTTAATCTGACACTGTAAATTACAGTACAGTGAGGTTTCCATTCTAAACATTATTATAGAATTTTTTACCAGTTGTTGATCTTTCATCACCTTGTGAAAGCGCTGGATTGGGATCACCTGATCATGTGATCTTGGAAATCCAAAGAGTGAAAAGATTCCAGTCGCAGCTCTGCAGAGTCCAGTTTGACGTCCTCAGATGTCTGAACAAAAGCCGCAGAGGCCGGCGTGAAGAGGCTCCAGGTTTCCTTGCAGGGTCACAGATCCAGGCAGGAAGTTTTCCTCCATCTGGAGCTGGCGGCCTTCAGGTGTGTGAGCGGACGGAGGCGGGATGTGATGCCGGCTGCTGAGGTTTTAGGCGTCATGTTGGGCAGGAACTGTGGGAGCCTGTTGTGTTCGGTTCACACCTGAGACTGCTGCAGGAGCGTGGCGTCCAGCTGGAGGGCTGGATGGCAGCCACAGGTTTCTGTTTCCTGTGAGGCTGCGTGTGCGAAACCAGCACGCATTCACTTTGTTCACTGCTGTCGTTGTTCATCTTCTCTAGATTCAGGATTTCTTTGAGCCGTCATGAAGCCGTGCTTTTAAAGGTCACTGTAGCAGACCCAGCTCAGTCAGGGCAGTGATGAAAACAGGAAGTGTTGCTGTAGGAGGTCAGGACTCAAACACATTTCTGCTGACAGTTTCTCGCTGTCAGAGCTGACGGTGTGGTTGTAAAGTGGTGGTGATCAGTGATGTGTAGTCGACACATTAACAGGTAAATCTCACACATCAGTGCAGGTGAGTGGGTTTAGGTCTTCCTCAGGACAATGGAGGCTGATCACAGGAGGAAATGGAAAGTTCCTTCCAGGCCTGGCTGTTATCAGGACGACGGGGGGCGCTGGGACAGGATTTCCCCTCTGAAACAAAACAAGAGTCGACCTCCTCTCGACAAAAATAAGCTGCCGTCTATTTCAGGACGCACAGTGGAAAAACACACGAGAGTTTGTTTCTTGCAGGGATCCACTGCAGTTTGAATGATCATCCTACGAACTGTTCGGGTGCCACTTTAGCTTTAACTTGAACATTGATGGTTAACGACACGTTTGCGAGCTGCCCCACAGTCTGTGATGGGGTCACATTTTGGGACGCAGCTAACGAGGCTGAAACACACGATGAACATGAAGCTGAATGTGAGACACGTGCGCTCAAAGAGTTACTGTAGAAAAGTAACAGCGAGCTGTTAGTGACGTTGTGTTGTTAGTTTATCATCAGACCTCTCTGATCCACAGCTGCAGTGCAATAAAAAATAATATTAGTTTGAATGTGTTTTGTAATTAATGTTGCTCATATTTTCATCTGGTATCTGCTTAAAATGGCTTGTGCTCAAACTTTCCTCAGCTTCCTGTTTAATCCCTGAACCAGTTTTCTTGTTTGTGTGTGGTCTCAGAATTAAGTAATCTGATTACTCCAGATGGATGTAAACACAGATCAGCTGTGAGCTGTAACTACAGAGCTGAAGTGGATCACCGTGTGGCTGCCGGTGAACGGCTGCAGATTAAATAATTGGATCAGCTGGTTGAACTGTAACCATCCAACATGGCTGCAGTTTGACTGGAAGACAATCCAGATGTTCACATGCTGTGTTTGACTTCTTTAGCCAGCAGCTGTATGTTTTACACCGTCAGAATTCACAGAGAGGATCTTACATGTGTCGACACTGGTGTGTGTTTGCTGAGTCCAGTTTTTCTGCTGGAAGCTTGGCCGACGTGATGATGGTTCAGTTCTGTAGTCTGGTTCAGACTGTCTGTCGGGTTGATAGACTCCACACATCATATGATGACTGTTTAATGGCATTTTAATCACATCGGTCTCATACCTTCTGTCAGAAGTTGTTGTTTAAACTGACAGGCAGCTTAGACGGCGCAAGTTTTTGCGTCAAACGTTAAACTTTTGTTGTGGTTGAGTCCTCTTTTTACGTGACAACGGCGTGCTGGCGCCCCTGAAACCACAGGCGTTTGAAACCGGGTTTCAGAGTGGAATCTTTTAAAACTGCAGCCTTCTTTCCAGCTGTGTAAACTGGCAAGCACAGTGCCTGTGAACACGGTGGCAACGCTAATGGTAAAGCTAACACAAGTCAGTACATTCTGTAGAAGCCACTACCAAACTCTGACGAAACACTCCTCAGTGCAGCCAAAGCAGGTCGAACATGACGACAGTCTGTTGAGGTGAATTTAAGTGTTTTTAGAATAATTTTAGAAGACAAACTATGGCTGAATTTCTTTAATTTGCGGCTGTTTGGGGCTTAGTTAACAACTTCGACAGCTCTGACAGTATGTCATTGCGAAGTTACGCCGCTGACTACTGGCCTGGCATGCACACGGCAGCACTTTCAGTTGTGCAAACAGGACATGTTTTTAAGACGCAAAAGAAAGACTTTTCTGTTCTCAGTGCGGCTGCTCCCATGTAAACGTGGACTTAAACTGCTCTCCTCATTCTAAGCCTAGCTTGCAACAGTGATCTGGTTCACTCAAACTGTTAACTGGACTTAAGATGACAGGGAGCAGTTCAGGTCCTGCTGCTTTGAAAATTGTAAAATCTCATTTTACAAACCAAAATGTCGAACATTTTCTGGTTACAGTTTTTTTTAATGTGATCAGGATTTGATGCCTTTCAGCTGAATGTATTTCTAAACTGTTGGATCGACAAACTGGTTCATTTGAAGATGGACACAGTGCAGCGTTATTGATGCTTGTTTGACACTCCATGGATTAAATCAAACTGACTCTGAAGCCGTCAGACTCTCACAGAACAAAGTGGATGTTTTGGCAGCTTTCTGACATCAGGGCCGAGCAGTTCAGAGTTCCTCGTCTTCTTCAGTGACCTTGGCTGAGTTTGAACTTCCTGTCTGTTACCTGGAAGTGTTGTTTGTTCTCAGATCAGTGACGGCAGCAAGTGACCCTCCAGCAAGGACTTGTGGGAGATTTACCCAGTATTCCTAAGGGCCGTGTCCCTCCCTCTGCTGGTACCCAGCGGCTGATTTATTGCTCTCTTTATGGCCGCTGGTTATTTTTAGCTGGAGGCGGCTGCTGCTGCTGCCGGGTCTCGCTCCTGATTTCCGGCAGGATGGAGATGAGAAGTGGACTGAGTGGCGACTAATGGAACAGCAGGGCTGGAACATTCTAGTTTCTAACCCTGCGTGAGTGTTTTTGGCTCTGCTCTGGTGCATCACCCCTCTGTTGTCGTCTGGGTTTCCACCTGATTAACTTCCTCTTTTCTGTCTCTGTTTGTCCTCACTGTGATTTATAGGAACATGAATGTTTGTTACATTCCTGTTTGGGCACACTGCCGGAAAATGATCTAGAAACATCATGTCCTAACAGCAAGCGAGCGTCGGTGCAACTTTCTCTGTCCACACTGAGCCCGTTAAACGTTCCCCTCTGTCACACCATGTAAACAAAGCGTGGAACTGTCCGCTGTTCACTCAGATCACACTGGAGATGTAAACACTCCATTCAAAGACAGACAAGTGCTTTGTATGTAAACAGAAAACACATTTTTGTGATTTTTAGAAGTTTCTTTGGAAATGGAAATGACAAACAGTACAACCAACAGCATGTATTTGTTATCATTTATTTATTTGTTATTTTTCTTATTGTGGTGAAATGAGACAAGAGGTAAACATCAGCACATCCACAGAGATTCAGTGGATGGCTCTGGCTTGTGGTCGGTGGAAATAGCTGTGAGATTTCCAGGTGACGCTGCAGGTGTGAGGACACGAACCGGTCAGTTGATGTGCGACGTGTGAATGATTTCTGTCGCCGTTCTGTTCTCTGTGCACGCGATGCTTCCTGCTCTCAGCCTGAAGCAGAAGAAGTACGTTGTTCCTATTGCAAAGTCATCTGGTAACAATGTACACATGCATGTTTAAAGCCTGTCTCTGATGACGGCTCAGTTATTTCCATGACAACCAAGTGAAATCCATCTGAAGAGGAAGACGGTGAGATGCAGTTAAAAGCTCATCAGTGGACTTTAGATTTGTGTCAAGGATGATTTCAGATGGAGTCACCACTGTGTGTGTGTGTGTGTGTGTGTGTGTGTCTTGTTTACTGTTGCTCTATGGTTAGATTTAGCTCATCTTCATTGAGACTCCGCGGTGAACAGCGGGGTGGTGAGGGGGGAGGAGCTCTTTCAGGCATCTGTTGTTCCAAAAGTCCCGTCCATATTTCCCATGCACTTTATAATGTGAGTCAAAATGAAAACACGTCTTTGGCTGGATGAACATCTACACAGAAAGAAAGCTGAAGGATGAGGCCAACTACAACTCCCAAGGTGCATTTCACCAAGAGACATCCTGTCACCCAGGAGTTTTGTCAGCAGATGGAAGCTGAAGACAGCAATGCTGAGAAAACTGCAGGGGGCGGAGCTTGTCGGGGCTGCCAGAGACAGTTGTCTGTGGTCAGTGTGGTGTGAACAGCAGCGTCTGCGCTCATCGAAGGCTTTTTGGCTGATTCAACATGTAGAATCGGCAGCGGCTTGTTGGTGAGAGAAAGCACTCTGATTGGCTGTTCAGGTCAATGGACCAGCGCACAGAAACAGAGAAAGCGTGGGTTAAAAAATGCTGCTTCAGCAGAACGACAGTTTGTGTTTCTGTGCGGTTTGTCTTGGTGTCGGCGCAGCGCGTATGAGCCTGTTGGTCGCCAGCTGTTGTCTTCGCCGTGTGAGCAGTGCAGCTTTTTGGCCGACCACGGTGGACAAAATACGACGCAGCAGCTGATCTTTGTCTCAGCTCGCTCTTTGTTGTCAGTTTGGTGTGTAGGAGCATTTGTGTTTTTTGTACGTGTTGTCGGCAGCAGGCCATCAGGATGCATAAATGAAAAATGTTCCAAACTCACAGACATGTTTGAGACATGAAGTTCTTTTCTGCTGGTTGTGCTCAGACAGTAGGTGTGTTTTGACTGGAGGAAGTTTTTCCTAGTTCTCAGAGTTGAACTCTGGGAAAACGTGATGAGCTGAATGGAACGACTGGGCTCACTCAGTCTCAGTCCCAGCTGCCTGTTGGTGGGCGGTTGGACGAGGACTTGGCTCTGTCCAGGATCCTTAGCTTAGCCTGCCTGAGTCTTATCTCTGACCTACATGCAACGTCATCCTGGACACCAGCCGCTTCGTTATCCAATAAATACGGACATGTGGGTCACTGAGGGCAGCGTGTCTTTTAAAGCCTCGCCTTGTTCCAGCGGGACAGGGAGCTTCAGAGAGAGGGTTGCTTCAAACAGAGAAAGTGTGACTGAAGCTGGAGGACTTCACGACTTGTTTCAGACATTCTCTCAGCTTCATGGTATTTTTAACTGAGGAAGAAATCACTGCACAAACAGACCTTGTTTATTTACTTTTTAGGATTCCTTTGTCTAATTCTGAACACCGACATATTGTCTTTAGCAGTTACTGAATATCAAAATACTTGAATGTACTCTTTTCCTATAAAACTTTGAGTTATGTGAAAGTGTCTGGTGATTTTTTTCCTTTCACTTTATTTTGTGTCACTGACACCAAACATTGTTTGACGGTTGAGGAACTTTGTTCACTTACTGCTGCAGAAGTGCCAAATGTTAAACAGGGAAAGAAACAGACATGGGAGGTTCCTGATCAGACTCAAACCAGTGACGTCATGGAAACATGGATTGTGTCACAGTTATTTAAATGTTTTGCTTTTTGTGTGTTTCACAGCTGACAAACAAAAGCAACGCTGCTGTTTATGACACGGCCGCTCTCTCTACATAAATGTGTTGAAAAGTTTAAACTCAATGGAATCTGACATAGACAGAAAGTATCAGAGCGGTTTGTCGTCATATGCACAGTCTGACCTTTAACCTTCAGCTGCCGCAAACACTCGTGATCGTTTTTTCCTCTCTGTGTTTGACTCAGCGTGGATGAGTGACAGCTCAGAGCCTCACATGTAAAGTGTCATCTAAACAACAAACCTCCTTGTTTCCATATGAATCGACACACTGAGTCAACCTGGAAGGCATTTTTGCATCACTTCCTCCTGCTGCTGCAGGATTCCTGTGTGTAAAACCATCAGCAGAGTGCAGCAGAGTTAAATGTCTGGAGTTCCTGCTTCCTCTGGTGGAGGCGAGTTTTCAAACCAAATCAGGAGTTGACAGAGTCAGAGGCATTCATGTCGCCACCCTGTGGGAGGCTGCTCCTGTTTCCTGTTTGAACACAGAGGCCTCAGGGCCTGTGGGGGGGCAGGGGCACTCTTTAATGTCAATTAGTATTTAGAAGTTCCAAGAGGCCTGAGAGCACAGACACGTAACCTGCTGAACCCCACTGATCCACTGAGCCTCGTCTGAACATACAAACAAAAATATTGAATTTTATAATACTGAGCTTCAATGAAAAGCTGGAATACACGACACAGTTTGTCTACAGTACGTCAGACAGAGTGGAGTAAGACTGTAAACCCAGAAGGGATTTGTGGGGAATCCATATTTTAAAGGTAAATTAAAGCTAGTGGCCCTGGACCGGGAGCTCTGAGCACGGCGGACACAGCCAGACGAGCGCTGGACACAGCCTCCATGATGGACAGACGCCAGTGTGACGACAAGGATTACAGCACAGCAGTGTTTTACAGCAGCTTGGACCAGCCAACACACACACACTGTGTATGGTTTTGTTAGCTATTTCCTTCTTTTCATTAAAGAAAATCTTCTGAAAATCTGAAACACTTACTAGGGTTATTAGGGGAGTTCAGCCACCTCCCACAGTCTGAAATAACATAATAATCTTTAAATGGTGTTTTATGTGATTCTTCCAGTGTTTGATTAAGCAGCAAACTGAACACTCAACTGCAGGGTTTCTATATTTACTGTAAGGTTAAGTTTCTGTTCTCTATTTCTCTATTTTAGGACGAAAAGTCTGGAGTGTAAAGTAGTGATGATGATGATGTTTAACAAACAAACAAGCAGGCTTTTTTTTTCATTCATCAGTAAAAATCAGGACAGATTTAAAAAGCAATGATCGTAAACTATGAAGGACAAACAAGACAACTGACAACCTTCGCTGTGTGCAGTTTCAGTTTCGAGTCTGTTCGTAGGGGAAACCACAGTCTGCTAGTTTGGTTTTTGGTGAACCCTGATTGGTCGAGCTTAAGAGAACCATCGTCTTCATCTGACGCTCCACTTCCTCACAGGAAGACAGTCACCAGGCAGTTGAGAAAGAGCGAGACGTCAGCTCTTTCTCGCCGTCGACATGCAGACAAAGCTGACTTCTTCAGCAGCCGCACTCGGAGCACAAATGTGTTGTTAAGGTAGTATGTCCGTGTGGGAGCACAGCTGTGGGCAAACCAGCTGTTTTGGCCATTTTGGAGGCCTCCATCTGCTCGCTCCTGCTGCCTGGAGGAACCCTGGAACATGAATGAAGGTAGATCTCCCTCTGAGGCCTGCGAGGGTCCAGTCCGAGGTCCCTGTCAGGCCTCGTACCGCTGGCACCATGACAAGAGGCCGTGGCAGAGAGCCAGCTCCCAGCCTGCTCCCGAGCACCCATTGGACAAATACAAGTGGAGCACATCTGCCTGCCTGGCACCAAAGGTAGCCAAGATGGCTGCCCCTGAGGGCAAAGGAGCAAACAGAGGGCCTCCTTCCCTGAGGCTGCTCAGCCTCCCGAGGTTCAGCACCGTCCCAGATGATCAGAGTGGAGATCCGTCTTCCTCGAGCCATGAAGGCCAGCTGAGGCCGAACTCTCTGCGCAGGATCTTCCCCTACCTCAGGTCCATGTCTGAGCCCGGTGCTGGCAGCAGCCCGGGGAGGACGGCGGTCAGGAAGGTGGGCTCGGATGCAGAGCGAAGAACTCCCTCGCTCAGCAGCTTCCTCACCTCGTTCTCTCGGAGGATCAGCCGAGTCCTCGGGAATGAGCCTGAAGCAAGAAGAGGAGAGTCTGGTAGGAGACAAACATGTTCACATCATGTCTGACAGAAGCTAGTGATGCTCATACCGTGAGTGTACGGTTCTTGGTGTCACCAAAAATCAAATCCATATTTATTTAAGCTCTTCACAGTATTTAGTATGACAGAACATTCATTATACATAACCATTCTTGGGGGCCTGTTGCTCAAGAATATGATTGAGTTTGCTGATAACATTTCAAAATCCGTTCATGTAGAATTTTTACGATTTCAACGTCTACCTTTTGAAAACGCTGCAGTAAAAGAACAAGAAATGTGATGAGTTTAGACTTTATTGTTTGAATAACCTTTGTGGCAGAAGTTGGTGGTAGAGATTTCTGAGCTTGTGCACTAAAATGCAGCACGAGGCACTGGTTGAAACCGGAGTGCTCCAGCATACACAGTGAGGTAGATGTCAGAGTTTACGAGGTGCACTGAATGCAGCATGGAGCCGTCCCATCGTCTGAAACTCAGACAGACAGCAGAGGAAAGGAGCACAGACATTTACCTGCCCGGATGAAGAGAGGATCTCCCTCAGAGATTTTCTCTCCAAACAGAATATTTACCTGTGTTTTGCTCTCAGTGGTTATTAATTTCTCACTTTGGTTTCCTGTATCAACATAAATGCTAAAAGTGTCTCGACAGAAGTTTAGTCCTAGTAAATGTAACTGGGTTTTTCCCCGACAGAGGCTGTTCCTCCTCGTGGTTTGGAGAGTTTCTGAGGAAAGTCGTGGTGCTTTCTTGTCTCTGCGGTGGCCCTGCAGAGCTTTATTCTGCTGACAGAGTTTCTTGAGGAAAAGCTTCCTCTGGTTGAATCTGTGTGGTTGTTGTGGCAGACGGACTCCTCGAGCTGATTGAGAGCTCAGAATCAGCCTGCAGCTGCTTCACACAACATTTACATTCATGTAGAGTGTGTAACGCTCAGCCAAGCAGCCCGTCTGAAGGTTAAGTTATGCTAATTGCATTTTCCACCAGAACATGGCATGAAGTGCAGCCGTAATATTTAGTCCGACCATAATGAATGTGTGTGTTCTCATGCAGAACGCAGGACTGATTCCTGCAGACGAGTCGCTGCTTCTGCACTGTTTGGATTTTCTCTTGTCAGATTTCATGTCAAAGCTTAATTTTGATTTTTAAAGAAAAATGAGTAAATTTATTTTTGTGTCTGCCTGCATGAGATAAAAAGACACCCAGATCTAAAAAAAAGTATATTTTATTGACATATAAGAATTTCCGTCATGCAGATTAAAAAGACAGAAACACAAATATGGAAACCGATGAGCAGACTGTCGATCACTGAGAGTTGAGGGTGACAGAAACATTTGTTCCATTTTTTATTTCGTCGGCCTCTGACTCTTTCCCTCGTTCTAACTTGGGTCTTTTTTGTCAGCAGGTGAACAGCTCCTGTAAAATAAATTAATATCATGCATCAGTAAGTGTCTGTCAGTAGCTTCGGCTGCCTCTCTCCTCAGTCTGTGTGGTTTATCTGGAGTCATCCATCATCCTGAGGCAGAGATGATCCGTCTTATCTGTCACCTCCCAGCAGCCCCAGCAACGTTCTACTGTCACCACCGGAGCGTTCAGTTCATGGAACTTTTATTCAAGGGAAGATGTAAAAAGGATTTAATTCAATCTCTCTGAGCCAATAGTTTTGTCATGTGACAGGCGGAGGAGCAACATCACAGTCACCCCAAGTTGGAAAAAGAAGTTGTCCTGCTCACATGATCCCGCCGTAATCTGACGGCACTTTAACTTGTTGGTTTCATGTCTGGACAAACACTTTAATTCAGTTGTCACGACAGCAAACGAACCTTTTAAGAGAAAAGGTTGTGATTTAATGGAAAAAAG
>JAPQLA010000004.1:25420539-25430592 GCA_029822935.1 Naso vlamingii | reverse complement strand
GCACTGAAACATTGAAAGCTGTTTGTCCTCATGTTGAGATGTCAAGAAGTTGTGTTTATTTCAGTGTAAAACACACACGCTCAACATCAAAGCTTCCTTCAGCTCAGATTTTCTTTTTATTATTATGTGAATATTGTAAAAAAAAAGTTTTTAAAAGCCAAATTTGTGATCTTTATTGAGCTTGTTTTGTCCGACCAACATTCTGAAAACAGAAGAGATTCACTTTATTATCATGTTTGACAAAATTCACATTTGAGGAATTTGACATTTTTATTAGTCAAATAAGCTGATTGATGATTAGTTGCTGATGTCGGGGAGTTAAAGCAGTCGGCCTGACACGCAGCCGTCCGTTAGCAGCACGTCACCTGTGTTACCTGTGCTGTTGTGTCGTTGTTTCCGCTGTTGTCAGGTGTGTCACAGACTTCAACACATGTTGGAATCTAAACATTCCCAGCATTCCTCTTGCTGCTTGTGAACTGCTGTTAGACCAGGCTGCGTTAAAGCTCCTCCCATGCACAGGACGGCTCACTGAGGTCACAGTCAAAGTTCAGAGTCAGTGTGAAGCAGACAGACGCAGGAAGACGTTTCTTCAGGAGTGAATGTGACCGAACTGCAGCTCCTCTCAGCCTGATTTTAAGATTTGTTCTCTTGAAGCAAAATGATCCGCTCTGCTGCTTCCTGTCGCAGCCTGTGAGGTCACCTGACATCAGCTCTCTGCACATGCTCAACAGGTCTGTGTCCTCATCCAGGCCTATGTGCTTCTAACATGATCCTATTGTTCAATAAATCTGTGAAGAACTGTGATGAACGCGTCTCTGAACTGCTGTTGTGTGAATTTTCATTAAAACGATAGGAATGGCTGCTGGAGTGTGTGTGTGTGTGTGTCGCCTGAGGTGTTTTAGCTTAAGCTGTGATGAATTATTTTAATTTGTACAGTTAACTGACTGAAACTTTGATCTGCCTGGAACAATTTAACAGTTCAGATGTTTTTCTGGTTAAAAAAAAAAAACTGATAAAGAGGGGAAAAAAAAGTTCATTCAATTTTTAAAATAGAAACTGAAGCCAGTTCTCCTCTTTAGTCAGATTTTTTTTCTCAGAAACATTTCACAAAAACTTTATTCACACCTGAAGCTTGATGTGTTTGGCTCAGATCAGATAGCTGTTGTGTAAAAAAACAGGTTTCGGGTAAATGCAGCAGCGAAACATAAGAGATTATATGAGATTATATGTAATCCTCTCACCTGTACCTGCAGCAACATGCAGGCGCCAGCAGCACAGAACCTCGTCAGCACTCAGCAACAGAACATCACTTCAGTCACGTTGGTTAGAACCGAAACACAAGCTCTGTTCCAAATGGCTTACTTCCATTAGTTTACTTCAGTGTAGTACACATCAGTGCAGTACGCTCATTGAGTGGTTCACTAATCTCAACAGGGTGGTGGTGTACCAAATCGCACACTGCCGTTTTGCGCTCACTGGAAGTGATGACTTTTTTTTTAACCCTTACATACTGTTCAAATTCTGTACCTTCACAGTATGGTCAGGGTCAATTTTGACCCAGACCAAGAATTCCATTGTAGCAAGTATTTCCACCAATTTTTTAACTACAAACCTATTCAGAATGTTTAAATAACCTATGCCACTTAAAAAAATGAATGATTAATCCTTCATAAATGTTTCAAAGAGCAGGGAAAGTGTATTTTTCAAGTTTTACACCACTCGTTTTTGGTGAAAAATATCTATTACACAGTATAATGTCATGTAATAAGAAATAAAAAAAGCCGTAATGCTTTGAATATATTTTATTGAACTTGAAAATTACATGAACATTCTGGAACTTTTGGACTCATAATATACCCATTGAACACTGTCTTTACTGCTATATTATGAGATATAAAGTGCTTATTTTTTATATAGTCTCTGCTTATTTTTGAACTAGTCTCTGCAGTCTCTGCATCCTATGTTGTTTGTTTACTCTTTCAATATTTTGGATTCCCCCTGCCCGTTCAAAGACTAACAGGTGTCTGTCTCTGCGGGAACCTGGGCAAATATTTTGGGAACACAGACAGTTCTCGTGACAGTGGTGAGGTCCACTTGAACTCTGTCACCTCTTTCCCATATAAAATGCACACAAACATGTCATGTCTCACAGTTTCAAGATTCAATAAAACCACAATTTTCCTTTATTTGACCCACACTGGTAGATCTAAAATCCATCTGAATAGATACGGGTCAAATTTGACCCATAACAGCCTCAGTGTGCAAAAATGTGTAGCACCTATACAAAAATATATATTAATAAAATATTTTTATTTTTATGTATTTTGGGTCACTTCAGGAGAAGTCATCAAATTTCAGGCTAAAAGAATGACGTTAAGGGTATTTTTACTGCTGTCAAATGTCAAAACGGGTCAAATTTGACCCAAACAGTATGTAAGGGTTAACTGCCTCTTCTTCTGCTACTTTTTAATCTATTTTAAATACCGAAAAATGTTCTACAGTAAAGAAGACAAAAGCTGTGATCCAAGTTGCGTACTTCT
Organism: Naso vlamingii; assembly: GCA_029822935.1. NCBI lineage: Eukaryota > Metazoa > Chordata > Actinopteri > Acanthuriformes > Acanthuridae > Naso > Naso vlamingii. Next base: position 25,428,052 of record JAPQLA010000004.1, on the reverse strand, counting down.
GTGCTAGACATGTAATATTTTGAGTGCCCAGTTTGTGAAGGTCAGCGCAGTGTCTCTGTCAGAGGACACTCTGGTGAATCCACCGAAATGATTGATTGAGCCGAGTCGTGACTGAGCCTCCTCTGATCAATAACTCGTTAAAACATCAGCAGCAGGACGATGGAGGTAAAAACCTTGAGAGGGCTGAGGATCACCTACCGAGCTGCTGCACACACATCATACACACTGACGTTTTGAAAACCGCCCGAGTGAACAAATACCAACATGTAAACAACAACAACAACAACAAGATTCTGTTCTAAATACATGAGAGCAAGAAAAGATTCAGATGAAGGATGACTGACTTCAGTCATCTTGTTTTGCAAAGATCAATAATGTTTTTATGGTTCTCAAACCTCCAACACTTTTAAGAGTCACCTGAAAGCATCATGACCGCAAAAATGAACAATTGAAGCTAAACATAAATGCATCGTCTGAGCTTTGAGTCAGTGCCGTGAGGCGTCATGATGACATGTAAACTTAAAACTGTGTCATCATGAAGGAGTTTGACAGAAAAATCAAATTCACCCAAAGTTATTACAAGACACAAAAATAAAATAAAAAATAAAAATAAATAAAATATATAACATACAGAAGAGAATGAAAAATGCTCCAATTAAAATAAAAGTTCAACCTGTGAAATAATTTCTTTATCGCACAGCAGAAGCTCCGCCTCTGCCTGCTGGTGACGACGGCGATGACGATCATTCTCATTTACACTGTCATCATCATTATCATCATGGTGTTTTTATATGCCAGTAACAACTATCCATGATATTAAAGTAAAGAAGAAACACTTTGAAGTTTTAATGTTTTTTAATATAAAAAATAAACAGAAATAATAAATATATTAAACAAATAATAAAATTACTTCAGTAATGATGATGGTGATGAGGATGAAGAAGATGTTAATAATAATAATAATTGTAGGAGCCATTTTGTGTTTATTTGCTTTTACCTCCAGAATACAGGGGGCAGTATTTGCTTCTTTCTGCTGACCCAAACCGGATGTTGGTGGGGGGTGGGTCAGGCAGGTTACTTTAGGGTAATCAGCGTGGTACAGGTGTTGCTGATCAGACTGGGAGAAGCATACAGTTTTCAACTGTGCTTGAGCGTTTTTCCTGTTTATTTTCTTTGTGGACGAATGATAAGTATGTGGCTTCAAGAAATTAAATGAACATTACTATTTCAAATTCAAAGGAAGTTTCATTAGTTTATTGCCCGAGTACACGTCAAAACAAACAATCAGCAGCCAGTAGTGACTATAGGACCAGTCGCTACAATAATGATGGTGATGATGATGTCACAGTCAGCTGTCAGTGGGCTGAATGTGTCTGAAGTTTCTTTACTTTGTTCAAACATTGTTGCTGAGATTTTGTTGTCTTTTCGGCCACAAATAAATATTTTACTCATTTTACATGGACTGTGCAGCACCTTCCTGTTTGATAATGGCAGAGAGTATAAATGTAATCTGAGTATTTCGGACCGAATCAGCAGTCTGAAGAATTAGTGATGGTTACTTTGAAAATTCAGATCTTGTGAACTGAGCAATTTGATTAAAAAAAAAAAATTCACTGTCAAATTACTGGTTACAGTTACAGCCATAATGTGATGCTTGTTTGTGGGTTACACACACACACACACACACACACACACACACACACACACACACAGCATTAATATCTAAAGCCCCTAGAGTTGTGTCCCACATCATTTAGTGGAGGGAAACTTATTTAGTAATTATCCTCTGAGCGCTGCGATAAATGTAGCTCCGGAGAAAGAGGAGAAGAGGAGAGAGAGGAAGAGGGCTGCAACTGAAATACTGCAGAGAGAGAGAGAGAGAGAGAGAGGAGCGCCTGCAGGGAGGAAAGAAGGAGAGAGTGAGGAGAGAGAGCAGAACGGTGCAGTTGGAGGGATTGATTGAATAAATGCGGTAAAACCTCTGTGCTCCGAGAGAGAGAGAGGGAGAGAGGGTTAGAATTACTGCTGAGTGGAGCGAGCGAGGCAGAGAGGGAAGGGCAGAGATGGGAGAGGAGGGACTGTATGGAGGAGGAAGGAGGATGCGGTTCTGAGGAGGGAGAGGCAGGTTGAGGGGGACGCCAAGTCGAGGATGTTCATGGGACGAAGACGGATGTTTGCAGCTTAACCTCATTGGCTGACAGGTGGAGACTGCTTCGGCCAATCCCGGCTGACTCTGTGTGTGTGTGTGTGTGTGTCCTTCCTCAGATGATGGGGAACAGCTGTGATCGAGGTACCGTCTCTTCTCTCTCTCTGTGTTTCTGTTCATGTCATGTGACCGGCTTGTCATACCTGGCTTCCTGCAGCATGTTGCCCCAAGTTTGTCTCTGCAGTGAAGAAGAAATGCGATGATGTCCGACGTGTTATGACCATCATTACTTGTCTTCCCTGATCCATCCGGGGGAGGGGGGTTGCATGCATGAAAGTTTGTCTGCGGCTTCTTGACAGCGCTGCATGCACGCAGCGTGCACCCTGCAGATGGAACTTGATCCATCACTTTGTAAGAGCCGATCAAAGCTGCTGCTGCTGCTGCTGCTGCTGCTGCTGCTGCATGCTGCGGTCACTGTGGCTGCGTTACAGCGAGGTGAATGTGTTCCTGTTGCAGCAGGCAGCACATTTTTGTGTTTTCATCCCATTTAAACATCACGTGAACTCCTCCTGCTGCTGATGTGACGCGTCACACACTTAAGTCACTGTAGATTTCAGCTTCTTATTGATCTGAAAACTGTTGATTCTATATGTTTAGGGGTGATACCGGCTCTGGTCAGTGCTGTGGTATCTCAGCAGCTGAAATAAGATTTTAACTCACTAACTAATCTGTGACTCACCTGCTGATTATAGTCAGTATGACCCCAGTTGATTCACGAATTGCTGGCAGCCATTTGTTGATTCGGGGGTAAAACTTCACTGTAGAGGCAGTAAATTAACATTTCAGAAGTGGTTATAAGACTCTATTGTTGTTAAAAGCAGATAAGTTGAGCTCATTTTTAAGTTTTTATTGATAAACCAAGATGGAAGCTGTTGGCTGCCATGTTAGCATCAACAACTTTAGAAGCTGATAAGTAAATGATGGCAAGAAGTCCAAAGTGTCTCTGTAGCTGCATGTTATTAGAAATGTGTTGCTGTAGCTCTCATGTCCTCATAATAGATTAGATTAAAATCCTGTGAAAGAAGCAGTCTGCATTTTGCTGCCAGTGTTCGATCCCTCAGGAGATCCTCTGTCACCCTGTGTCAGCCTGCTGTCGTAGGTGAGGAGTTATTTTGAGCTTCCTGTCTGCTGAAGCTCCATCAGGCACGTCCCTGCAGCTGTTAACGGACTCGTAGGTGGTTGAAGAGCCACTCAGGCCTCCAGAGACAAACTGCAACATCCTCAGACAAGATGGCTGTCGAGTTAGCTGGAGGGGGATCGAGAGCATCTAAAATTAGCCTTAAAATCGATGAACCTGGACGTGAGCCACCCGAGGATGATGCCTTTTACCGGGCTGAACGAGACCTGGACGAGTCGTCTTTGTGTTTCAGTTTTAGTTAAGTTTGAATACAAAGAATCTCAACCAAGCTGGTGGGACAGCTTTGCTCAACAGCACTTCAGCATGGCAGGGAGGTGCTGTCATGGGACTTTGAACCTGTCTGACTGTCCTTGACACACTTCCCTGTAACCTTCCAGACAAGTGGACAGACTGCAGCATTTGTTAGAAGGAAGCAGAGTTAATCATCTCTGTCCTCCTCAGGTTCATGAAGGAATGTCTGATCCAGATTCACCCCCCCCCCCCCCAAACATCCCAACTAAACCAGAACATCAACATGCAGGCAGAGGGCGGAGCTCTGCTGACACGGGCAGCTCCACACATGAACAGAGGCCCAGAAGTGCTGATTGAGCAGGATTCATTTTGTCTGTATTGTGTTTTTTATTTTTAGAGGAATGCTGCTGACTCTACTTTTCAAACTCCGGATATCTTTGAGTAATGTGTGTCGTGTTAATAACAACTGGTGCTCGGGTCACAGCAGCATTACTGTGTCTGCCCATGTGAGACGGTGTCGCTTCGTGACATGTGCATGAGCACAAGTAGTTTGGCTAGCAAACACGCTACAGCTAGCCAGCCGCAATAGTTCACTGATCACGTGTTTTCCTCCCAGTTAGCTGGTTAATTCAAACCACCAACAGGACAATTAGGTAACACAGTTTGTTCCACTGACTCCTGTCTGTCAACCAAGCGTCTGTTTGTTAATAAGAGCAGAGCAGAGTGACATAAGCATTCCTTCTGAGGACACTGGGCTGGGGTCAGTTTTCTTCTTCTTATTTATTAATGTGTCATTTGAAATGGATTGATGCCGGTGTGCATGTTCAGTGTGCTCTGAATGATGAAAGACTCTGAAACTCTGTCAGTGATGGAGACGTTAAGGAAGAACACAGAGTTTAATGTGAAAAGATTTTTCTAAAGAACATTGAGCTTCCTCCAAAGTAGAAAAACACGTCACTTGTGACTCAACCGAATGGATTAAAAACTTGCGTCCTTGTTAGCTGAACTACAGTGGCTGTCATGTGACTGCTACACTACTGTTCGAGTCCAGCCAGTGATCTGTGTTGTCCCCCACGTGTCCTAAAACATGGACATTAGACATGTAACTTGTAAGAAAGGTTTGACTCTTCGACAGTGTCCTACATAAACTGTCTTGGTCTCATTAAACGTCTCACCCCCACCATGTCTGAATGTCATCACCATGTCCTCCACCTGTCCAGCTTAGTCTGAAAACTCAGAAGATGATGATGAGGGTGTTAAACTGAGGAGGAAGAGGCTGCCTTGTTTGATCTGACTCTCTGTCTCTCTTTGTCTCCGTCTCTGCAGAGGTGTCCTCCGAGCGATCTCCAAGGAGGAGGAGTATCTCCGGTTTGGGGAGTTCAGAGAAAAGCGTCACTGTCGACAATCCAAACTCGTCGCCTTTTAAAGTGCCGGTGAGTAGCAGACGAGTTCCTGCAGGTCCTTCACAGACCTCACACTGTCTGAAATACAATTAATGAGAGAAAACATGTCAGAGAGAAATTCCTGTTTGGATCTCACTGTGATAACACAGACACCAGGGAGAAAAGGTTCAGTCCACACGTGTCGGCTTGTTTATCAAGAAGCTACGAGAGTCTTTGACATTTTTCTACTTAAATCAAACGTACGTGTGTGTGTGTGTGTGTGTGTGTGTGTGTGTGCGCGTGTGTGGACATGAGAGGTGTGGGTTAATTCTTGACTCCATATGTGAGTTGTTTCTATTTGCCTGTCTATTTTTTATGCTGTTTTTGTTTGGTGAGCCGAAGACAAATTTCCACCTTGGTGGACAATGAAGTTGTATTTGATTGGATTTGATTTGATGCATCGATTTATATTCCTGAGATCAAACTCCATCGATGGCAAATGGCAAATCGTCCTTCCAGTGTTACTTGTATCGATCTGAAATCGTTTTAAAATCGTTAAAATTGATTATGTCCATATGAAGAATTTGTGCCTAGTATTTATCACGTCAGACGTTGTTACGTGGATGTATTTTTCTCAGTTACGATGGTGAATAGTTGTAAAGGTTACTCCAGGTCATTCTCTGTCGTTCTGCTCATGTGTGTCGTGTCAGCAGCGTCTCTTCAGATCATGGTGGATCACAGCAGGAAGCAGCAGGAGAACGAGAAGTTTTCAGTTGGTGTTTGCGCGTCACACAGACTGAATCGAGGCCTTGAACTGAATGTTTGTGGAGTTCAGTGTGTCGAGCTTTTCCTCTGTTTCACCTCCTCTACCACTGCACAGAAACAGACGTTTTCTTTAACTCTATTTTTGGCAAAAAACTCTGTTACTTTATGAATTTCTAGTTATTGAATCGTATCATATTGTATTTATCTAACCGAGCCCGTATCGTTTTGTATTATACTACACATTGTATCGTTATTCAAATGGATCGTTACACTCCTATTGTTAAATTAAAAGTATCTAAATGATCTTTGGTCTTTGTTTCTGCTGACCTGATGCACTGATGCGCAGACAGAAATCCAAGCCAGTCTTTCTAAAACCTGCACAGGACAAGAACTTGTCATCTGCTGCTTCTGTTCGTCAGAAAAAAACCAAACAAACGTGACCTCAGACTGAGGGAACAAACTGAACAATGTGGACGAGTCGACTGAAAAACGATGACAAACTGTGATGTCATCATGCTGTTAAAGCGACACCAATTACACTGGAAACAACAACAACCACAGCTGTCAACATGTTTCCATCACATGACGTCGTTGGTTTGCAGGAAGCAACACAAACTCAGAGATTAAACCAGTTCAAACTGAACTCGGTCAGTTTGTGGAGAAACTGCAGAACATGCAGTCATATGTTCATGTGAGATATGTTTTTGTTCACTTCAACCTCCCATACAGACAGAGCAGGTTTAGTCTTTTTACCTGCTCTTTATCAGCATCTCTGATTATTAAACAAGATTAGAAATAATAACTTTTAACGCTTCTTTGACAGCGTCTGTAAATCATCAGTTTGTAATGGATGGTTTTCTTCATGTTAAAGGCAGAAACACTGTCTGTGCATCTACAGTGAATTAGATTTTAACACAATTGTTATTATCATGAATGCAGTCCATCTGTTAACACGTGTGGATCCTCAGCTCAGAGCACATAGAACTGTAACTGGACCCTGAGTGATTACTACAGGTAATCAGAGTCCTGCTGCATGTATCATTATGTGAAAAGCATCAGTGAGTCTTGGCTGAACTAAATTTGGCTGACAGATGAAACTTGTCTCTGCTGCTGTTTGCTGAAAACATTTCAGCTGTCAGGAGTTCAGACGCGGCTCTGAGGTGTTGTGATGGATCTTTGACAGCTTTCACTGGTCATCAACACAAACCTGCAAACCATCTGCTAACATGCTGGACTGCACGAGTGTGAAGGAGCTGGCTTTGAGTCAGTTGTGGGACTGTTTGAAAAGCTGTGAACCAAACAGACGCCAGAAAAAAACAGCAGAACTCATCAGCAACCCAACAACGTGTTCAAAGAAACAAAACGTACAACCCCCCCACAAAGGTCCTGTTCTTCACCCCGTGTGAGGACACTCACAAACCAAATGTTATGTCCTGAAAGAGAAATCTGTGGAGTTTATCATCAGAGTCAGAACTGATCTGATTTACAGAAGCCTGTAGCTGCCTCAGACACAAACATGGACACATGTTCCAGATGTGCTGATGATAACTTGAGATTCACGGCTTCATTGGGATGGAAACCAAAAAAAGGCTGTTTGGAGCCTCCGAAAACGCACTCAGTGATTATATTAAAGGGATACACCGACTTTCTTTTTCTGTTACTTGCCTCCCTCCTGAGTTTCAGACAAGAACATAGATCCCATTCTCTGACTGTACATGCAGTAACAAGGAAGAGACGGGCAGAGCTCGCCCACCGCTAATTAGCTTAGCTCAAACACTGGTAGTCAATGGG
>JAPQLA010000004.1:25400862-25414931 GCA_029822935.1 Naso vlamingii | reverse complement strand
TGTGTGTGTGTGTGTGTGTGTGTGTGTGTATGTGGGTGATGGCTCTCTGCTCTAGGCTTGGACTGTTATTTGATATTATCAAATTTTTCAGTATTTGCTGCCATTTGCGATGTTTTTAACAATATTGATTATCGAACAGCTGTTACGTATCTGTGGGCTTTTATTTTGAAGAAGCTGCCATGGCGGCAGACGCAGCTTGTGTTCCTATTCAACGAGGTGAAAAGGTTATTACATGTCAATTGACATGATGTTGGCATGCATGCAGCGCTCTTGTAAACAGACATGGAGGACTAAGTTTGGAAGAGGAATGGCAGTTCACCAAATCAGGCAAATTTCGGGTTTAAAGTAGAATATGGCGAGACCTCCCCAAACAATAATGTCGTATATCATGATATTGAATTTTGGATATCGCCAAAGCCTTTATGACTTGATATGGTGGTTATGCTGTGACAGAGGCCTTGGTGCGTTTGGTTCCTGTCAGCTCACGCGTGTGTTTGGGACGAGTTGTTGCTCTGATGGACAAACTCGTCTCCTCTGGCTCCAGATGTTGAACCAGCTGCAGAGGTTTTCTTCCTCCCAGACACTCGAGCATCAGTGAGGATTGATGTGCTGTCGGTGTGCCGCTCTGCCTGCTCGTGTTGGATGTCAGAGACGCAAAGCAGGAGAAACACACTCTGTAGGATGTGAACAGGTCTGGGTGTGTGTGCGTGTGTGTGTGGTCAGAGCTCAGTAAGTGCTTCCTCCTCCTCCTCTTCCTCTAAAGCAGAGTGGATCAGGTTTCCACTGTGCTGTAGGAGACCAGCCCTTCCTGAAACTCTGCATCTGCTGACACTTTTCTGCTCTGTCTGTTCGTCCACAGAGTTCTGAGAATATTTTCTGAAAACACACACACACACACTGTGTCACACTGATGGAGCATTGCTGCACCCGGTCACATGATTAGACATGTTTGTACAAATCAAAATTCCAAATCAAAAACCCTTCATGTTGTAAAAGTACTGCAGTATTGTAAGCTTCATGTATAAGTACTGTAGTATTGTTAGTAGGGGTGGGAATCGTAGGGTAATTCACAATACGATGTGTGATTTGTGGCCCGTGATGAAGATAATATCACGATACACCAGGATGTCTGTCTAACTGAAGAAAATAAAATGCAGACGTTACAGTCTCTGAACTTTTCAATATCGTGTTGTCAAATGTTTGTTTGGACAGTTAATTTCCATTCCGTTCAAATACTGAACTTGACAAACAAGTACCTGATATTTGTACTTTAATACTGGACTTGAGTAAATATACTTAGTTACTGTTCACCACTGGATCACACTGATAAATTACAGCCGTCATTGAAACGAGCCTGATGGTGACACATCATCAGTGTTGATCTCAACTCACTAATCCAGGTTTATGTAACTCAGCAGGAGGATTACACACGCACACGCACACACACACACACACAAACACACTCCTAAAGAGCTGAAGCTCAAACCCATGAAAAAGTATTTGTTGTTGTAAAATACCATAAAGTAAAAAATTCTTTACTTTGTAAAACACAAAAACATTTTTTCAGCCGACAGCAATCCTGAATTTCTACCTCAGCAGATGAGAAAGGATTTACATTCAGGAGAATGTTTTAAAATGAACTGTTCACAAACTATATTGTTGTGTTTATTGATTTGTGCACAGTCATGCTTCAGCTTTTTACTCTGCGTGTTGACATGACGCGTGAGGTGAGAACTCATGAGAAGCTCTCTGGTTGGACAGAGTATTTTTTTATTTAGAGTGGTTTAAATATTAACTGTATCCAGAGACAGTTTAAGAGCCTGATGTGGATGGAAAATGTGCATGCTCTGTCTGTCAGCTGGTTTCTTCTTTTTGGACGGCTTTATTCTGAAAGATTTCTTCTTCTGCTGCTGATAAAGCTGCAGCTGTTTGTTGACCTCCTCTCATTAACCTCTGACAGCTCCATCTGTCCCCACCCCCCCAAGACTGGTCTGTAGTTAAACACCTGCTTTGCTCCTTGCTGCGTCACGCTCTGCTGCCTAGCGCCTGCTCTCCCGGCAGTGGTTGTTACTATGGAAACACTCCCGGAGGCCCGATGCCACTGGGCGTCCCAGGACTTTGTTTACCACCTGCTGGAGTACAGAAAGCTTCATAAAGGAGACGCTCTGCTCGCAGGTATTCACGGTGAACGGAGCTCCTGCTGTCTGCTGCGGGGTCGAGGTGGGAGCACGGTGGGAGGACGGTGGGAGCAGGGGGAGTCGAGGAGGAGGGATGCTCTGGGGAACTCCCCTCACCTGGCTCTGTGGTTGTTTTTCGTAGGTATTACTGCTCTCCTGCTTGGTTGCTGACAGCAGGCGGCTGTTGTGATGCATTCGAACACTCAGAGGAAGTTTGAGTCTCGTGGTTTTGTCTTGTTATTTAAAAACGTCTTGTGCTCAGTGGCGCCCCCTGGCCATGCAGCTTCATCAATAAAGACAAGCAAAAATTAAGAAAAAGTCAAAGCAACCTGCTTTTCTTCCAGATCTCGTGGCCTTCCCAAGCTGAAGGAGTCAAGCTCCCATGAGTCTTTGCTGAGCCCGGGCAGTGCGGTGGAGGCTCTGGACCTGAGCATGGAGGAGGACGTGTTCGTCAAGCCGCTGCACAGCAGCATTCTGGGACAAGAGTTCTGCTTTGAGGTGAGTCATCATTTATCCCTCAACTTACAGCAAAATGTTGGAAAAAACAATCACATGATTAATCACATGGGCACACAGAGCGGAAGCAGCCAATCAGACACAAGGATTTTTAAACATATCCTAAATTGTTTCAGCTGTTCCATTTCTGTCACCTTGTTTGCTTCCTGTGTTTCATTAATGTAATTATTTGAATGAAGCAGCAGCTCGGGTATCATGCTGTCCTCTCTCTCTCTCTCTCCTGTCAGGTGACGTACTCAGGCGGAAGCAAGTGTTTCAGCTGCACTTCAGCGTCAGAGAGAGACAAGTGGATGGAAAACCTGAGAAGGACGATTCAGCCCAACAAGGTGACACAGACTAACTGACCGTGGAGTGTTTTCTCCTCAGCGTTTTTTCTGCCGGTTTCACGGGTGTGTCTGTGCTGCTCAGGAGTTTCACTCAGATGAGGGAGTGCAAAGGCAGCTGTTGGTATTTTAGAGGAAACTGAAGTCAAACATATTTCTCAGCGGGAAGTTTAGTCACTTTTAGGTAGAAATGATTTGATCTGTCAGAATGAACGATTCTTAAATTATTTGTTAAAACAGCTGATTTCTGATCATCATTGTGACGCCTGAAGGCAGCAGGAGACACATGCTGAGAAAGTGCAGTCAGGATGTCATGACATCACACTTGACCATCCACTGTGTTAACTTTCACACATGAGATGCACCTCACACACACACACACACACCACACACACCACACACACCAGGCCGCTCAGGAAGAACTCAGTGTTCTGTCGGACTCTTCATCCATCCTGTGCATCACTGCCTGCTTCTTTTCTTAAAAATAACTAAAAACTGATTTCCGAAAGTGCTTTGAATATTTTAACAGAGAGTGTGTGTCTTTCCAGGACAACTGTCGGCGGGCGGAGAACCTGCTGCGGCTGTGGATCATCGAAGCCAAAGATCTGCCTCCCAAGAAGAAATATTTCTGTGAGCTGTGTCTGGACGATGTCCTTTACGCCCGAACAACCAGCAAGACTCGCCATGACAGCCTGTTCTGGGGCGAGTACTTTGACTTCTCCAGCCTGCCCCCCATGCACAGCATCACTGTGCACATCTACCGCGACATGGACAAGAAGAAGAAGAAGGACAAGAACAACTATGTGGGCCTGGTCAACATCCCCGTGTCAGGCGTGACGGGCCGCCAGTTTGTGGAGAAGTGGTACCCTGTGAGCACGCCCACCACCAGCAAGGTCAAAGGAGGCGGGCCGTCGATCCGCATCAAGTCCCGCTTCCAGACCATCTCCATCCTGCCCATGGAGCAGTACAAAGAGTTCGCCGAGTTTGTCACCAACAACTACACCATGCTGTGTTCGGTGCTGGAGCCTGTCATCAGCGTCAAGAACAAGGAGGAGATGGCCTGCGCTCTCGTCCACATCCTGCAGAGCACCGGCAGGGCGAAGGTCAGATCCTTGATGAATTCATATTTTAACAAATATTTGAATCAAAGGTGAGATAATAAAAAGTCCAGCCAGCTCAACAGAGACAGACATGAATTCCAGATGTCTCTCAGATTATTCATCAAACCAAAGAAACTGTTTTGTTCATGATTTCATTGAGTGTTCATGAAAGAAAGAAAAATAAAATACAGTTTTAATTAAAACATGCAGGCGCTACAAGCAAATTCCTTTCTGCCCGTTTGTCTTCTATGTTGTCTCCTATGATGTCATCCAAAACAGGGTTAACCCCGCCCCCTCTCTTATCTCAGGACTTCAACAGTGAAACTCAGAACGTTTACGTGATTTGAGAAAAAGTCAATTTATTGTGTTCGACTAAAACTGGACTTTTAAAATGCATGTAAACATGTTAGTCTGACTGAAATCGTAATAAGTTGAGTTTCTCAAAGTCAGACTTACACACCTAGATAATGTTGCTGGGAACTGATTTATTGTTGCATGTTTACACCTTAATTGACCCCTAACAGTTCTCATCATCCTTCACATGATCGATAGTTCCCGCGGTGTCTTTGACCTGGAACTCGAACAGCATAGATCTGTAGAAGAAAGCTGGGAAGAAAACAAGAATACCATATTAGCACGAGGGGCAGCGAGCATCTCATTTGTACCAAAACTAAAGCGTAGATATGAAGCGTACAACGCTGTGAAGTTGTCCATGTTTCCAATGTTGGACAAAGAATCGGCTAGCCACTTGCTAACTTGTTTGTAGCTTGTTCCACCAGAAGAAGGTCCAATAGCAACCAGCTGAACGGGGCATATCGCCCCCTACTGTAGCGCAGTTGGAATTGATTCTCCCTCAGTGCTTGTACACTGGGACAACGACAGCAGTCCAGTCAAATGACCCAATGGCGATTTAACCGCAGCTCAACTTCACTGTGCATGTAAACGTACTGAGTGACTCATCATGACTCATCATCATCTTCCTCCTCTTAGGACTTCCTGACAGACCTGGTGATGTCAGAGGTGGACCGCTGTGCCGACCACGACGTCCTGATCTTCAGGGAGAACACGCTGGCCACCAAAGCCATCGAGGAATATCTGAAGCTGGTGGGCCAGAAATACCTGCACGACGCGCTTGGTGAGGCTCCGCCCATTCACACCTCTTGACCTTCACATCTGTTTTTTTCTTGAACAGATAAACGTAAGGAAAAAAAAGAGCTGCAATTTCACTTCCTTAATGATTTGCATGTAATCTGTCAGGCAGAAGCTTAAAGCAGATGCAGTGGAATACATGACGACAGTGAAACCTGGCGGCTGTGTTAACGGTGTGTCAGCAGCATCACATCAGCGCAGAAAGTTTTTACAGACTCCTGAATGCTAAAATTAGACATTATGCCTTTAGTCTGCTGCAGTGTTTTCATCATCATCATCATCACCATCACCATCATCATCCAAGTGATTCTGCTCCGGTTGCATGTTCTCAGACATCAGTGGTGCATGAAAAGACCCAAAATAGTTCAGAAACGGAGCCGAATGTGACAGAAGCAGAGCTGTCACAGACCCATGAGACCTGCTGTCATTACAAACCGTAAACATCAGCCGTGTGCTGTCTGAACTTTCAAACTATTTTTAGTCTTCCAACAAAAAACCTTCCAAGTCGAGTTCAGACACAAACATTTCACTCTCAGTAACATATTTATAGTTATATATCTGGGAAGAGATAGTAACTCCAGAGAAAATGGCTTCCTGTGGTGTGTTCACTGACTCAAGTCCTCACTTATTGTTGCTCACGTTCAGCTGCTGCAGCGTTTTCAGCGGAAACTCAACAAACATGATGATTCATGATTCATGTCGTTTCACTGCGTCGGTTCGTTAACAGCGATCACTGAGGATCACCAGTGTGACTTACAACTGTTTGATGATTTATTCATTCTGCTCTCAACAGTTTGTTAAAGTCACACAGGCGTGTTTAAATAGACCATTATTTTACAGGTAAACAGAATCATCTTAACTCAAGGCCAACTTCAGTTTATTTTTCCTGAGCTTTCAACCACGTGTGCCTACTTCAAATGCAGATGGAATTTTTTCTGAGTTTTTTCTTGGGGTTCAGCTGTAAAAGCTGCTCTGACATCATCTCCAACCACTGTTGCAGAAGCTGAAACGAATTGACCTTGAGTTTTTATTTTGACGCCCAAACATGAAGTCAGCAGAAGTAAAGTCAGTCAGCCTTTTGAGAGTGATGAAGGGCCGTAGACCAGGAGCCTCAGTCCTGTTTCTGTAGCCTGAGGTGGTTTGATGTACGAGTGCACCCCCTGGACATGACGCCAGCATGTCAAAGAGTCTTACCCCCGATGCAACCATTGATGCTGTGTGCTGAGTGGGGAGGCATCAGGTACCATTTTATAGCCTAATGGGAAATATGTTGTGAGACCTCTGCAGATTGTCTGTGGTATTGTGAAAAATCATCATTAATGTCTTTAGACAGGAAAAAATGTGTAGAGCAGAGACGAGCCGACACGTCTCATCACCTTTAAATCCACGTTCTGTCTGTGCATCACCTCACTGCAGCGACGATTACTCATTTAAAACTACTCAACTATCAATGAATCATCTTACTGATGATCAATCAGTTTGGAAAACAAACACGAGAAAGACAAAATATTTACGATGTGGCTTCAGTTCATCAACTCGACTCTAGAAACTCTAGAAATGACACTTACTCATTTGTGTGTGTGTGTGTGTGTGTGTGTGTCACCAGGTGAGTTCATCAAGGCTCTGTACGAGTCGGATGAGAACTGTGAGGTGGATCCCAGTCGATGCTCCAGCGGTGATCTGGCTGAACATCAGAGTAACCTGAAGATGTGCTGCGAGCTGGCTTTCTGCAAGATCATCAACTCCTACTGGTACGACTGCGGAGGACGAAGTTCTCACCTGCTTTACTGCAGGACAAGTACTACTACCACTCAGTACAAATACTCTGCTACAAGAGTGAAGTGGTCAGAGTCAAATGTCTCCTGTTCTTCAGTTCTCTGTGATGCCATGAGATAATTGTGACTCACAGCAGGACTTTCCTGTTGTTGGTCGAGCTGGAGCTCATTTTGAATCAAACTGTAACTAATGATTCTTTCCATTCTGGGTGAATCTGCTGATTAGTTTCTCCATCGATCCATTGATTGTTCTGTAAATAGTGAGAAATGTTGTCACAACGAGCCCAAAGTGACGCCTTCATCACATCAGAGCTCCACTGACCACAAACACATTCACATCATTCAGAGGAAAACATGAGAGAAGCTGCTACAGGAAATGATTCCACAGCAAAAATGAAACGAAACGATGATCAAAGTCATTGAAAATATGAGACTGATGAATCTGTTTCAGCTGCGCGTGTGAAGTGCTGAGCAGTTAAATTTAAAACACATTTCTTTTTCCATTGAATCCTAATGTTCTCCTCCACCTTCGTGTAGTTCGTTAAAGTTTCTCAGTGACTCAAAAAATGACGTGACGGTTCACTAAACATGAGTCTGCCACCTGCTGCCAGAAAGATGCAACAACAGCTCAAGAGTCAGAATAATTAAATTTTAATGAGCCGTTTGTTTCTCTAAAAGGCTTCAAGTGTCTGTAAGTGTGTCCTCTGAAACGGCATCCTTCCTTCCTGTCTCCTCAGCGTGTTTCCTCGGGAGCTGAAGGAAGTGTTTGCATCGTGGAAGCAGCAGTGCGCCGCTCGCAGCCACCAGCAGGACATCAGCAAGCGTCTGATCAGCGCCTCGCTGTTCCTGCGCTTCCTGTGTCCCGCCATCATGTCGCCGTCGCTCTTCAACCTGATGCAGGAGTATCCAGACGACCGCACGTCCCGGACGCTCACGCTCATTGCAAAAGTCATCCAGAACCTTGCCAACTTCACCAAGTGAGTATGTGCAAGGCGATGGTTGCACACGACACACCTGCATGAGGTGTGAAGGTCACTTCCTGCTGGATTCTGGCGTCTGACTCAGTTTTTGTTACTCTTTTATTTAGTAGATGTTTTCCGTAAGAACAAGATCAACACAGTGTGAACATAGAAAATGTAAAATGTAGAAAAGTTTCACATTTTAATGTTTTCCATCTTACATACTTAAATACTTCCTCATCCTCCCCTTAAGGAGAAGAGACTTAATGAATGAGTCCAAAAACAAACCAAATTTCAAATTTTCACCCAAACTGCAAGACATATTTTTTAATTTTTTAATGTTTAGGATGTTTGAATAGTAAAAAAAATAATAATTTGACCCTTGAAATTAAACTGAAAGATAAACTGAGTTTGTGGCCCCAGCAGACACATTTGTGCGGGACGTGTTTCCTGTTTGATGAGTAACATGGAGACAAACATCTGGATTTACAGACTTCTGTGTCTTTTCTGCAGGTTTGGAAACAAAGAGGAGTACATGGCTTTCATGAATGACTTCCTGGAGCACGAGTGGGCAGGGATGATGCGTTTCCTGTCAGAGATCTCCAACCCAGAAACTCTGTCCAACACGCCGGGCTTCGAGGGCTACATCGACCTCGGCCGCGAGCTGTCGGTCCTGCATGCGCTGCTGTGGGAGGTTGTCTCTCAGCTGGACAAGGTACTGACATCAGCTGGCCAGCTGTGTGTGCGCGTGTGTGTGTGCGCGTGTGTAGTGATACAGATGCTAATCGACTTACACTATCTTGGCTTTATTAATGGCTTCAACTTAAACTCAGACTGAGGCCACGTTTGGATGAGAGCAGCTCTGCTAAAAACAGAGAAGTCTTTTCTTTGCATCTTTAACTGTGTAATGAGATACTGTCGGAGTTGCTCAGAGTTGTTTACTTCCTGTTGCTGCTCCGCCCTCAGCAGCCACAAAAGAAATTCAGCCGTAGTTTGACTCCTAAAATTATTCTAAAAATACTTGATAGGCTGTCGTCATATTCGACCAGCGTTCGGTGGCACTGTGGAGTGTTTCATCAGAGTTTGGTAGTGGCTATTGCAAAATACACTGACTTGTGCTAACATTAGCATTAGCTTGGTCACCACCCTCACAGGCTTTTCGTAAACTGGCCAGTTTACACAGCCGGAAGAAGATTGCAGTTTCAGATTTCATTCTTGAACCTGGTTTCAAAAGTTTGAATTTTCAGGGGTGCCAGCACGCCGTTGTCGTGTAACAGGAAGGACGAACCGCGACAAAAGTTTGACACTTGATGTGAAAACTTGTGGCGTGTAAACGGCCCCTTAAACCAGTTCCATCTGGGACTGAGCCGAGCTTTCTGACACATCGATGCTGTTGGCAGAGACTGAACCTGTTGAACTGAACTTACTACTGGTTTTGAAAATTGCACAAGTTCACTGAAAGTTTTCCAGCAGCACCTAAATGCAGCATGCTTTCATGAATTAGAGACGGTGAAAAGAATTTCTTTTCAAAAGCAAAATTTAATGTTGGTGATTTGATTCTGAAACAGAGACTGAAGTTTCAGTACAAACATCAACAGCATCAATTTCGAAACGTGATCAAAACAAGTGAGGCACGAGCTGAACTGCGAATTCTGAGAATTTTATTTATTATTTTATTAAAACTTTTATTAAAACATTATTGAAACTTGTGGAAAAACTTGAGATCCTGCTGAATTTTTGTCACAAAAAAGACAATTTTGTCCAAACGTGAATATTTTAAATCAGCAAATTAAGAGTTGATGAAACATTCAGTCAGACTGATCACTGGTCTGGCTGTTTTTCAGATTAAATATTGACTTATTGATCAGTGATTAGTGACTGTGTGTGTGTGTGTCGTGTGTGTTTGTGATGTGAATATCTGGTCATGTAATGACGGAACATCGGGAGCAAAGTTCACTTCAGTTCATTTAACCATTGAACCACATTAACTCTGCGTGGCTGAACTTCACAGCATGGCCTGAACTCCCACAGCTGACACCCCCCCCCACCCCCCACCTGTCTCACCTGTCTCACCTGTCTCACCTGTCGGAGCTCCGCATGGCTCTGCTGTGTTTGATGTGGTTCTGTTCAGTAGACGCATGTTGATCTAGCTGATTTGATTTTTGTTTCCATTAAGTTTCCCTCATGTTTTTTTCCTCCTCCTGTTCTGTTCACTTCCTGTCTGGCCGACTTTCTCTGTTGCCACCATGTTGGTTTCACTCATCCACCACCACCGCATCCTGGTGCTTCCATTCAACTGTTCACACACATACACACACACGACGACCCCAGGGTGAAAATTCCTTCCTGCAGGCCACTGTAGCAAAGCTGGGACCACTGCCGAGGATTCTGGGAGACATCTCTCGCTGTCTGGCGGCTCCCACACCCGTGCAGCAGCAGCTGCGACGTTTCCAGGACCATAACTCCGCCCACAACATCAGCGGCAGCCTGTCGTCAGGGTTACAGCGAATCTTTGAGGACCCCACTGACAGGTAATCAATCCCAAGAGTTCTCCATGCGGTTTAACTGCCTCCCAGTCTGCCCTGAAGCAGGATGTGATGTCACAGTTCTGATAAATCATTATTGATTAGGTTGATCACAGATGGACGGTGCTGAGGTTTCACTGTTGCAAGCAAAGCAGAAATGTCAAACTTCCTTCAGATATGGAGGAAATTAAACGAGCAGTTTGAGTTTTATTTACAGTGTGTAAATCCAGAAGAGGGCGCTCTTTAAACCCTCATCACCTCTTCATTGACAAAGTTGAACCAAGCTGAACTCTGACCTGCGAGCGCGCTTGAGTGTTTGAGTTTGTTCATGTCTGACGTGTTTCTGTCCATCTCTCCTCTGAATCCAACTGAGACTCAAAGGGTTTTTTAAATATGCTGCTTAGAGTTCAGCAATGTTCTGACTTTGGCGGCCCCTAGTGGTGATAACAAAGTAAAACAACAGTGTGAGGGTCAGCAGCAGCTGGACAGAGCCATGAAGTCTGTTCAAACAGCTGCTTTGTTTTTGTTTTGTGTTTTGAAATAAACAAATCATAAATATTTGATAAATGTTTTGGCTCATGGAAAAAAAATCACTGAACCACGAGTCTGCAGCTCATTGGACAAAAAATTACATTTCAGAATAAATAAACAAAAACAAATTAAAACTTTGACCTGATGGATCATTAGAGCAAACTATGACAATGAATGTTTGTAAACAATCACATGTCAATGCATCCAACAAGATTTTAGCTTCATGGTTCCATGAGAGTGTTTTTGTATTTATGTTTTAGATAAAAATCATGTTTCAAATGAAACTTGTGAGGCAGCAGCAGCATTCTGAGGGTTGTTTGTGTCACTTCCTGCAGCCGCAGTGAGGTCCGCAGCCTGCAGTCTCCGGCCAGTGAGCTGATGGAGGGTTATGTTCGAGGTCAGCGCCCCCTGCTGGCGCAGCAGCACCCCTCCACCCACACCAGCTTCTCAGACCAGGAGGAGCGAGACAACCTGCTGCCCAACGGCCGCAGCATCTCTCTGGTGGACCTGCAGGACACTCAGAGCACGCACAGCCCCGTGGGGCCCCCGCCTCACCATGAGGCCCCGCCCCGCCTCAGCAGGGTGGGCTCCCAGGCATCCATCGGACACACTCCGCCTCCGCTCAACTACCCCCACTCCAACCCTCTCACCCCCCAGCTGGTGCCGCACCAGGCAAAAGCCACGCCCAGAGATGGTCAGCCGCAGAGCGCGCCACAGGTGAGGCGTCCGCTGCACCCGTCGCTCAGCCAGCAGCGCAGCCTGCAGCCGCTGTCCTTCCAGAACCCTGTCTACCACCTGAGTAACCCCGCCCACAGCCTGTCCACACGCTCCACCCACTCCCTGCGGCACGACTCCAGCTCAGAAAACTTGAGCACCGAGAGCTCCCACAACAGCCACAGCAACTCGGACGACTTCGGCAGCCAGGTGGGGGTCAAAGGTCGTGTGCCGTCCAACAGCAGCCTGGACGAGTTGGGCAGCAGGCGGAGCACGCAGAGCGAGGAGTGTTCGACCCCGCGCCGACACGCGCTGCCCGACCTCCCGCCTGGTGCAGCCACCGCTGTTGCCATCCCTCGACAGAGCACAACGGCGGGCACTGCTCACATCATTAAAGTAGAGCAGCAGAGCAGGGGGGGAGGCGGGGCCAGGACGCCGCGCTCCCTCCCTCACAGCGCCTCGCTACGCAGCAGCAGCAGCGCCAACACAGAGCCGACGCCCACCACTGGCCACGCCACCCACCAACAACCCACCTCCTCTGTGGAGAATGTGGCTCCACCCCCAAGGAGCACCGCCAAGCAGGTACTGCAGAAACATCTCGAGACAGGAAGTTAAACATGTGACCACGAGGAGTCACGGTGTTAAACTGTGTTCGCTGCTTTCAGACTGATGTCGTCTTTATTTTTGCCTCACCTTTTTCAAACACGTCTGTGTGAGTGTGTGTTTGTTCATGGTCCAGCAGAAGTGTGATGATGATGTCACTGGTTTGAGTTCAGGTGGCGTCCCCGGTGGAGGCGGTGGCGATGTCTCCGGTGGAGAGGACGGCAGCCTGGGTGCTCAACAACGGCCAGTATGAGGAGAAGGAGGAGGAGGTGGCAGAGCGGAGCAGAGAGGAGGGCAGGAACACTGAGAAGGTACCGAGCGCGCACACCTGGGCAGATGTGACGTCATTTTGTCAGTCAGTGTGAGGAAACTGCACAAACATTCGGCGTCTTCTAAGTTCTGTTTATGTTTGGAGCTAGAAATGAAAATGCAGTGAAGCTGATTCATGTGCGATAAGCAGCCTGATGTTTTTCTTTAACAGCTGACGTGAATGTAGCCACGTCTGTAGTTATTAATAGAATTTAAACAAGTGAGTTCTATAAAAATCCAGTTTGCCGTAAAGAGCAAAACAGAGTTTGGCAACAGCCTGTAAACATGTTTATTTCTGTGAATATGGACAATTTAACATGGGGCTCATGGGGACAAGTGGTGATCTGAGGAACTGCAGTGTTTTGCACTTCCTGCGTTAGCTTCATTTTTCTGCCCAGGAGGACTGTGCTCACATGTAACATGTAAATAACAACATGCTGCACGTGCAGTGACTCTGCTGCCAGCCTGTCAGTAAAGACTCTGTTGGTTTTGATGCTCTGACAACGGTGCGATCGCTGTTGGTTCTTGTCAAACTGACTCCGCCCTTCTGCACCTCCAGTACGAGCTGGAGATCTCCCGACTGAAGGAGCGTCTGCGGGTGTCCGGGCGGCGTCTGGAGGAGTACGAGCGGCGGCTGCTGGCTCAGGAGCAGCAGATGCAGAAGCTGCTGCTGGAGTACAAACATCGTCTGGAGGACAGCGAGGAGAGACTGAGGAGGCAGCAGGAGGAGAAGGACAGCCAGATGAAGAGCATCATCTGCAGGTACACACACACACACACACACACACACACACACACCAAACACCACAGAGCACTACAACTACTGCTGGAAAAACTTCTACGGTGCTACTGCATGTACTGTCAGTCAAAGAACCTTCAGTGTGAAACAACAGATGATTTCTGAGTGAGCATATATATGTGTGTGTGTGTGTGTGTGTGTGGGCGCGGGCGCGCGTGTACAGGCTGATGGCGGTGGAGGAGGAGCTTAAGCGGGACCATGCAGAGATGCAAGCAGTGATCGAAGCCAAACAGAAGATCATCGACGCTCAGGTACACACAAGCAACACACCTGCCTGTCCTGACATCATCAGCTTCCTGTTCATTTAAATGTTCTCTGAAACGACAAATCAGCCCTTAAACACTCGTCAATTTAAACACTCGTTAATTTTATTGTTCATTCACCCCAAATTTGTGGGGAGTCGATAAATTTATTAAAAACTGTGTATTGAAAATGTTTCAGTTCTTAATCTTTTAGAAAACGTAGACATTGTTTTGATATTTTAGATTCTTAAAGGTTTCAGTATGAACAAGAATCTCTCAGAATATTAATTTGCAGCTAAAAATATTGCAGAGAATGTTTGTGAATTAAAGAGGAAATCCAGAACTTA
>JAPQLA010000004.1:25385851-25397488 GCA_029822935.1 Naso vlamingii | reverse complement strand
GAATCTATAAATATGAGTGTAAATACTGAAGGTTGAATCTGTTCAGTGTACAGAGAACACGTGTGTGTGTGTGTGTGAGTGTGAGTGTGTGAGAGAGAGAGAACGAGCGTGTGTGTGTGTGTGTGTGTGTTGTGTGTGTGTGTGCGTGTGCGTGTGCGTGCGGCGTCACAGAAGCACAGTAAAGACGAAACAAACCAAAAACAGAAACTAAAGCGTACTCGAGTTTTCTAACCGACTTTTTTATGGTTTTTATTTGAATCTCGTGCTGAAGTGGATTTGAGTTGGAGTTGATTTAGAGTGGAGCTTTTTCTTTTTGTACCTGACGATTTGTTTTTGGATTTTAATTTATTCCTCCACGTCGTCCCTTGTTGTTGCTGATCTACTGAACAGACATGATCCGGGTCAAAGGTCACATCTGTCCGCTGTCCACATGTCGAGAATAAAAGCTGCCTGAAAGTCTGAATGTCGTCTTGGATCTGTTGTTTTCAGTCAGACAGCACCGGTTGTGTTGTTGTGTAACTTTGGTGTTTAAAGGTTTAACAGGAATTCAGCAAAGTCACATAGTAACACAAACGAGTTGATGGAGGCAGCAGCAGATCAGCAACTGACTTGCTTTTTCAGAAACCACCAGTGTCCTTCGACAAAGACGGACGGACGAAAGACAAAGTGCTGGTAACAAAACTAAGTTTACTAAACGCAGAGCATGCTCGAGCTGATGTTAACTGAACTGTGTCCAGAATTTAAATGTGACACACACGATTTATTGTCACAAATTAAATGTACTCAGTGAAAGACAACACTGACAGACACCAGCAATATTAACGTGGTTTGATTTAATTTTGTTCAGACCTGGTTCGGGTTCTTAAAGGTTTCATCTGGAGAACTGTGTTTTATAAAAACGACCTTTGAAATTTACTTGTTTGCAAATTTGAAAATGTTTAAATTCAGTGTTGAAGTAGTTGCCTTCAGCTTTAAGCAGCCAGAAAAACTTCACACTTAAAAATGGGATCATTTCATTTTTACTTTAAATTTTAATACATCTGCAAATTTAATGCTGAAATTTAGGTCATTTAATGACATTTCATGGGCATATTTAATGAATGAACTCAAAGGTAGGTACACTGTCTACAGAATTTTCTGGCTTTCAAACAGTAAAATTCCTTTAAATTGATTCAAAATAAATATAAGTGATTAAATGACCCGACAATCAATCACCTCTAAATGACAATATTAGTCACTCCAAGGTTCGAACCTAGAATAAAATTTTAAGATTTTTAAGACTGATCTTTTAAATTTTGAAAATAATCGATTTAAAATCCCCTGTGACTATTAGAACTTTATACAGGCTTTAACATCTTAAAAAATAATTTCCTAAATAACTTACAAAATACTAAACACAAAGTTTAGGTTGTTTGTTTTGTGAGTTTAAAGAGTTTTTCTCTTTAATTTTCTAAAATAAACCTTTAAATGACTGAAGAAGAATCTCTTAAAATCTTCACATCAGCAGTTAAAAGATTTTGTGAGCTCTGATGGAAAAACCAAAATCCTTTGTTTATGGTCACTCGTGGATTTCAGATGAATCTTGAAGTTTAGGGGAAGCTGGAACTCTTCGAGGTGCAGTGAAGATAATTAAGGTCTTAGTTTTATGAGATCAACGGTCACGTTAACTTATCGTGGCTACCAAACACTCGCATTCAGACTGAGATGTTTGCTGTTTCTACGGGTACAAATTAGATTTTTCAAACAGAAGATTTAATGGATTTTATTTTTTCCGGATGTTTGGGGTTTTGTTGTAAAAGACATGACCGGAAGTGGTGCATATTACTCTGCTAACTTGACACTACAGGTGACTTAAACAGGAACACGCTGTTTTATGTTTTGTTTTTTTTCTTTCGGTATTTTCCGTTTGTTTTACGACTAACTCGTTGTCCGCAGGTGTCTCGTGACGTCATCGTAGTCCTCAGGTATCTCCTACCCTCACTGCTTAATAAAGCTCGGGTTGTGGATAAACTGAGTCTCTTCCGCGCGGCGCGGCTCACCGCCCGGGCCGCGCTGCGGGTGCGGCAGGCCGGCAGGAAGGCCGCGGAGCTGAGCGCGCTGAGCCGGAAGGCCCGCCGGGTTCCGGGCTCCGTGCGCGAGGACGTCGAGGACGGCGTGAACGACGCGTCGCGACCATGGATGTATTATAAGACCTTTCTTATAACCGTTCTTATAATACATCCATGGTCGCGACAGATCAACCACAAGAGGAAGTGATGTACTTCTTTCAAAATAAACATTTGACTGATGTCACATGAAGAAAACCACGTGAAAACCTTGAAAATCTCATAAATAATATTTCCTTTACCGTGTTATTTTTCTCACTCTTTCAAATCTCAGTTTAAGGTCCAACGTGAAGGATTTGTTCATGTGTATGTTTTTACTGGTGTAACATCATCTGGAATTTATGTGTGATTATTAACTCACAATGAGGAAGCAGGTCTGAGTCCACCGGCCTTCACTCTTTTCCAGGACCTTTCCAGGACATAATCAGTGATTATCTGGCTGACATGACAAACAGGAAAAGCGCCAAACGTAAATAAATTTCTTCCAATCATCGCTGCAGACAAATCCAAACGGATAGAAATGTACGGGCTCTAAAGGCTGAGGTTGGTCGGACAATAAAAATGAAATACAACTTGAAGTTTTCATGTTTGTAACTATGATTTTACTTTATGGAGAAATTAAACTGTGGCTGGTAGGTGAAAGAGTTTTGTTTGTTTTTTTTTTAAAGAAAAAAACTCAAAAGATTTAAAACTGTACCCTCAAGGCTATTGAACATTTGTGATTTTTTTTTTCTTTTTGTGGACTTTAAGGGAAAACAATCTATCATTTGTTTTATCAGTGTACTTAGACTAAAATATTTTGGACTGCTGTTCAACATTGGCTGACATAAATCCATGACAAAAATACATTATTTATTTTGAAGGAAACGTAGAGAACAAAGGACACATCACTTCTTTGCGCAGCTGATTTTGATGATGGGAAAATTCCGCATGAATAAGAAAAAGTGGTCGGACTCAAACCTGAACTTTGAACATTTTCTACAAAAACTGCACCAACATGCTCCCACGATAAAAGGCATAAAAACAAGAAAGCTGTTTAAACGAACCTCATCCTTCAAGAAGTTCTCTGCGGGCTCAAATTAATTTGAAATGTTGTTACAAATATTTATTATCCATCACTGTATCTCTGAGCTGAACGTTCTTATTTTCTGTTCTGTAAATACACTTGTTTTAATAAAGGGGGGGGGGGGGTCAACAAGCTCCTCCATGGCCGCCATATTTGTTGTCATGACAGACTTTTGAGGCTGAACGCCCTCTGGTGGATGTTTTGAGTAAAATCAATGCCAGGACACGCACGTGTTTCAGGTACGTTAGCCGGAACTTAGCGGAGCTGTGACTCAGTTTGATTCTCAAATGTTGTTGTGAACGACGGTGTCACAATTATGACAGTCATCATCTTCATCATCGCTCACTCAGCGGGGACAGACACATTTAAAAACCACCGACCGGCTGCGTCACAAACCCGAAACCTCTGAGGAAAAACCGCGAGCACGCGCGTCAGCTTGACAACACACTTAACGACGAACGTCAGAAGTTCTGCCTCGGTTATCAGCCTGCTCATTTAAAGGAAAGTTACTCACGTTACTCGGTTTCAGCCGCTTTAGGTGTGAAATCAATGTGCACGTGCTGCCATGTCACGTGACTTCAGGTGTGTTCAACCTGTTACTGGACGTTAATTTGAGCCCGAACACAATTTGCTCTGAATTTTTCTCCCTCTACAGGATCGACTTCATTCATCGCGGGAAATTTTACCCCCATGAACACCGGCACCATGTTCCTACAGCAGCCCTGAACGGACAAACAAAAGTTTTTAACAAATTTCACAGCTGCCGTGGGTTCTCCTGCGCTTTGAAGTGGAGGAAGAGGATATTCAGTTGCTTGCAGTCTGTAAATTCACCACCAGATGTCACTAAATCCTCCTCACTGGACCTTGAACGCAGAAAAGTTGTGCTTTACGTTAAACTTTCAACTTTCGGGATCAATCCCGGTACCCAATACATACAGTGCTAATTAAAAATGTGCAGATTAATGAAGTTTAAGTGGAGAAAAGTTTTTTAAAATTTTTTCAAAAAGTTTAAATTCATTATTCACTTAAATAAAAAAGTACTTTTATAGCACCAAAATATTCCTGTATCACAATGTGCTTAACTATAGAGCTCAGCGTAATGACTCGTGATTTGCTCAACAGCAGACGATCAGATTTAGATTCACACCCAAAACATCCGTAAACAGCAGAAGAAAGCACAGCACCACTTCCTGTTTTCTTGTTAAGTTTTTATTATGCTTAAAAAAGAAAATTAAAAGACAGAGGAGGTGGTGATCAAAGAAAAAGAAAAAATATATATTCATATTCAAATATCTTTATACTTTTCTATTCATATATGATTAACAATGCAAAGAAAATAATTCCCATAGTAGTAGTGCTTAAGTAAAGTTCAATATAGACTTTATTATAACAAAATAGGCAGTTTACCGAGGGTTAAATATCTGTCAAAATCTCATTGTACAATAATCGTCTGCGTGTTTGGGACACCTGCTGACACCTGGAGGCAGCAGCTCGTCTCCAGGGTCACGACTCAAATCACATGATCGACATCTTCTCCTGGTAAGACACTGACATCATGACGGACGTCTGACGGGATTCAAACTTGCGTCGCAGAGGGCGCCGCTCAAACACACTGCGGGTGAAATCACGCCAGAAATGTGCAGTTGAAATGTGTGAAGATCATGAAAGTTAAAAATCAGTCGTCCTGCGAGTCGTCTCGTCTCTTCAGGTCATTTTGTCTTTAAAGGCTGAAAATATTTCACGCTGCTTTTAATGCAGATCACTGATTTCGCCAGAAAAAAAACACTGAAGAAGAAACAAGACAACAGATCATTAAAACACTGACACAGTTTACTTGAGATCATTGAAACAAAGACGTTTCAGAGATTTTTCTTGTAGTCAGGAAGCATTTCCTCATGTATCAGGTAGGTTTTTTATGGTTTAGGGAGAGTTTACTTGTAATTAAATGTACTTTTGAATTGATCTCTACTGACGGTTCTTCACAATGTGACAGTTTTGTTCTTATTTAATTATACATGATTACTGTGTGTCTGAAAATTTGAGTTTTCTCATGATATCATCATTATGAGTTTCCTCTTAATTCTATTGATTTTTTCTTCAGTGAATCAGCATCCTTCTGAACAAAATGATCCAATTTGAAGTTTTTTCTAAAAATCTTTTTTTTTTCTCTTCGGAGATTTCTTCGGAGTTCTTAAATCGAATCATAAACTGAAATATTCTTTTTTTTCCACTCGTTTTGAAGAAAATGAAGTTTTTCTTTAGCTCCTTTACGGACACAAAGACTTGAGAAGATCGGGACTTTTTTTGTCATGTAGGTGAAATAACTGATGCTGTGACCTTTGACCTCATCCAATGAGGTCAAACTGAATGTCTGAAATGCAAAATGTTTGATTATAAAACTCGAAGTCATTGGGTGAAACCAGATGGTTGCTGGAGTTACTGTCGTATAATTTAATCTTTAAAAACATTTGCTGTTGAAACACGCGGACTGCAGCGCCCCCTAGCAGCACAGCAGGAACCCTGCAGAGCGTCCTCACAAACATCCTGCAGCAGCTTGAAGCAAAAATATAAAACTGAATCGACTCAAAAGTTTAAAAAAAAGGTGAAATGAGCGCAGAACAGAAAAAGAAAAGCTGTGACGTCGGATGCTGAGGTGAAGGGGCTGATGGGAAATAAACAGGTTATTAAATGACATGCTGTTAAAGCTCAAACGTGCAAAGTTTTGCTTTTTGTGTCTCCGCCTTCCTCCGGACCAACAGACGCTGCCTGAGACTGAAACTCCGTCCGTCCACCACGTTCACCTTACAAGACAAAAAAAACGGGGGAAAAAACCCACAAACAAAAACCAAAAGAAAAAATCTGCTTCGTACGTTTCTTCTCGCCACTTTCAAGGACACGTCTTCTTCTTCACCTCCTCTTCAGTTCTTCTCCCTTAAACATTAAGGAGCTGTACCGTGTGACTGTGATGTCATCATACTTCCTGTGTGCTTTTCTCTGCTGGTCAGGAAACCCGATGATGGAGTTCAGGCAAAAAAAACGGAAACGAAACACTCTGGTCAGCCGCTGTGTCAAGTCGTTGATCTGTGGGTGAGGGGGGGTGGAGGGGTGAGGAGGGTGAGGCTGCCGTCTGCAGGTCGACTTTTCTTTTCAAAATAAAACAAACAATCTAAAGAGCGGAGCGGTGGAGCAGACAGAGTTTTGTTCCTCCTCATAACTTCTCCTTGGACTGAACCCAGATGAACGGACCCGACTGCTCCTCGATGATCTGCTTCACCTGATCGTAGATCTCCTCCAGAGTGTCGCCCTGAACGATGGCTGAAAGGATCAGAAACGTCTCAGAGTTAGTGATGAAAACCTCAAGGGTCATGTGATCCTCTAGATTTTTTAACTCAAACAGTGAATTCATCTCTAACATGTTCTGTGTGTCAGTCTGACAGTCAGTGTCGTCAATAGAGCCGCAGTGACAACTTGAATAACTGATTAGTTGATCGACAGAAAATCATTTCAGTCATTTTTCAAATAAAGTTAAAAAAAAAAAAAGAAGCAGGTTTAGCCTCTTAAACTTGAGGATTTGCACGTTTTCTCTGTCATTTAAGATAATGAAGTAGTCACTTTGTTTTGTGCTGTTTGGACAGAAGAAGCATTTTAAAGACGTCACATGGGGCTCTGGAAAATAAAGATGAGCATTTTTCACATTTTTTTGACGTTACATGGAATAAACGATCAATCGATTAATCATATAAATGACGGATGATGAAAAAAGCTCGACAGCGAGTGGCTGTGTGAGGAAATTCCTGAACATTGTTACACGAAAACATTAAAGTTTACATCTTCAGTAGGAACCAATAAAACTGGAGCTGAGAGCCACAGACAGGAAGTCAGACAGTACTGAGGGACGGACAGACGGACATGTTGCTGGATTGGATCTGAACGTGAGATTTAAGACTGAATAACAGCAGATGGCCAAACACGTCCTCACACATTCTGTGTGACAGATAGAAAAACATCTCCAACCTGAACCTGAGGGGAAATGAAAGTCTTGAGAACAGGTTTAGTTTGGGGGCAGCAGGGGGCGCCGTCTCACCTGTGAAATGCTCGGTGAACTCCTGCTCCAGCTTGGTGGCTCTGTCGAATGTTTTCCTGCCCTGCTCCTCCGTCAGACGCTTGTTCATCTCCCTGCACCAACAAAGATCACATGATCACATCGCAGTTTACTGGGAGCGGCCGTGTTTCGTGTGTCAGGCAGAGGCAAAAAAAGAGCAACACACGAAAAAACTCCTGAACCTCCTTGCTGTTACCATGGAGACGAAGTTTGTTAGTTGACTCACATGATGTTCTCCACAGATTTGGGTTTGATGAAGATGGCGATGGGGTGAAGCTGAGCCAGCTGGAGTCTCTTGATGGCGTTCCCTGACACATCCAGGATACAGTGTTTACCCTGAACACCACAGAAGAAGAGGAAGAATGGGTAGAAAATTACACAAAACAAACATTTCAGACACAAGTTTCTGTTGTTTTTTTGTTGTTTTTTTGTTTTGTTTTTTTTGGTAAAATCTGCTGATTTTTATTTTTACCGAAAAAGGCGAGAAAAGAAAAGGGGAAGCGACTGAAACACTGAGTTCAAACTGGTTCTTCAAGAAGATTCACAGTTTTCACAGTTTAAACTGAAAACGACAAGAACGAGAAGCTGCGGCGGTGAAGACACAGCGGCTGCTCCTCTGTGTGAGGAGACGTTTCAAACCTACTCTCAATCTGTCACTGCCATCTTTTTCTTCCCGGGGCTCTGTAGCTTCTACATTTCGGACCAAACAGCTGCAGGAACGTTTTGAGAGGAACTGTCCACTGAGGAGTTCCTGGGGAGTGAAACACCTTCAAAAGCTTCTTGTCTGTTGCCATTTGCACCACCGATAGAACCCCCTGCTTGAGCTCTGTAAACTGACAACACTTCTACTTGACTTAAAACAACAAAAAAAGATTACTTCATTACCATTTCATACTTTTGTCCAGTATGTGGCGACAATGTACCATGAATCTCAAACTAAATGCTGTTAAATCTCAGTGAAGATATCACAAAACAGCGGTGATCTCATTACGAGCTCTGGTTGATGTTCTTCGTCGTCTTGTTAATACAGATGTTGGGTTTTTGAAAAGGGCGGCTGCTGACTCCTGAGTTCAACCGATCGACGTGCACTTATGTCACCACAGTTCGTCGTGTGCTGTGGAAGTGCTTACTCTGGAGATGGGGCTGAAAAAGGTTCCTCGAAACATCGTGTCCACGGTACAGGTGCAAAAAAAAAGAAGTTCTTAGAGCTATGAAAAGGTTTTTGTGTCTGAAAACACATCATGGCTGTTTGGTTTCAGTCTGACGACACATAACTTTGTTTCAGACGTCCACAAACAGATCTGTGCGATCAGTCGCAGACAGAGAACTACACGTCCCTGATTTCCCTGCTGGACATCCTTCACAGGTCCTGGTAGTTTTAAAGGACAGAAGGGGATGGTCGCAGCCAGAGAACGGGTGTCTGTACCTTCTCAGCCACCTCTCGGACCGACTGCACGCTGGTTCCATACAGGTGGTTGTTGTACTGCCCCGCCTCGATGAACCTGTGGTCCTGGATGTCCTTCTCCATCTGCTCTCTGGACACCACAAAGTGATAATCTCGGCCGTCTACCTCGTAGTCTCGCTTCGGCCGGGTCGTATCTGAGAGAGGAGGGAAAGTTTAACATTCACACGTTTTTTGATCAGTGTGACTGAAAACATGAGCCGCGCGTCTATGGACTTACGAGGGACGCAAGATCCAAATTTGTCAGGGAACTCAGAGATCAGGTCGTCGTTGATCCGATCCTTCATGGGGCCGAGGATGATGACGGGACGGGTGTAGTTCACTGTCAGAGAATACAGAGACTTCATTTTAGAAACTGAAATATTTCAATGCAGACAAAACTGAGAAATTATTTTGCTCAGTTTTTCATTTTTCTTCTTTGATATTTTGACTTTAATCTATGATTCCTCAATGTTTTCATTTGACGAACGGCTGGTCTCACCTTCCTGCTGAATGACGGGTTCATACGACAGAACGTACTCCTCCTGCCCGCCTACACACACACACACACACACAGGACAGTCAGTCAGCAGCTGAGAGGTTAACATAGAGTTAAACTAAGGGCGATCAGAGGGATGGAGTGAGATGAGGTTCATCACAGATCACACGTGTGTCTGTAGTTACAGTTACTGTCTGTACTAGGTGAGTTTTGTGATTCCTGTTTAGATTTTATGTTCAAATCGCAGAAACCTGCTTTCTTTAATGAGCTTCAGTTTGCACAGAAAATCCAGAGCTGACAGCGACCGGCTGAAGACAAACACGTGTTACAGCCTCATCTACAGAATCAGGACAGATGACACACGGCTCAACATGAGCAGGGAGGTCTGGAGCTTTTCTCCAGAGGGGTGAGACAGCAAGACAGACACAGAGCAGAGCCGAGTGTGACACGAATCCAAGACAACATTCAGTGAGCGAGAAAGACCGTCTGCACGGAGCAAACGAGGAGAGCTTTTAGTGAAAACAGACAAAAACCTGTTTTGTATTAATGTGAGCAAAGTGACTGGTGGAGAAAAACAGCAGGTGGCGCTAATTTTCCAGTCTGAGTCATTAAACAAACAGAAGAAGAGGAC
The DNA here is from genome assembly GCA_029822935.1 of Naso vlamingii. Classification (NCBI taxonomy): domain Eukaryota; kingdom Metazoa; phylum Chordata; class Actinopteri; order Acanthuriformes; family Acanthuridae; genus Naso; species Naso vlamingii. Next base: position 25,387,644 of record JAPQLA010000004.1, on the reverse strand, counting down.
AGAGCCAGATGATGTCATAAACAAGTTTCATGTCTGAATGTGAGGAAGGTCACAGCCCCGTCATTGTTGTTCGCAGCTGATGTTTTGCTCGTGTTTCCTGTTTTTAACGGAGTCCGTCTCACAATTTTTTTTTTTTTTTTGTCTCAAACTGAAAATGTGAGTAACTGGTGGATGCAAACACACCTGAAGTGTCTGTGAAGGTGTCAGCTACACCTGACAGGAAGTGGGCTGATTACAGGTCCATGATTAATTCTCATTAATACTGTGCACGCACACACACGCACACACACACACACACGTGTCACTCAGAGTCCATGCAGACGTCATGTCAAGCAGCACTCAGCCACGTTAGCAGGGAGATTAAGTGTGCGTGAGGTCATGCTGTTACTGGCCAATCAGCAGTTTGTGCTCATCAGTGAGGAAGTTAGCGGTTAGCGGGTTGAGTCGGAGGTCAAACGGATTGTTAGTGTTTCCTGTGAACCATCGAGTGAAGGCAGAGTGTCACACTTACGGTAGCTACTTTCACTATCGCTGGCATTAGAGGTCACATGTTCTGCAATCACAACAAAACACAGCGTCAGCGGGGAGCATCGACTTCCCACGGAGCTTCGTCCAGAGCCACGACATGAAACAGAGGACTCAGATGTTCGAGTCCACCAGCAGCAGAACAATCACAGTTACACAAACATCTCATTTCACTTCAAACGGCAGCATCATTTTGCAATCCCAAACTTTCCCAGACTTTCCAGGACTTCAATGACTACATCATGTGTCTGTCTGCATTATATGTCCAGCAACTATTAAACATCTGACTGTAAACCTGGATATGTGGATAAAATCACATCTGTGATATTTGAATTTACCAGGAAATCTGAAAATGTCCACGTGGTTCAGGGAACCTGAGACAGATTTTTTTCCCCACTATTTTCTGACATTTCACAAAAGACCAAACAATGAATAAACGAAGACTGTGAGAGAGAAACTCCTGATAAAAATAAGTTTAAGCGAAACAAAATCCTCCACAATTAATTTAACACAGTTTCAACTCGCTTGATAATCATTCAAATAAATAAATTAATTAAATGATAAAATGATGTAATGTTGCCGTCATCATCATACAATTCCATAAAAAGGTGATCAACAAAAACATTGGATCGTCCTTAAAGAGCAGAACACAAAAAAGATCCAATCGGCTCTGCTGCACATAAACACACACGAACATAAATGATGACTCGGCACAGGGCAAATATTTGTGGACGTCCCTTTAAATATTTGTAATTTAAATTCAAGCTTAAAGGGATAATTCACTTAAATGTATTATCTATCAATCTAGACCGATGTTCTGTGGGGAGCCGAGTTTTGGAGACTTCGCCGTGGAGATGCTGCCTTCCATGACTACAGGAAACTTTGCCGTTGAGTTTTTCAAACGTAGTTGTTGGTGTTTGAGCAGCAAAAGCCGAGAACCGTCTCAGTCCATCACATGTAAGAGGAGACAGAAATCTTTACGGCTGGTACGTCAGCACTCTGCAACTCACATCAAAACCCTCTTCATGGATGAAAAGCCGACAGGTGAGAGGAAAATATGTACTGTATGATTTTAAACTGTCACTTAAATGGAATCAGTAATTTTGAGTATATATGTATTAAGTAGTTTCGTTGTTTACACAAACAGAAATCAAACTAAATAAAAACTTCTCATGTTGTTTAATGATAGAATTTATAGTAGAATATCATACAGTGTTCCCCTACCATTGTACAGGCCTGGCGGGCCGCCAGGCCAAGAAAAAAAAAAA
>JAPQLA010000004.1:25363952-25379295 GCA_029822935.1 Naso vlamingii | reverse complement strand
CTGGGCAGACCCGAGTCCCTGGTCTTATCGTAATCAAACAGAGCTCTGAAAACACACACACACACACACACACACACGGAAAAACTATACTTGATTCACTCAAGTTGATGAAATAGCATTTATTCATTCATTTATTTTAATTGTATCATGAATATTGTTTGTTTGGTGAAAGTTTGCTGTACACTGCTTTTTTATTGGATATTTGAATTCATTAATAAAAAACATATAAAAAAAGATTTAAAAATGAATTAAATTATGTAAAATGTTTCTGAACTGTTCTGACGCTCCTGGTGTTAAACCAGTGAGTCACTCAGGTGAGCTGCCATCGTACCTGACGTACAGCGACCTCTTCTGACTCGTCCGCAAAGATCCAGAACCAGAACTGATGCTGCTGTTCATCATCTGCTCTCTCAGGTCGTGGATCTTCGCCTCAAACCGACTGTACTCTGGACAGGAAGAGCACGTTTACAGTTCAGAGTCCAACACAGAAAACTGAAGACACCTTCAGTAAAAATGATTTTTGCATTTCCAGGATTTTTTTTACGGCTACAGGCTCTACAGAATTCCAGGTTTTATATCTTTTCACAGTGGAGATCATGTGACCGTCTTAAAGGTGTCTCACCCTCTGGCCTGTAGTGTGCGATGATGGTCACTGTCTGTCCGGCGTTCTTCAGGGCGGCAGCAGCCTGTTCGTGGGTGGCGTTTCGGAGGTCCACCCCGTTCACCTGGACACAGCCGCACAGACGACAGCGTTAGACAGCGCTGAAACAGCAGCACTGATGTTACGAACAAATGGAGGCATTCAGAGCCGCACTCAGTTTCATAACCCCGCACAGAGAACAGCACAGACTCTGGATTTTCTTGCAGGAGACACAAAACAAGATCGAAGATCAGATTACCAACCAAAAACTGAAAGCTGCCTGTTTTATTTTCATCTGCTTTCTCATCCAATCCTTTTGTCTCCAATGGCTGTTAATCATTGTGATTTAGTGCATATTTTTCTCTGATTTCTACTGTCTTCTCTAAAACTCATTTCCTTACATGACGAGGATCAAATCCACCCTTTATAAAAACACATCAACATGGCACACGTGCAGTAAAAATCATAAAACTGCAAATGACCAATCACATTTATTTTAAATTTCTTCCTCTCGACTAGATGCCTGAAAAAAGATATCAGAGCAAATTTTCAATGATGACAAATCGACCTCATGTTCACATGCAGTCACGTGTGTGTGTGTGTGTGTGTGTGTGCGTACAGAGACGAGTCTGTCTCCTTTCCTCAGCTCTCCACAGAGGTCAGCTGGTCCTCCAGCGAGGATGAAGGAGATGAAGATCCCCTCGCCGTCCTCCCCACCCACGATGTTGAAGCCCAACCCTGTTGCTCCTCTGTGCAGAACCACCTTCCTGGGCTCCCTGTTGGACCACACAGCTGTCAATCATCCTGACGTCACATGACCTCACGCACAGCTATGCATGTGTGTGTGTAAATGAGAGAATCTTTTTTGAAGTTTAATGTTTTGATGTTTTATTGTCATGTGACCATAGAAGCTTTGTCAGTGAAAACGACTAACAACTAAAAACAGGATGTGACTGTGCGAATGTGAAAAGTTTTCCTGTTGCAGTGTGAATTTAGTATTTAACTTTTTTTTATTTACTCATCTTTTCGTCTTTTTTTGCAGAGACATGAAAATAATTTTTCACAGGTGAGATAAAATGTGATGAACATCAGGTCATGACAGTTTGAGTTTGGTCTCTTTGTTTTAAACACTGCAGCCTTTTTTACTTTCAAAGTGATTTTTCTTTCCCTTACCTACATACACGGTTACACATCACAACACTACGAATAACTCCTTGTGTGGAAAAAGTGTACTGTGCTATTGACCTGAACCTTGTTCCTCAGTGCGGGAGTCATGGTGGTTTGTGTGTTTGTTTGTAATTGCAAGTTCCCACCAGCAGAGGGCAGAGCAGCTGTGTTTCCTCCACATTCATCAGCTGCTACATTCACTGGCTGTGGAGCAGCGAGTTAAACACTTTGTACTGTTCTTATTGACACTAATTTCAGGTCCAGTGAAATCTGCTTAAAGTTATTTATTCTGTTTCACGTTTTTCACTAGTGTCGCCTTTTCTAAATTCCACAAAACTTCTGATCCTGGTCACAACCCTCAAATGACCGAATTTATCCGTTTATGTTAAAAATAAAAATTATTTGTCTTCAAATGTCAGTGTTCATGAAGTAATAAACCCATCACTGCGCCTGCTGTGTGATGTTTCTGTTCTCACCGGGTGACATCATCGTCTCCCGGCATGCTCTTCGGGGTTGGGGAGTAGCGTCCCGAGGATGCTGGCGGGGGGAGGGGCTGACCGAGGAAGTTGGGCGGGCTGACATGGTTCTCCATGTGCTGGGAGTACGCTGACAGAGAGAGAGAGGAGAGACAGGTCAGACGTTCACAGTTCCACCAGTTCCTCCATCCACGCAGCTTCGCAGAGCAACAAAACAAAAACAAGACAAGCCGTAAATAAACACGGTTTAAAAGGCTAAAGTTCTGTAAAACTTCACATCAGTCCTCTCTGACACACTCACTCTGAGCAGCAGGGAGTGTGTGTTTCAGCCTCTGATCAGTTTCTCTTCATCTGATCATACAACCGCTCAGAGGCTCCACCACACTCACCTGTCAGGCTCCTGTTACCACCTGACTGGACGAGGCCAGGCGTCGCCGAGGGGGTCGTAAACCAAACTAGTGACAAACTGAACCTGATCTGATCACAAACTGTTGGTGCAGAAAGCCACAAACACGCTTCATCCAACTGATACTGAAGAGAAACAACCGTTGCTGTTTTTAATTATCTGATTAATGGCAGAAATGGATAAAATCTTCATCCTCACAGCACAGCTAATGTTAGACTGAAACATCTATTAAGATCACGACAACCCATTCACTTTCTGAGAAATCCATCAATTGTCAATTTACTGACAGCAGAGGACGGTGCTGTTTGCCAATTTAAGGGAAAAAAAACTTAACAAAATGTTCTTTGTCTTAATGTAAAAATAGGACAAAATCCATATTAACACTAAAAATTTCTCACTGCATTAAAAAAACTGTCTGCAAAGGTCCAACACAGACAAAGATGTTAAATCCAGCGACGGCGGGGTATAAACGTTGGACAAATTTACATTATTGAAGGATACTCAAATAAAATAATAAATTCATGATTGTTAATTTCATCTTAAAAATGCTGATACTCGATTCGTCGTTCAGCTCGATTAATCGGCAAAAAAAGACAGAACTCTGCTTGTTTGAGCTTCTCAGCTTTTTTCATTCTTTTCTTTCTTATTTTACAGACATTCAAGCTCTGAATCTTTCTTTTCACATTTCACTGACAACATGCTATTCAATTTATTTAAAAAACAACGGATTAATCAATAATGAAAATAATAAAAATAAGTAATGGATATAAACAGCAGTTTGGTCATTAGCAGAGCACAACAACAGTGTGATCACAAAAAAACAACAACAAAAAACACAAAAAAACAGATGCTTGCTTTGAAATTTTGAGCCAAGCGTGTGAATGCCTGAACGTCTGAATTTTCAGAAGTTTTTGAAGTTTGAGACGACAGAGTCGATGACAAACAGCAGCGGCAGGTGACTCTGTTCATTCCTCTTGTTCTCTGATCCAAGCTGTTTGACTGCTGCACGTGATGCTGGAGCAGGGGATGATGGGACAGTCAGCTGCATCATCACAACAACCTCCATTTTTGTTTGTACGCAGCCATGATGGAGTCAGAGCACAGACTCGTCTCTCAGTCTTTACCTCTGGCTCAGACCTTTGCAGTCCACTGTGGAGGACCTCATTATTTATACTGCTGAACCCCCCACCCCCCCACCCCCACTCGTCACCACCAAAGTGTTGCTGTGTGAATTAGCTCGACAGCAGCTGAAGCTTTTGATGCAGCTCGATGCTCGCTGATTGGATTTGCTGTTCGTCCTTCACGGGTCTCAACCTCAACATCAGTGGAGAGGGGCGGGGTGATAAGACGGGGGTTAGACAGAGTAAAAACACACGCACACGCACACACACACACTCCTTGACCTTGATGAAACCGTCATGAGGTCGAGGTTCATCACGGCTCAGAGAGAATCTTACACGTGAAACAACAGATGTTAAATGGTACGTCATTTTCATGTTGTCATCACAAAGAATTGTGGGAAACCATTCTCTCCTTTTCTTTTGATGTGCTCCAACACCCGTACTACCTTACTATGTAGTATACCAGAAAAAGATTTAGTATGTCCCAATATGTAGTATGTGAAATGCAGTATGCCAGAAGTACCAGGATGTCCCACTACATCTGATTGGATTTTGCAGTATGCAAAGCAGCATTCTTTTTTCTGGCCATTCTGACCCACAATCCTCTGCACAGAGGAAAATACGTCACATTCGTCACAGTGCGTCACGTGAATATAAACAAAGCAGAGAGAGCGCAAACATTTGACAGCTGACTGACAGAATGACAAGCGCCGCAACGACACATGACAGCGATTTTAAGTGTAGTCCTAAATACTACATGAGCTTTGAGACTCCATACAGTTAATATTTGATTGATACTATTGCTGCACAAAGCCGAGAGGATCAATGAGAGCAAATGTTCACTTATGTTTTGCAAACCCTTCCTTTGTATTCCAAAATTGCACACTAAGGCTGCGCCGGAACATCAGAGTCCAAGTTTAAGGTGTACTCTCGTGACAAAGTAGTACGTCCCAAGTGTATGCATACCGAACACAACAGCATGTACTCTGTGAAGTTGTTGCAGTTTACCGCTAAAGAAAATGAGACAGGAAGCACTGAAGTGCACTTCTTCAGCACTGAGAGAATCAGCTCTCCTCGTGGCTGCCGCTCAGGTACATCCAGGTCATTTCACTCAGGAATCGTCTTAAGCAAAGAAACAGAACTCAACTGCAGCCTGAAGAGATGTGAGGGTTCATTTTGGATTGGTGGGATGAAGATACAAAGACTAATCCATGGTGACAAGCTTACAGTTAGGACAGCTGACTGTTAGAAGAGGAAGCGCATCATGTCACACATCACTTTACGTCACCAAACTGCTTTAAACATTTTGTCCTCCAGGAGGCTGAGAAAGTCTCATTTGGCTGCTCGGCATCCTCAGATTTTGTTCAGCTGGAACATTTGTCAGAAAAGCTTTGAACTAACATCCCTCAGCTGTTCTAGTCTCTACACTGTTTGTAAGAGACTTCATGTTGAGGTTGTCATTAACTCCTGCAAAGCACCAACACATACCGTGGACCTGCTGGAGACATCAGACTCCAACATGTTTATCACCAGTATTCATCAAGTCCCACAGGTTATTAAGGCTTTTTTTTTTTTTAGTCACTTCAGAAATACACTTTTATTTATAACTTTTATTCATCCTTTCTTGTTTATTCGACTGGTGCTGTTCCACATTAAAGTTGAGGCAGGCAGTTTGTTTTTGATGTCATTGCACTAACATCCCATAATAATATTTCAGCATTTTGTTATTCAGGTGGACTGAAAGAACTCCAGACTTCTGCTCCTCTCCTTGGTTCTGTACTCAGACCATGATGGGACTTTTTGGACGGTAATTTCAGAGAGCGTGCGTTCCTATTGGCTGCTGCACAATAAGCTTCTTAGCAACAGGTGACGTCGCTACCAGCTGATTGGCTGTTGAAACAAGTGATGTGCCTTACGTTCTAAGCTGCAGGCGACATCGTCAGCCGGCTTGAGTCGAGCTGAGACGGACCAGTTTACACCGCTGCAACTTTCCCTGCAGCCGTTTGGTCTCGTTGTGAATCTTTGCTGCAAACTACGACTTAAGAGAGAGAACGACAACAAACGAGATAGAACATGAGCGGGAGCAAAAACAGGGAGGGGAGGGGGCAGCAGAGCTGATTCCTTAGGAGTCTCATGCTACAGCTAGCTTGACTTCTAGACATTGCCGACCTCAGATTCAAATAAAAGATATTGAAACATATGCAGTCGCCTAAAATGCAGCTTCAAGCCGACACATTATTCCAATTTAAGAAGCCCTTTCTATTGTTCCAGTTGTTTGAAGAAAACAGTTTAAAGTTATATTTAGCATTTATAAACACATGAACCGGCTCAAAACTAAAGGTGACACTTACAGCTTCAAACTCCAGAATACGTAACCACGATATTACAGAACTCTGATTATTTAAATTTTATTTCCATTCTTTTAAGTCTGTTTAGCTGTTAGTCACTACAGCACCGTGTCTTTTATTCGCAGTTTGTTTTCATTTTCAGTTTCTAGTTTCTGTGACAAGCTTATAGGAGCTTACAGGAGGGCTGCACAAATACACAGTCAGAAGACCAGTGAAAGTTAGTAAAGTTAATAAAAACATAGTTCAGGCCACATCGTGTACACACACACACACACACAAAATGTTGTTATTGACTGAATGAAACTTTGTGTAAGACTCCTTTAATTTATGCTCACGTCTCGACTGATCAGGTGAATATGCTGTCACCTTGCTGCAGGACATAGTTTATGTTCCTCTGAGGACGTCACGTCACTAATAAAATCAAAGGGACAAACCCACTGTAACATCAAACTGACGGGACATTTATGCTGCATCGCTCTCTCTCTCACGCACACACACATAAAAACAGGACATGCTGCTGTCAGTGCAGGAAGATGTTGGACTTTTATCGTCTCAAGTTAGGATTGACCTTCCTGTTTGACTCTTTCAGTGATCCATCACGCGATGAGTGGACAGACGGTTCAGCTGGACATCAGTCCTCCCGTCCTCTCTGCTTTGTCCTTCAGCGTCTCCACATGAAGGTTCACTCAGGGGGTTGTTGGGAACAGATCCAGAGTTTGTGCTCTGAATGTGTCGGAGTTCTGCTCGCCTTGACTTTGAAACGTGTTGTTTGATGAACGCCACTGGGAACGACACCACCCCCACCCCCACCCCCCCACCCCACCATCAAAGACACACTGCAGTCCCCGCTGAATTCAACACTAATTCAGGGTCAAAGGCAGATAGTCAAGCGGCTCACATGTGAAGCAGGACCTGCTAATCTGTTTTGGGCTGCGTGACCTCGTTTGGCCGCTGAGAGGATGAAGCCACAGTTTGAGCACGTTTGTCACAAACATCAGCTGCCTGAACACAACGTGACGTCATCCAGTGACATAATGCTCAACGTCGTGGCTCAACCTGTGATCATTCAGGCTGAGGATGAACTGATATAACAGACATTTATAACACTATTACAAACCTCTGTGCACGTTTTGTTTGCCAGAAATCAAAGATGTTTCTCAAACTGGCCATCTCGCATCATATCTGATCTCCTCAACTGCACCTGAACGCAAAAGTCGCATTAACCGAATATATTCTGTCATTAACGTTTTTTTTTTATTATCAACGACGGAAAACTTTGCAAGCCTTCCTTCATTTTGACATCCAGTTGGTGGTGGATGTGTTAGATTAATTAGCTACTGACTAGAAATCTCAGTGTCCAGTGTAGCTTCAGCTTCCAGAACAAAATTAAAACGGCGATGAGAAGTCGTCTGTCCAAGAAAAAAACACAAAACCTGATGACGATCGCCTCTGCAGCGATCACGCTTGACGCTTTTAATATCACACAAGTGAGCGCACAGTTGAAATCCATACAAACCAGGAGGACGATTGTGGGAGCTGAATAGAGTTGTATGAACAGGGTCTGAATTAACTACATCTTATGAGAGGCCTTGCAGGAGAATGAACTTTAAAATCTGACATGTAAAGTGTTGAAACGTCTTGTTTTTCGGAACGTTGAAATGTCTCGTCTTGTTTCTGTGTTTCTGAGGGTAATTCTTGCAGGAGCGAGGTAACCTAGATAAGATGAGATGATTGGATGAGTTGTACAGCAACAGTATGTAACACCCAGAGAACCTGACACTCAACAGAGAACACTTGTAGCGGTCTCCTCTCCATGCTGCAGGATTAAAGGATCTGATTCATTGCACTGTTTGTTTTCTTCTAAGACGTACCAACTCTCAATTTCAACAGGTAAAATTTCCTTGACACGGTTTGAGTTCAGGCCACAGCAGCTCAGTTCAGTTAAATTCAGCTCATTTTTTTTGTCAGTGGTTTCTTTATGATTTAAATGGAATGGTCTAATTTTGTAACATTGCATTGTTCATTTGCCTGTTTATACACAATGGCACAATGTTTTTGGTGGCCTCCGCTGTGTGGGAAAAATCATTCACCTGCTCAGTGTGGCGTTTTATGAAGTTCATACAGGAAAAGTCTGAGAAAAATAGAGAAGTGTTGCATTTAACACAGTGTGCAACGTGTGTCTACATGAAACATGAAAGCACAGTCGTTATCAGCCGTTCAACCTTTCTCTTCAAGCCATGGCTTAAATGCTTCATCACAATTGGTTGGTGTGTTTATTTTATTAAAATAAAAATGAATGAATGAAAAGCATTATGTTGTATTCAAAAAAAAAGAAATTGCAGTGACGGATAGTAATTGATTATGACGGATTTCTTTTCATTTCTGTCCGTCAAAATGAAGGACAATCAGAAAGTCAAACTCAACCTGAGCCTGAATGAACCCACCAACACAGACCACAGCATGTTTAGCCTTCAACGCCAGCAGAGCCTCAGATTGCCTCTATTGACATCACAACAGGTGCCTCAAATCTGCTTTAGTTCACGTGTCTGACTGGTTGTGTCTTTAAAGAGGAATTCTCCCGTTCACTCTTACAGCATCAAACGCTGCAGACAGGAAGCAGTTCACAGTCAAACCTCCACAGGCGTGATCAAAATCGGATTAAACGTCCTCTGATGCACCGAGAACCCATCGTGCTCGTTTACATTTCATGGTAACAACTCTTAACGGCTCTGGACATCGGAGCCTCGCTCCACAAAAAACCAGAGCTCCCAGTCAGATGAAGCTGTAAACTCACGGTTTATGGGAATGAGTGGTGGCTCTGGTTCTGTTGGCGTGTTTCCTGCTGTGGGGAAGGAGAAGTCTTGCATTAACTTAAAAAGCTTCACTCACAGTTGGTGAGGTCGGGTGGGGCAAAGCTGTCGTTCATGAAGACACTGTTGGGTTTAGCCACTTTCAAGTAGACCACGTCAGGAGTGTTTTTCAAGGCAGTGACGGCATGTTCGTGGGTCACCTCCTCCAGGCAAGCGCTGTTCACCTGAACACAGCCGAGACAGATCACATGACCGTTACCACCCATCACATCAATCGAACAAACTTCCATCAGACTGCTGTCATTCTGTCAGGAACTGCTGGACTTCAGCAGATCCTTCACTGCAGTGAAAGTACTAATACCACAGTACAAATCACAGTATAAATAATGCAAGTCAAATACAAGCACCTTGAATCTGAACAAGTACTTGAGTAGATGTATTTGGTTATATTGCACCACTACATTACTCACAGTCTAACTGTACGTGTGTGGTTTGTGTGATGAGGCTGTTTATCAGCTCTTCTCATTATGAATGTGTGAATTTTGCTGAACAGCATCAAACATCATTTTTCATTCTCACTGCTGCATCACAGGAGGCAAAAGTACTCATATTCTTTACTTCAGTACAAGTACAGATATTTGACTGGTAAATCTGACTCAACTTCTTTACTTAAGCCAAAGTAATAGAGTACAGGTTGTGAAATGTTCTCAAAGTATCAAAGTACAAAGTTTCCCTCTGAAGGACATTTCTGTGCACAGCTAACTGAAGCTCACATCATGTTGATATAATGCAAAGACTGTTAAACGTAAAGGTAGAGTCAGCAGGATTTGTCCGAGCTGTTCCTGAACGCACCAGAAAATGAGCTGATTGTTGAGTCTCATTCCCAGAATGTCTCATAGAGACATGTTGTGTTGGTGAAGCGTCCTGAGCTCAGCCAAAGAGACAAAAACATTCAGACTAAAGTTACGAGTCTGTTTGGAAAATGGAACGAGGAGAAAGTTCAGATGTTTGTGTTTAAATGTAGAGAGGAAAAAAACACTCAAGTACAGATACCTGAAATAACTACTTAAGTACAGTAACAAAGTATTTACTGAACTTCCCACCTCTGTGCTGCATGATTTAGATTTTTTAGAATCCGGTGACACAATGTGCAGAGTTTTTTTTCATGTTTTTTTAGTGAAACTGAAAATCATTTCATGTTTTATTTCTAATGACAAAATGATGTAAACTTTAATTTAAGGTAATTTCTGATGATTTCTTCATGCAGCATGATATTACAAACTAAAGAGACTTTTTGTGACATTTCCTGTGACAAGTTTAAGTTCTGTGTTTGCAGTTTGATGCTTTACACATAAACTCTTTGTTGCTGACTGATGTTGTTTCTTCACTGCAGTTTTGGGGTCTTGTGGGTTTGTAAGTGATGAGTTTCTTTTCTTGTTCTTACATTTTCCAAGAGGAAACTCGCTACGTTTATTAACACTGATATTCTGATATGAACCCCATTAAGACAACACTCTGAATAAAACACTGCCGTGTAAACAGCATTTTCTGATTACCTTACTCCAAATAAAGTCATAGTCGGAGTACGCAGTGATCAAATTAAGACGTGTGGAGTATTCCAGTTTTAGCTGCATTATTGTACACACCTTTACACCTTAATTGCACTATGTCATCCCATCGGTGTATGGGCAGCGTTTTACGACAGCGACACACAATTGACGGCAGTCAAACTGCTTGATGATGCATACTCTAGCTTCCGGCTTCAAGTTTTTGGAAAACTAGGAAATAAAAAGTCGAAAGGTCAAACGGTAGCAACATGTTCGACTGTTGTGTTCCTGTTGTTGTTGTTTGATGTTCGGTTTAAGGTCAAATCCCATGAGAATAACAGACATATGTGGGTGGGCGTGCGTCTCGTGAGTCATTGATCAGACTCTGTAACATGTAAACGGGAATATGTGAACATAGTCAATGAGGCCATTACTCATTAACAGCAATAAATCAGAGAGGACTTTTTCAGTGTTCAGTGTGAAACAAACTGCGACGTCTCTTCCATCTCAAACATGTTTGTCTCATGTTGATAAAAGCTGGTCCAGCACAGAAGACTCTTACAGCCAGCAGTTTGTCTCCAATCTGTAGCCTCCCGTCTTTGTGTGCAGCTCCTCCTTCGATGATCTTGGTGACGTAGATGCTGTTGTCGCCCGGGATGTGCTGGTTCCCCACTCCGCCTGCTATACTGAAGCCCAGACCTGCAACACAACACGGACGGTTAGAGTCCACCTACAGTGTGCACTTACAGCAAACATGCTGCTACCAATTTAACAACAGCACTAATCAGAGCTCACACATGCACAAAAGCATATTTGAGGATGTTTCTGTGGAAACCAGGCTTTGTTCTTGAGCCTGGCTTTTTGTCTGAATAATCGTGAAGTCCTGAGGGATTTCGCTAAAGCTCTTCAGCAAACAGACACGATCCAACAACACATACATGCCATCTGATAGCTCCGCCGTCTCCACGAGGAGCAACAGGAAGCTCTGTGGAACGCACACACCTGCTGACAGCACATTTAAAACTCCTCCTGTTACCTTTGGGGCCTTTCACCAGTTTGATCTCCACCACTTTCTCAGAGACGGGTTTCCTCCTGCGGACGTAGAGTCGGACGAGTGAGCCGGCCTCCTTCAGAGCTTCAACGGCTCGGCTGTGGGTCACATCCCGCACGTCGACCTCATTGACTCTCAGGATGACATCATTGACCCTGAAACACAGGACGCCACAAACTGTCAATCACCTCCAGTTTGAGCTTTCAGACGGCTGAAGCATCATCAACATCATGAGCAAAGAACAGAGGCAAAAAAAAAAATCCAAAATCCAGTGAATGATGATCAGACAGTATTTAAAGGAGCAGTTCAACATTTTGGGATATATTTTACAATGGGATTACATTTTAACACATGAGAGAATATTGATCTTTTGCTCAGGAGGTTTATTGACAGAAATGAAACTAAGGCAGTTTGTGGTGTCCGGGGAAAAGTCTGTGCAGTTACTGCATGCAGGCGGATGGATAAACAGCATCGATACGTAACTGACAAACTCATTTTTACATTTCAGTCTGTGCACACTACACAAATGTTAACAGTCTCCAGCTCTGTGCTCAAAACACAAACCTGAAAGTAAAAATCTTCTGTCACTCTTACAAAGAGACAAAAAAAGCTTGCATCTCTTCTTGTCAGCTTGGATGAATAACAATGGACACTGAGCGTCAGGGAAAGTGTTTTGTATCAGAGCTGAGAGTGATCCGCCTGCAGCTGATCGACACTGTTTGTGATCTTCATCAGCTACATCTTCACTTTTCTGAGTCAATTTCATGTGTAATCTTTTGTTTAAAGCTCGTTCCATTTCATTTATCATTATGTTCTTTTCTGGATGAAATCTGCGAGTCATAGTTTAGTAAACGCTCAAAATTTGGACAATTTTAATTTTTTTTAATTTTCAAACAAAACCAAACAAAGTAACAAAGTGGAGATTAAATGACACTTTCAGATATTAGTTTCACTTTGCTTCATCCTTTTTTCTCCCTCTCCTCACTTTGAAACTGTTTTCACTGAAGTTTCTTTGCTTTCAGTTTTCAGTCGGACACATGAGCCTCACTGATGACTGACGGTCTCACAAACAGGCTTCATGTTAAAGGCAACCTGAGCCTGAGGTGTGAGAGCCACCACTCTGCATCCCACAGTCCATCATCATCACCTGGATCAGGTGTGTCAGACTCTGGCTGCTGCATTATGAATGAAGCAATGAAAGGCAGCTGCAGGGTTTTCTGAATGACGGACACAAACTGAACGATGGTTCATACAAACTCTGAGCAGGGACACGAGGTTAGAAAACTGACTCTGGATCAGTGAAGAGTGTCGTCTCACCTGAGCCGTCCGTCCTGAGCGGCTGCTCCTCCAGGTATGACTTTGGTGATGAAGATGCTCGGATCTTCACCGATGTGGGGGTTGTCTGTGCCGCCAGCTATGCTGAAGCCCAGTCCGGAGTTCCCCTGGATACCATGACAGTCACCATGGCAACCACAAGAAAGTCAACAAAACAAGTTGACAAAAGGAAATTACAGCCCCAGCTGCAGGTGAGTGATTATTCATTCAGCATGTTCAGCTCTAAGTTACAAAAAAAACGAGTGATTCGCAGAGGGAAAAAAAACAAAAAAAGCTGATATTAACAAAAAACACCAAAACCACTTTTCTCTGAGGCAGCTGAACTTCTGACATTCATTTTTAATTCAACAAACAAATAGTTTTTGTTGGGGACTACTTTCTGTGGCGGATTAATCCACATTTGATGCACTAGTGAGCTGAAATGTTTTATTAAGTGAACAAGAAAAAAAAACCTCAAAAATTAAACTGCCGCACTGACACACAAGAAAACTGAAAGCCTGAGGTCTGTTCACACACACACACACACACACAGACAGACAGACAGACACACACACAGACAGACAGACAGACAGACAGACACACAGACAGACAGACAGACAGACAGACAGACAGACAGACACAGACAAGCAGACACACAGACAGACAGAGACACAGACACAGACACACAGACACACACACACACACACAGACAGACAGACACGTGTGTGTGTGTGTATGTGTGTGTGAGTCTCAGCTGGCGGCTCAGATGTTTTTTTTCTTCATGCTGCACTGAAAATCACTTGCACTTGAAGAAGCAGCACTAAATTAGGACACGAAAAAAAGGGAAGATGTGACAGAAGATAATAAAAGGATTTCACCGCAGGCACAGAAACAGATTAAAACACAGCCGCATTAAAAACAAAATGTGTGTGTTTGTGTTAGTATGAGCGACTCACAAACACACACGTGGATTGTTTAACAGAGTCGTTCAGAGTTTACCAGCATGTCCTCATTTCCACACATTTCTTTCATTTTTGGAAACTTTTGAGACGTCCTGCAGGTTTGTAAAGACTCCAGAACAAAAGTAAAAGTACATAAAAGTACTGCAGTGTGTCAAAGTCAAATTAACAGGAAGTGCTGCCAGCAGCCTGGGCACGCTGAATCCTCTGAGTTATGGACTGCAGCTTGTTTATGGGAGAGTCACGGCGGCTTCCTCCGAAACAACATGGCCGTGATTCAAAGTGAAATAAAAAGGACGTCGTCTCACCCTCTCCAGCGTGATCTCCTCATACTCATAATCAGCCTCCGTCCCGTTCACCTGCACAAACACCAAATGTATCAATTAATTACCTGTCAGGTCACTTCAATAAATCCACAGGGGCCTCATGTTCGCAGCTGACACCTGAGAAAATATTATACCAAACACACAGTCTGTTTACAACCTGCACATTATTTATTCCATGTATGACAATATGGTGACAACATACAGTAAAGTACAGCAGTACTGTCAGCTTCATGTATTAAATATTTGTAACAACCTACTGATGTGACAGCTTCAGAAAACAAATATCAAATGTGTTTTTATTTTTAAGAACTGATTATCCTGAAGAAATAAAGTCGTATCATTTGAAGCTAAAACAAGAGTTTGAAAGGCAGGAAGCAGCAGCCTCAGTTTTTGAAGGTTTAAGGTGTCAGAGGAATAAAGTTGCAGCGGTGCTCATGAACTGATGAGACTCTTTGAGTTTAACAAAGTGAAAGCAGGGCGAGCCAGAGTAATAAGCTGCTTTTTCAAACTCCCTTCTCTTATTTTCTCAACATCTCACTTCTGCAAATTAAGCTGGTAGAGATAAAGTGCGATCTTGCTGACAGCAGCCAACATCGCGGGCATCACACAGCCAATCAGAGGCCAAGCAGCTGTTTAGTCCCCGTCACCAATTTAATTTAGACTGATCTGATGTCAGGAGCGAGTCCAACAAGAACAGAGACAAACTGCGACTGAACGGACGCTGCAGGAAACACAAGACTACAGGAAGCTGCTACCTGTCCTTCACATATTTTCTACTCAGAGAGACATGAACAGTACGATGTGCTGTCTCTGTTAACGATTTCAGCTCCAAGTCCATCGTTTTCCCCTTCTTTATGCAAAAAACCCAAACAAACAACAACAAGATACTGTGTTAAAGCACAGCTGAATAAAGCAGCCAATACAAACCTGGACTGAGTCACAAAACGAAGGTTTATATCTAATTTCAAAACAGCATCAGAAGGTCCATTTAGCAGCTGTTCTGGAGCTTTCACCCACTCTCATATCAAAAATAAAAACGATTTGCTCAGTTGTTACTAAATGGTAAATGTTTACATTTCTGAGCACTTGCCAACTTTTTTCCTTTTTGTTATTTTCCTCCCTCCTGAGTTCCAGACAAGAAGATAGATCCCATTCTTTGGACTGTGTGTGCAGTAACA
>JAPQLA010000004.1:25350963-25362122 GCA_029822935.1 Naso vlamingii | reverse complement strand
CCTGAAGTCATCAGATAAACTTTCCAACAACTCTAAACGGTCCTGTGTGCTTGTTGTGACTTGTTTGTTTACCACGTTATGTTATTTTTACACTCACATCAGCGCTTCACGTCATTTTAGAATCAAATATGTACCAAAAGTAAACTGCAGGGGAGCATGTGTGCCAGTAAACATCAGAAGAAGAAATTAATGAAGTACTACATGAAGTGCTAATGTGAGTCTAAAAATAACATAACGCCGTAAATAACCAAGTCACAGTACCTTTAAGGTTTGTGTACAGTGTTTGTATTTTATGTTAAATATGTGATTGGTGTGTCACACCTCAGGAAGACTGGCAGACATCATGGCACGAGCTGATGTTGATCCTTGAAAATAAAGTTTTGGATGAAGTAGAAGCGATGTGTGTTTATCAGAATGTTCACACAGCTGTTTCAGATTGTAACAGGATCCACTTTTTGGCAGCTGAGGTTTTTTACAAATATTTGTTTGTAAATGTTGAAACAGAGCTTGATCTTCATCAGTTCATGAAGTTTGTAATTAATGCATCACATGAAATATTCACACCTATGATGCATCCATGATAATATCCACTATTGCTCAGTTGCTTCAAAATGTACCAAAAACTCAGCTTTTTTCTCATGATCAACCTCTTTCTCTCCTTGAAACAGTTTTAATTTATTGTTATGTCTTCAGCACCAATCCAGCGATAAGTCTTGTCTCTAACTTGTCTAAACTTCTAACATTTTTTTTAAAAAATCAAATCCTTTTCCAATTTTTCAGAATGATAGGAGAGGATACGGCTGCCATGAAGGCACCAAGCAGCCTGAACTAGACAGTCGAGTAGGAAGAGCGGTAAATTTAACCCACACAATCAAATCACCACTTCAAATTTCATGTGTGAGTGATTTATAGAGAGAAAGTCAGCAGCAAAAAAACAAATGTGGTCGAGCATGAGGGGACGCCAATAGCAGGTTACGTCAAATCAACATATTTCTAAATGTTTCACATCAACAACATGAACATGAACAGTGACAAGAAACAGGTCAGTGATCTGTGGAGTTTGACTGCTTCAGTTCACCTCAGTTAAAAACAGAAAGAACGGACATGACCATATCTCGTTTGCACACAGAGAACACAGTGAACTCACATATGGAGGCGTGTCCAGGCTGTCTGTGTTGACCACCACAGGAGGAGGGTTGGCCTGTGGAGAGAGGACACATCACAGTGTCAGAGGAAACATCTCTGTAACAACCTGAGCAACCTCCCACAGAGCTCCACCCCTGCAAACACAACACACACTGGACCCGAGCTGTCCGCCATGCAGCAAATAAAACATAGCACTGACATCAGAGATTGACTCTCCCCATGACACCACAGACCAACTGAGGATAAAACAGGAAGCCGGTGGATTTGAGCAGAGATTAGTGAGGACAGAGCAGTCGGTACGTACATGGTGGCATTTTACACTGCAGAAGATACAATGCTGAAGCATGAAGCCTAAATCAATCAAACCAGGTCCTGAAGGATGGCGACTCTGCTCCTTCACTTCTTCTTCTTCCTCTTCTGGCTTGTAAACTCAGTTTGCGCCTTGCTCACTCACTCATGCTCTTTCTGTCTGCTTCGGTCGCTCGTTCAGTTTCTGCCCGGGAGGAGCCAGATGGGCTCTTAAAAGTCATGTGGGGGAAGTGTGGCATTTCTCCCACTGTTTCTATCTCTAATCTGCTCACTTCATCAGAGCCACAGCTGGACGGCAGACAGGGAACTAAATTCTACACAATGACAGCAACAAAAACCAGGAGCAGCCAGACAAATGAGGAGACAAAGCTACAGATGCATGGAGCAGAGAGAAAGACAAGAGGAGGAAAATAAAAAAAATAAAACAAAAAAAAAGAAACCTGTGACGTCGGAGGGATGATGGTGGTCTCAGCTGCGATTGGCGAGACTGGGATCACAGGGATTATGGGAGAGGAGGGCGGGGTGGCATCCGTCTGCTGAACAATAGCATGGTGAGGGGTCAGAGGTTAGACAAACACAGTGCAGCACAGATGAGCAGCAGGAGGAGCAGTGGAGGGGAGGACGGACGAGGATGTGTGCGTGTCCATGTTGACTGGCAGGTGTTGTGATCAGTGTCCTTGTCCCGTTTGTTTTCATCGTGTCGAGGTGCCAGTGGGGAGGAGTCTGACACACAGGACAGGACGGCAGGCTGTCAGACAGGTCGGCCAATCACAGCAAGAAGCTCTGTGATTGACAAATTACCTGACACTTGTTCTTTTCGGACAATCCTGATGTGACAAACTCTGCCCATCTGCTGCTCTGAGAAGATTAAAGCCATACTACGTGACCTAAGCGTGCGTGTGTGTGCGTGCGTGTGCGTGCGTGTGCGTGCGTGTGTGTGCGTGTGTGTACGTGTGCGTGCGTGTGAAATCCTTGGTCCCTCTGTACAGCCTCAATAGGGGGTGGATGCTCTTTTGGTGATTACTGAAAAGCAGCGGAGAGCAGAGAAGTTTAACCCTGACAGCCAGCGATGACATCAGCACAGGAGGTCAAAGGTCAATGTGTTACAGCGGCAGGTTTGCTGTTTGCACTACTCTGTTACAGCTTATGTAATTCTAGATTTTAATGTCAGTGTACATGGTACTATAGTACACTGTTATTAAAATAAATAACTAAAAAAGCATCAATGGATAAATGATTCGAGTTTTAATTCTCTGATAAAACAAACTAATTCAGCCATCAATCAGCTCAGTGCCACAGACAACCAGCATGAAGCCAAATCATCGTCACATCACTGGAAGCAAACACTAGTTTGCACTAAGAAAATAAACTGATCCAGGACCTCATTTCAAAACAAAGTAGCCCTATTAGCGCCCCCTGTAGGCTGTGAAACTCTGCACACTGTGAACCAAACAGACAGCACAAATCAAGTTTTTGAATTGTTGCTGACATTTCTGATTAAATCAATGAATTTGTGTTTAATTCCTTTAAATAACAGTCTGTTACTAACATAAGAAATAAACACATTTTATATTTTAGGGCACATTTGGTTTTTCTGAGGCTTAATCTGCGTTTGCATATGTTGATATGAACCTTAAATTCATCATTTACTGACATGGGGTCAATCCTTCATTTATCAGGGACAAAATCAGACATGAATTCAAGTCAATTCAATGTTAATGTTTCATTGTTATGGTTGATTTGTTTGCCTGCATGTTATTTGTGTCAACAATGTGTGCAGTGACCCTTTGCCTGTCCAACAAAGGCCACCACAGATGCTGATTACAGTTTGTTTTACACGTGTGCAAAGTATGACGAGATGAAGTGTCCAATGTTCCCAAACATAAAGGATTTATTACTTACAGTTTGTATTTTCAACATAAAACACAGATCACTTTCACTTTATCTGTCTTGAGTCTATTTTCCACTAATAGACACTCAAAAACCATCATATTCATAAAGCACGGTCAAAAAACTGTTTGCTTCTCCCCCAAGTTAGCACATCTGCGCTAAATAACCCACTGACTAAATGAACTCGCCAGACAGACTTGACCAACCGACAGCAGCGCTGCTCCCCCAAGTGGTGGGAGGTTTAATAAAACAAAATATGTACTGTATCATTAACAAAAGTGGCTCTCACAGTTTGAGATGTCTCTGACCTGAGGTCGTGACCCCGCTAATGTTCTACTGCATAAATCTATATGAATTATTCTTAGCGTTATTTATTTATCATTTATTTAACATGAGCAAATATTGAGGTAAAACAACCTGTTTGGTTAAAATACTCTTAACTAGACACAAGAAGGCCAAAGTTTATCTTTCAAAGTACTTACAAACAATTTGCAACAGTCACCTTTTAACCATGATGTAAAAAAAACCTCTTTATATTCACAGCATAAATGTTTTCATAAAGACACTTGATGCTTTCTATGCATCCATGGTGAACTTTGTTTCTGGCAGCGCTTGCAGACAGACTCGATACCTTCTGTGCACCAATCTACCTTTGAAAAGCCCGGCTTAACACGTTAAACTGTAATGAAGAGAGGGGAGCATGAGTTGGCCTTCATCACTGTGACCTCTATTATGCAAGAGCAGGACCTCGTGAAGCTGCTGGCAGGAAGTGCCACTCTGTTTCCAAGAGGCTTAATTGTTGTGCTGCAGCAGCAGAACTTGGAGCCCATGGAAAACCAACAGCTGCTAAAATTAGCCCCCACAGATCGACCACATTGATCCGCCAGCCCTACTTCTGGAGCGCCGTTCGGAAAGCCGCCGACAATGGGGCTTAATTGCTCCCAAAGAACACAAACTGGTGTGACAAATGCAGCAACATGGCGAGGGCAGAGTTTTAATTTAAACAGAGTGATGTTCGGATCTTTGCATAGATGAGCTAAATAACTGAGGACCATCAACACTGACACACCAGCTATCCAACACAAGTGAGCCAAACTCTGCTCACAACAGACAACTGCAGAGCTGTTACTCAAACTAGTAATCAATTCGTCGGTAAGTTAAAGAACAACAAAGCTTCTCTTTTTCCAACATCTTCAAAGTGAAGATTTACTGCTTTTCTGTTTCACACATGGAAAGTGAAAATTCTGTTGTTTTGTCTGTTTGTCAGACAAAAACATTTGACTAAACTTTGATAGGCATAGTTCAGCTTTTTCTGACATTTTATAAACTAAATTAAAATATGATCAATATGTCCGACCGACACTAGATTAGTTGATGCTTATAACAAAGTTAATATTGGAGAGTTTAGGAATCAGACGATAACAAATCAGCTGATTAATTTCCTTACACAAACACACAAGAACGAACAAAACTAATAAACAGTTTAACTTGTTTGGTGAAGACCTTACACAAACATATGAAGACACTGGGTACGTTATGGAGGAAAAATAAGCCTGGTGATGGGAGCTGTTTGTTTTTGAATCTTTGAGACACCATTTTGATTAAAAACAGATTTTGCATGTAAGTTTCTTGATTCAAAAATGGATTTTGAATTAAATGAGCTGAAAATAGAATACTGACGCGAAAGACTGAAAACTGTGTCCTATGTGTCAAATCAGTCACAAGTGTCCTTCATCCACTGAAACATCAAACAAAACTGGCCATTAGGATAAATGACTGGGAGCCTCCTTATTTTAAAAAGTTAACAGCATTATTTCATTAATAAAGTGTTTAAAAAGCACATTAAAGTCTCCCGCCTGCATGAAAGAAACAATATGGGGTGGATTTCTCTGCTGTGTTTTATTAACATCATGGGCCCTGTTGTTGATCTACAGCGCAGTTAGTCTAAAGCGCACGGCGCGAGTTAACCTGGGGCGTGTCCAAGTCCACTTTGACGGTGCATAAAGTGTAAAGTAAGGCGAAACACTCTTTGGGACTTGAGTGCGTTTTTGCAGTAAAAAGGAATAAACCAGAGTGTTGTCTCTCATTACCTTTAACATCAAGGTGCACTTGGACAAAGTGCATTGCTATTAAGATGGCGGAGACAATCTGTTACAGAAGTTAGTGGTTCTGCGCATGGAGGTGTGTGAGGTGAAAGCGCATGAGCAGATCATCTACGGGAGCATCAGTCATTTATCAGAGGCAGAATCCTCATCTTCTAGCTTCACCAAACCACTCAGTATGTTTACATGATGTCAGAGAAAGTCGATTTATTGTGTTAGTCCGGCTAAATCCAGACTTTTAAAATGCATGTAAACGTGTTAGTCCAACTGAAATCAAAATTCAGCCTTTTTCTTTTCGTCAAACTGATTTTGAAAACATGGGTATTGTTGGCACTGTTTGAGAATGACTGAGAATATATTTCAGTTGTTCAGATAATTTATCTCTCTGGCTCTGATCAACATATCGATATATCACAGAAACAATCATTGACTGAAGACCAAATCAATTAAATATCAAATAGTGTGTACGGCACTAATATACAGATACAATAAACACAAACAGACTAAAACAACTGAACATAAAAATATGGTTGAAAAAGCAGCAGCACTGAGTTTGATGGATGAAGATGAATCAGAAGCTGAAGCACAAAGGTGTGGTTCTGGTTTTCAGCTTCAGATGTCATGACACCACCACATGGACAGTCTGCATTGATTCTCCATAAACTGACACACTGTAGTAACTCTGATATCAGGTCACATGCACATGCACGCACACACGCACACACGCACACACACACACACACACACACACAAACACAGAACATGTGCCATGTGAACTGTCTCTTAGCTCAGGTGATTTAAAATGTCACCACAGGATGACTCTGATCCCTCAGTTACTTTAAGGGTTGAGGTCACAACACCAAGACAACAATATGATGCTCATGTTTCAGTCACAAAACCAAAACAGCACTTTCTCCAATCGGTTTTTAACAGAAAACAAGAAGGTCTTGCGGGTTTGAATGTTGTAAATAAATGTTACTGATGATGTTCCTCAGACTCGTGCTGATGAAGGTTTGAGCACAAATTCATGAGAGATCAAGAGGGTTAGAAATTTCAACAACTACAAATTTTCTACACATCCCTTTAATCAACATAGAAAGTTTAAGAGTTAAATGTTGTTGGATGCAAGAAGCCATACAAGCAAGTCAGCAAAGTAAAAATGTTGAAAACTGGCAACATTTAGATTGAAATCTTAAACTTCGATCAAAGAAAAGTAAATGATTCAGTTCTACGTCTGTCAGCACCAACTCTATGCGACACGCACTTGGATCTGCGAACCTCTGTACCTTTAGGTTTCAATTTGGGGCCGTGTACTCTGAGCTACAAAATCTGTACTCCTTCAAAGATACACTCTCCAGCCTTACCTGTGACACTGCAACAGACCTCTAAGACAAAGCGGTGGGGACAGAACTGAAGCTTTTGTCCTGCATAAGAACCAGCACAAAAGGTCTCCTGACTTCAAACTGAACATGTGATCAATGTTGAAGTACCTTACTGAAAGAGAAGGGTACCCAGGGTATTTCCGGCCTGCCTGCTGCGTGGCTGCTGCTGACTTTAGCGGTGCTCTTGGTTGGGCTTTTCTTGACACTGTCCCGAAGGTTGAGGAAACGACTGCGAGCTCGGCAGGATGCCGGCACAGTGCATGTGGTAAAGGTTGACAGAGATGCCTGAACCTGCGGATGATTGGGCTGCTGTTGTTGCTGCTGTTGCTGTCGGTGGAGCTCGATGGCGTGCTGCCTCTGGAGTGGGTGCAAGTGGGCGATGGACTCCTGCAGGTTGATGTTGACCCGTGGCAGCTTCTTCTCGGCTCCGTTAATGGCCTTAGAGGTGAACTCCTGCCGGGGGTAATGTGTGGTCATCTTCCCGGAGGAGATTTCCAGTTGGAGGAGGAGCAGATGAAATAATAATTTATGAATGGTTCCTTCAGATGTGGATGGGGATGTTCAGTCTGTGTAAGGCAACAGATCCAAACTCAATCCTGTTACTCAGACTCCACCACCTCCCTGCACCACAAAACACAATCACACTCCCTCCTCTGTGCTTTACTTCACCCCTCCCTCTTCAGAGGCTCTTTCTCTGTGACACCCTCCCTCTCGTCCTCTCTCGTTCTCCTGCCAATTAATCGGCTTCAGTGAGCGTGCCACATGTCAGCATGAGGGAGGGCGGCTCCATTCGCTGCATGAATAATCGATGTTGCCCCCGGATTCAGATACAGCGGCGTGCATGTCAGTCTCTGCAGCGAGGGAGGGGGTGCAACGAGGACTCCCAGTTAGCAGCTGTAGGCAGGCAGAAAGCTGCAGCTTTCTTTGGGAAATTCTCTGCAGACGCTTTAAGCCTCTGCTGAAGATAAAAACCTGACAGCCCTCGCCGGCTGTTAAGGCCTGAACCACAACTGACTGCTGATGTGCCTTTTCTGAGGGGTTCTCTTTTCAGGGCTGCAATTGGATAGTAACATAAAAAAGGTTATATGTGAATATGAGCAGTAATTAGCCTAAAGTCCCAAAGTAATGGCTGTTCTGACAAAACAACAGTTTCAAAGTAAAACTAAATGAAATACTTAAAGGCTGAGTCCAGTGAACAAGCACGTTGAACAGACTGAAACCAGAAACCACCAAACCTAAAACTGACGGTATGAATGGATCCATACCGGTAAAAAAGGTAAAGGTACATTTTTGGGCACATTTACAGCGTACACTGAAATGTGGTCTCTGCATTTGGCCCGTCCCTGAGGAGCAGCAGGCAGCCACAGTACAGCGCCCGGGGGCTGACTCCAGATTCTGAGTCAGTGCCTCGGTCAAGGGTACTGACTGAAGACAGACCTAACATACATGTTTTGATGGTGAAGCAAACCAACACAAACATGGGAAGAACATGCAAACTCCACATAGAAAGGTCCTGCCACAGCTGGGAATCAAAACCAGGACCTTCTTCCCATAAGGCCACAGTACTAACCACTAATCCACCATGCCACCATTGCTTGAAATAAGCAGCTGAACTAAACAAATAACGGAACATTTTGCTGTTGTTTAAAGTTTTTATGACCAGGAGGTAAAAAAAATATCCAGATGGAGACACTTTGAACCAAAAGTCAAGAGGTGGTTTCAATCAAGAGGGTTCATCCTCTGGGGAGTTGGGCTGGTTACCATGTGAAACTCTTTGATCGCAGGTCCACTGTGATACTTAAGATGCCAAACTGAAGGTGAGCTGGTGTCAGGAAGTTTGCTGGTTTAACTGCAGAGTCACTACAGAAAAGATGTTCAAGACGCTCAAGTGATGGCAGGTGAGAGCTGTGTTCAAATGTAATTCAATAACAGATGAAGGTTGAACTATTTTTCACCATTTAAAAGCACAGCGGCTTAAAATAAACACACTGTACAGGTATATCGTGTGGAACTGCCCGCTTGAATCTAAAACGGACTATAATTAATAATTGACATGACAACAGTAAACTCTTTCTATGTAACCTTCAGATTTTAAGTGCAAAACTTGAACCAAAAATTTGGAAATGCTTTTATTATATATTGTTTGAAAACGACCGCGGCAGAAGCGGGATGATCAACCTGTAGGTGCGCGTTTAATGTTCTGAAGTCACTTAACCAAGGCGCCTTCACATCGTGCCTTCAAACCGTGTAAAGCACACCTACAAGTTGATTATCCCTTACTGATGAAATGTTTTCAAACACTGACATCTGCTTATTGGACTGATGTGAAACATCTCAGCTTTAGTACTGATATAAAATCTTAAATGAACACCAAAAAATAAACCATTTATTTCCAGCCTTGTACAGACTTATTTGGCTTTTATGTTATGACAGATGGTGCTGCGTCAACCATAAGAATAACACTATTCCCCAGCACCTATTGTTGATTAATAATGGATGAGAAAATAATTAATACACCATAAAACATACCTCAGAGTAACCCACATACTAGGGCTGACATGACAATGAGCACTATGCAGTTGGACAGATTTCAAAAGTGGATTTGAAATCCAGGAGGAGAGCGGGCATTTGGTGGGAGGAGCGTTTCCAGCCGCTGTGGGGAAAACAAGGCGATACACTGACCCACCGACATTTCATCTGGTTATATGACAGAACTGTAACAACAGACCAATAAAGCAGCCTGGACGGAGTATCTGCTATCTGCAGTCCCTGAACATCTCGTTTCCATCCATTTTCACAACTGCAGCATGTACACACTGTTTCAATGTATACTGATGTGCATCCATGCTCTGCTGTGAACATCTGCATTGTTTCTGACATATTCAACCGTCACCTGAACAATAAAGGAGGTTATTGTTTTGTTCAGCCTGCAGACTCAATCAGAATCGACATGTGCATGAATCTGGAAACTGACCCACATCATTCATGACAACAAGAACTCAAACACAGCGTTTAGAGAACAAATCAATAGGATAAACTGTACAGAACATATCGCAGCACACATGTGCATCACAGTGAGACTCTCACTGCTCTGTCCTCATCAACACATCCACTGTTTCCTGCTAAAATCTGAATCCACGCACAGAGAAATGCAGCCCGGACTGACTCTGAGGACCTGCTGCAGATTAGGATTACTGCCTCCATTCTGCTGCTGCGCATCTGTAGCTCCCCCTGCAGGCCACACTGGTCAACACACAAGAAACACACAACCACTTGTGCCAGTGGGGTCATATTAGGCATGAACATTTGAATGTTGCTATGTTCGTTCTACATAACATGAGTTTTGGCATAAATTTAAAATGTTTAAACATGGAGGAGCGTTGCTGGAGTAATTTTGTTTCTTCTTCCTCATTTATGTGCAAATTTATGCAGCTGGAGCTACAACATCTGTAGGAAACTGATTCAGAGGAAAAAAAATCCTGTTTATCACAGCTTGCATCTGATTTTCACAGTTTGGTTTATCTGCTTAATTAAGAGGAATAATGCTGTCAGCACCAAATTAATCTGAGATCTGTGACATCAGAAAAAACAAGTCAGGTCAGAGACAGCAGCAGATGGACAGACCAGCAAGACAAAACTATGAATGATCATAATAAAACTGAAATCCCAAGTTGTAACAAGTGGGAAACTGATGTTACCACAATGTCCAGCAAACCAAGACACAGAAAACATGCACAACCACAGTGTCTGGTAACAACAGAACACAGTCCAGCCACATTCACACGAAAACAAGTGCTGCAAACTGACGGCAATTATCAGAATTACATTCTGATGCAACAGGTAAAAACTGCAATGCTAGCATTCAAATGTTTGGTCACTGAAAAGATTTATGGAGCAGCAAACAGCAGCAGTCACAGCTTTACAAGAGTCCAACAAGGTGGCAAAATGAGCAGTAAAACACACCGACATGTTCTGAACAAACTCAAACACAACTCAAAGCAAACAAACCTGAAAACATCCACAAAGTCCAGAAGGTCAAAGTGAACCAGGAGGCCACTCAGCAGGATCCGATCACAGTTTGGATCATAACAAGTCTGAATGGCTGGTTGATGTATTTAACTGCAGACTTCATTCTCATAAATGTGGCGGCTGTGGCTTTTTGGTCATCTGTGTGTATTCTGTCATTCGGAACTCGTTTGCTGCTGCTCTCTGATACAAACATGCCAACTGAAAACATGCCATTTGTGTATTTTCTGTGTGTTTTCACTTCCGGTGATTAGTTTATCAAGCTGACAACTGGCTGCACTTGTCGTAGCTACTGAGGAGTAAG
>JAPQLA010000004.1:25305999-25323266 GCA_029822935.1 Naso vlamingii | reverse complement strand
ATTAGCTTAGCTCAAACACTGGTAGTCAATGGGAAGTGTTAGCCTGCCTCCACCTAAAGTCATCAGATAAACTTTCCCACAACTCTAAATGGTCCTGTGTGCTTGTTTACCATGTTATGTTATTTTTTGACTCACATTAGCACTTTATGTTGTACTGTGTGCATGTATTCTTCTTCTGCTCTTTACTGTGCCCTGCTGTATACTATCAGTATTCGATTCTAAAATTACATAAAGTGCTATGTGAAGCTCCCGCTGTCCTGCGTTTCCTCATGGTGATAGTGCTCATGTCCGAGCCATGGCAAGCGATACAGTTCACAGGACAGCAAACTGAAACGAGGAATACACTATCAGCTCCCCCATTTCAGAAAAATACTGCATGCCATTGTCCAACATACGTCCACTGTGGCGCAGTGAGAGCTCGCAGGCAAACTGTAGAAGGTTCAACACTGGAAGCATCAGTGAAATTATGGTCTGTATGTTCCAGGTCCATGAGAAACAGCCTGCAAACAGGGTCTAAGGTCAAACTCACCAAACTTATCCCTTAAGCAACAGATCAAAGTATTTCCTCCATCACTGGCTGTCAGATGTGTCTCTCTCACAGAGGTTTCTGTCCTGACTGACAGCACACTGCACAGTGCGTTCAGCTGAGGAGGTGAACGGATGAGCAGCTGTTTATAAATCAAAATGTATTCTGATCTGTGGTGAACTGATTCAGCTGAATGCTTTAAAAATGACAGCGGATCACAGAATACTTTACGGCTCCACAACTGATAACTTCCGGCACAATCTATTGAGTGTGTGGTAGAGAAAGCAGTCGATGGCAGCTGATCAATGGGACTTAATTAAGACTAGTTGCGATCAAACTGACACAGAGCAGGAGTTACAGCAGAATGGTTAATCACAGGCGCTGTGGGAGCGTTTCCATCTGACCATCTAACCTCCAGTCTGAGATTTAAGAGCATCATCTACCCAATCCCTCAGTTTAACCAGTGACACCAATCAAATCCTGACTTATGCACGACTGGCAGTAGTAATCTGAGCGGTTCCTGTGCCCGAGGGTTCAGAGGTCAACACAGCTACATGCCCCCATCAGGCACTGTCGGACTGTCCAATCAGAGCAAGGGGCCAAAAGGTCAACTGGGCAGTTCATTTCAAGTGGACTCGAGTCCACGAGAGGCTTTTCTATCAGAGTTTATTAAGGTTAAAGAGGGAGTTTCCTTTCACGTTTCACTGCTGTGATCTCACCCAGAGGTCAAAACAACTGAAAAAAACACTGAGGAGAACATATACGATGTACACATCAGCCAGAAAACGACTGTTTCAGTTTAGACGACCAGCAACTGATCTTCTAAACCGTAATCGGACAGATGCAGTGTTAAAGGTTCAGCAGTGTGAGTCCACATTCTTATTAAGCAACAAGTTTTAATCTCTGAAAAGCACAAGATGTTAATCGTCTCTCACACATCCAGCATCACAGCAAAAAAAGACTCCTTCTCACCAGCTCAACTAAAGTTCCCGTGTCCATGTTCACATCAAATTTTCATATTTGCTGTTAGATTTCAAATAAACTTAATCACTGACACTTTTCACATGCAAAAGGATCAAGCCCAGGAGCTTCGAGATCGGGGATGGGACAATTATCGTTTTTATTGTTAATGGCGATAAATCACAATAATTTAATCATGGTAAATTTCAGTTAATCCTCATAATGATGAATTAAAGTGTCTGCTATAAACAACCTGACATATTCATGAAGGGGAATAGTGCACAGTCCACACTACAACGTAAGCTGGATTTCACAGAACAGGGTAGACTTACTCAGACAGTATTTTTTTTATTTATCCTTTATTTATGCAGGGATGCCTCATAATTTATCATGATCTCTCTTTTTTTTAAATCAAGATTTGTCCCTTATGAAAACAAATTAATAGACTATGAAGTAAAGTGTTACAGAAATTTTAATTACCACCTTTTTTTCAATTTCTTAATGTTTTCCTAATATATCTATAGATATTTAGAATGTTTTCACTTTTTTTATATTTCAAAAAAGAAAGATGTTTTTAAAATTATTGCAATAATATTGTGTATTGCAATTATTTTGGCCACAACAGTCATGAGATGAAATTTTCTAATCAACCCACCCCTGATCGAGATGCATGCAAACATTCAGCTCTGAATCACATCCTGTCAAAATGCTACACACGTACCTGTATAATTCTTGCACTGGATCGTGGAGAATGTATCTAAATATACATTTACACACTTATAATGACATTTTATAGAAAATATTTTTCCAAGGCTCATTTCAGAGGCCAAACGTTTGAGAGAGAGCAACTCGACAGTCACGTTAATGGACTGGAGTTGTAGTTTTGATCCGGTTGAAACCAGATCTGACATAACTTGGTATCAGTATCATAAATGTAGAGATTTTGTCTCAGCAGACTGAACCGTGGTGTGTCTCAGCCTCCATCAGCACATCTGATGTGTGAGAGCTTTTGGTTAGTTGGTGTTTCCCTGCAGAGCACATGCTGACCACACATGCACGTGCCTGCCAGCCTGCCACCGACGCTCATCGCCAGCCAATCACAGCCCAGCGCTGCTGCAACCACAGTCTCCAAATGGTCGATTCTGAGAAACAGAGATGACAAGCATGGCGGCCAGCCTATCGTGGCACATCAGGTCACACAGTAAACACAGTCGCTCAGCCACAACAATTAACTGGGTTTTTCCCCCTCAGCTGTTGTCTGACAGGCAAAGAGGAAACAACTGCAAGAGAGTCTGGTTTTTAATTTTGATGGTTTTGAAGGTTTGAATAAAAGGTTTTCTAAATCACAGCTCATCTGTGTTTCAGTTTCTCCCCTCTCTGATGCCTTCACTGTTTCTCTGTCAAACTCAACAGTTAAATTTCTGCCTTATATCATATTAAGAGTCTGTCCATCACCACTCTTACATTGTTTGATTTTTATATTGTTTCAGTTCAGAAACAGTATCTTCAAATCAACCGGACTGAACCGGCTTTCAGCAACGTTGTTGCTGTGATGAGCCGTCACTGTTCACGTTTTAAGGGTGTTGGTGGAAAATGCTGCCTTCAAGCTCATATAAGCTAATAAACCAAAAGGCTTTAAGCCCTTCAATACATTGTTTGTGGTGAATAAAATAATATTTTCAAAGTATTTTGTCAGTAATTCAAAAACAAAAGACACTTACCACACAGGGGCACCAGAGTTCATTTAAACAGGATAAAAGCAAGAGAATAAGAACACTGCCTGTAACGCCACTTTGTAAAAAATACTGAAATCCGAACCAACAGAAATCTCAGCCATTATGATGGATTGTGGGAAGTGCAGGTCGCTGGGGACACGAAGTCTGCAGCTTCAATTCTGAACAAATTATTTTTTTAAATAAACCAATTTAGACAAATTTTTGTGTGACCAAGAAAACGGTTAGCAAAGAAAATTTGACCCTTTGTTGGACCCTCAATGTTCATTTCAATGGACTTAAAGTAATCAATGACTTATCAGTCAATAAACACAACAGAATATTCGGCAAATATTTCAATGACTGATTTATCATTTTTCAGTTTCCAAGCAAAGATCCAGATATTTTCTAGTTTCAGTCGAGGATTTGCTGCTTTTCTTCATCTTTACTGATATCATCACTGTGGACTTATTGGTGTGCATTTATCATGATTATGGATTTTTTACAAACCAAATAATGAATCCTGGTCATACGTTGGAGCCTGAATTTGGTAATTAAAACATTTTCAGGGTCTTTCTTATATTTTCCAACGATGACGTTCACCTTCACTGATGGTGTTTTGAGTTTGTTTCTGGTGAACTCGGCCTACAGTTTGGATTTCTACTCTCCTCGCATTTTTTAGCGGTTTCATAAACGGATGAACTGTGGCAGCCCTGCTGTGACCTCACACACACCCACACACCCACCCACGTGACACGCCTCACTGAGGATCTCCATCCCAGCAGGTCTCCAGATGTGTCCACCCACCTTGCAGCCAAACATGAGGGAGATGGTGCTGTTGGTGCAGGCCACCTTGCAGTGGCACAGCATGGGCGAGAAACACTCCATCTTCTTCATGCCAGGGGACATCTTGTCGGCGCCGGGGCAATTGGCCGACAGGCGCCTCCTCCGGGAGCGCTGACGGCTCCTCCCGCGCCGCCCGGCTCCGGCTGTGGCTCCCCCTGCACCTCCTCCTCCGCCTCCAGCCTCTCCACCTCCTCCTCCACTGCTGCTGCTGCTCCCTGCTCTCACCATCCGCCCTCATTCCTCGCGTCGCTCCATCGCGGCGGGGAGGAAACGACTCCCAGAGCTCTTCCTTCATTCAGGGAGAACCTCCCCCTCCTCCTTTCCACTGACCCCTCCTCCTCCTCCTCCTCTTCCTCCTTCTTCTTCTTCTTCCTCTTCTTCTGGTAGAATGTAGTCTTCTTCCTCTTGACCTCCTCTCAGGCGTTCGCCTCGACTCCTCTCTGCCTCACTCTGTTGTTTTTCTCCTCTCTCCCTGTTGCGTTCCCGCTCTCTCTCTCTCTCGACTCTGACAGAGTGGTGATGATGAAGAGAGCCGGAACAAGCGTGTGCCGCTGTGTGTTTGGTGTGTTTGTATATGTGTGTCTGTGTTAAGCTTTCCTCTGTGGGGGTGTGATTGGTCTCAAGGGAAACGGGGGTGGGGGCGAGTGAGGTTGGTCACATGACTCATCGGAAACGAGGAGGGTTGAACGAGAGAGAGAGAGAGAGAGCGAGAGAGAGAGAGAGAGAGAGATGGAGTGGGGGTGTATCCTCAGGGAAGGTAGAGTGATGTAGGACAGAGTCAGTGATGTGGAGGAGAGGAAGAGGAGGAGAGACAGACAGAAAAAAGAGGAGGAGGAAGGAAGAGAAAGACAAAGAGAGGAGACAGAGGAACAGGACAAGAAAAAGAGAAGGAAAGTGAAAGGAGGAGCAAAGGAAAAGACGTAGGATGGACGAGGAAGAGGAAGAGGAGGTCTTCAGATGGAGACGTAAAGGAGATAGAGGAAGAGAAAAAGGAGGAAGAGTCGACCACTAGAGGTGAGAGGAGGAGAAAATGATAGAGTGAAGCAAAAAAAGAAAGAGAAAGAGATTAATACGAGTAGAAGAGAGGGAGAAGATGAAGAGAGGACACAGTGAGTGAAAGGAGAATTAGGGAGAAGAAGATGTACAGCGCCACAGGAAGAGGAAGAGAGGACAGAAAGAGAATGAGACAGAGAAATAGCAGAGGAAGAACGAAAAAGAGGACAGGAGAGGGAGAGAAAGACAGAAACTGTGGGATTATTTCACATCTTGTTAAATGAAAAACAAAAAAATTCTATCGACAAATGATAAATTAAACACAAAACACAGGATTATTTTCTTTGGCTATCTTCTTGGTTTCAGGTTGATTTTAAAGATCTGCCGCCCGCGCTGAGCGTTGTTTCCCAGAGCCCAGGAATCGGCTCCAAATGTGGCTGAGCAGTTTAGAACTACGAGAGCTCATGTCCACTGAAACATGACAGACATGAAAAATCATGTCACATGTTTCGCTGCTGTGATATGTTGTCTGCAACTCAACATGCTCACACAACACAAAATGTCAAATTAGCTGATCTGCTGATCAAATCTGAATCAAGTTAAGTTACTGCACTGACCACGTCCATTTTTTCAGACCGTAAGCGTTAACGTTTCGCTATAGTTTGAAAAACTTTTGTGACCACGTCAGTTTTTTCATGTTTGAAACCTGACTGCGCACCAACCTAACTTGCATGCATCACTAAGCACTACATCACATGATTCACTGCTCTGATTGGTTGGACGTCAGGTTTCATTGCTCAGAAAACAGGCACTGTGACCACAAGGTCCAACTGAATAAAGAAATATGATGAAATGACATTTATTAACTGTCAGGCCTCCACTTCCTGATATTTATTATAAGCCAGCCATTCCAGATCGTGAATGGTTAGAATCACGACCTGCCATTATGTAGAGATTGTTTACATCATGCGTCAGTGCACATTCTATCTGCTGCAGTTCTACGCTGAGACACACAACCAAATCACACTGTTTGCTGCTACAGTCCGTTCCACGCCTCCCATAAATACCTACATAAACTACACACAGCAAACATGTGACACCTTCTGCCCTTCCCATTCAAGACGTAGCCTTGTAAAACAAAACGAAAGCATCGTGAACGAGTCGGAGTTGAGTCCACTTACATTAGCTCATTCAGAGGAGGGGGGACTGGGCATTTTCTGTTACTAACCACGGCTGATAGAACCGTTTTTGCTGCTCCGTATCCGTTGTGGAGGTCCAAGACAGGCTGGAAAACTTAACGTCATCGTGTCCAGGTTAATAAAATCATCCACTGGTCTGTTCCCTTACACACAGCCACAGCTGGGACGTTAGCGTTAGCTAGTAAAGTGACCGTAAGGAGGAGGGGGGGTTTGACATTTCTTCTGTCATTATCTACGTATAAAATCATCATTTGTGTTCTGTATCAGTTGTGGAAATCTTAGAAACTTTGGAAAACTCACCAACATCTTGTCTGAGTTCATAGCATCATCCTGAAGAATTATTTCATCATTGGAATGTCAGAAAACTGTGGAAAAGCCCATCACAATTTCCCCAAAGCTCAACATAATAACTTGACATTGCTTTTTGTGTGAACAGTCCCTACATAAACGTATTTAATTCACAGTCACAGCCATCACAGAGAAACACCAGAATGTTACAACCGGGTCCATAAAACAAACGACAGCTTAAACAAATAATTATCATTACATCATTATTCTGTTCATCTAGTAATCTCTAAAGGTTCATATTTGACAGCCTCAGGGAACACTTAGTTTAATAATAATTTCAATAATAACAACTGAACAAACAAACACCAGTGAAGCTCAGTGCAGATGTTTGTTTAATGTTAGCGTGGCTGCCAAGGAGCTCATGAACAAGGAACCAACAACCTCTGCACACTCTGACCAGGGGTGCAGACACCAACGGAAACATTACTTATTTGATATGTGTGTGTGTGTGTGTGTGTGATAATGAGGCAGATCTCATCCTGGGTGCAGACACCAGGAGGCTGAGAGTTTCCTCCTGAGACTGACGACAGAAACCAAGCGAGCCGGTCCATCACTCTTATCTGTTCGTCTCTATCTGCTGGCTTTAATTGGACTCTCTCTCTGCACATCTACAACATTCACACCCACATAGACACACACACATACACACACACTCAGACACACACATACACACACATCCACCCACTGTCTGTCTCTGTGTCTTAGTCATTCAGGGTGAAGAGGAGATGAGAGGAAATGTGAGAAGTGAGGAGGAGAGAAAGAAGAAGAAGCTTTCTGGATCTTTTATTAGATCACGTTGAAGCTATTTTTTCATATTTTTAATGACTGGTGAGTGATTTAGATTATCTTCATAAATCAAAGTTTAATGTCTTTCATGACTTGCAGCATGTCAGAGCGCATATGACATATAACAGTTTAAAATTAAGATAGATTAAAAAAAAAGAACCCATTTTTCTGTGAAAATTAGCTTGAACTCTAAACACAAAGATTCAACTTCTGCTGCTGAAGCCAAAGATTAAACCTTACACACACCTCACAGCACCGCGAGTTTCACCTCCAACCCACTTTATCTCTATAGCAACGGCAGCAGAGGCTCATGGGTATTGAGGTATTCAAGAATACCATTATGTGGATCTGAAGTAACGAGATGTCTGTTTCTGTTGAGGAATTTTTTTTAAAAAACTTGAAATTTGGAATTTACTGTTGACGAAAAATTTCCGAGAACCAGGAAGAAAAGTTGAAAGTAAGAGAAGCAGAAAGAATAAAAGATGGAAACATGAAGGAAACAACAAGCAGACAGGCCTCAGACGAAGCTTCCATTAAAGTGAATTACACGTCGAATAGTTTGCACCAATTAGCTTCTGTCTGGGTGTGTTGCTGTTTGAGCGCCTCATTATCAAAGTCTGAGTCAGGCTGCACACACACACACACACACACACACACACACACACACACACAGTGCAGTCCAGCAGTGCAGACTGAGTGTTTGCAGTGACAGTGATAGCAGCTGACAGGTTCAGATGTGATGGCCTCCTTCTAAATTTACCCTGCTGCTTTTTACACATCGCTCACTACACACACACCAAAGCCTGTACTCACACTGTGGACTTCTGTCAGTGTGAGTCAGTGTGTGTGAGCGTGTGTGTTAAGGTGTGTTCGGGTGAACCTGATCTGACCCTGATCTTGAGTCCTCCCAGGCTGTGGGTCAGGTGATACTTATAGAATTGTCTCAGGAATTGTTTAATGTTTTTGTTTTGAGATCACATTGTTCACTGTTGTTTGTTTCTGTGTGTCATTTTGTTGTTTGGAAAACATCAGAGAGGATGCGTACAGTTACTGCAGTTGATCTCAGTCCACCATGAACCACATGAGACTCATAAATTCATCTGATCAGTATCATTTATCACACACAGGCAGCTAAACGCTGTGAGGTGGCTCCCCCTGCTGGACTCAACTGAACATCTCAGCTGAGCGCTGACTGGAAAATCCTGATACATTTATTATTTCATCTATGACGATCAAATAAAAAGTCTGTACTGATGTTAGAGAATTACATTTTATGTAGAAAGTCAACTAAATTCATCACAACAGACAACCTATGTCCACACTATCCACATACTCTTAGTTACTTACACACTTTATATTACTGTTAATTACTGATGGATTTGTTATCATAGTGTTCAGAGCAGGATCTTGCACTTATTCCATGTAAGAATTTGGTCACATTAAATTACGTGAAGCCAAGAGATTTTCTCCACACGTCACATTTCATCACAAACTGACGTGCTTTGCATTAAGGTGAATTCACTAACTGTGATGAAGGGATGATGAACAATGATAACAAAATTATTGCCAAGCTCAAAAACTGATTTGCTGATTAAATAAGTAATAATGTCAGCGCTCAGTTCAATAGTTTTTCCATGAAGGTGTTCAGTGAAGGTCTGTGTGAACTCCAGTGAACCCCGCAGAGACAGTTGCATCACCACACATGAACAGCAGGGGGCAGCACACCATCAGACAGACTGTAACTTCTCTCATGTTTCCATGACTTCCTGTTTTCCATCTGAGGCTTCCATCAGCCTTAAATATTCTTCCCACTTTTTCCAGATTTTTTTCCCCCAACACTGTTTGTATGAAAAATATAAAGTGAAATAAATCTGGAAAATACTTGCTAGTGTCGTGTGCATTAATTCCGCAGATATGACCTTAAATTCTCTCAGTGTTTACTCTCTGTTACACAGAATTCTCCACCAGAAATGATCACAATCATCTTGAGACCACTTACGTGGTCCTGAACCAGAGTTTGAGAACTTCAGATGGACAAACTGACAGGGTAACACTTTCCCACTTCAGGTGAAGAAACCAATTTCAGTGGTCAAACAACCCAGATCTAGTTTTTCTCAAAGCCTTTCTAGAAAACAAAACTACTTTATTCTCCAAAAATTAAATAAATTTTTAAAAAAACAAAACACATTTAAGGATATCTAACTTCTACAAGTACTGAAAAATGGTCTGAGATTAACACCCATGAACCATCAAGTGTAGACAGATTTTACATGTGGTGAGTTAATGCTGAAAGGCCAGAGTGGCTGGCAAATATTTCAAAAAAAAAAAAAAAAAGGTAAAACTAAAATATAAACTGACAAAAAGGATTGTGAGGTGAGTAAATAACACAACACAGTCTCTGTACTGAGCTCTAAAAACAAAATATAATTCTAGTCAAACCGCTGCGTGAAGGTTAAAAATGTGGGTGCGTTACGTTATAGAGAGCATCTCCTGTGACACCTGTTTTGTTTTTTGGTCCAGATAAGCACAAACTAAACCCTCACGATAATGACTCATCACATTCCTGAACCGCCCCCGTCTCCTGTGTACCTGCTCATGGCTCCGAAATACACATAAAACCATTCAGGCTGCATGATGAACATACTGAAGTGTTCATGTCGATCAATATATTAAAATCATTCTGCTCTGGCCTCTTCTTTGAGTTTGAATTGAAAATAATACCTTTTCATCTTAATGAGAAAACTAATTTAAATCTGGCACAAAAAAAAGTTGAATTTATTAATTTGGCACAATTAAAAAAAAAACTCTTTGCTGGTGGATTATTTCATCTACCAGCAAGTAAAAAGTTAATTGTGTACACTGCTGAAAATAATGTGTTGTTTTCCAGTTTTTCCAGGATGTGCTGTCATTAGACTCAGTCAGTACGTTGACATGCACAGTGAGGTCGAGCTGCAGTTAAAGCTCATTTAATCTAACCACCTGTCCTCATCCCAGTATACAAGCGCTGAGGGAGAATCGATTTATTGTCCCACTCCACGACAGGAGGGGGCGATAAGTGAGCAAGCGGCTGGCAGATTCTTTGTCGAACGGTGGAAACATGGACAACTTCACAGCGCTGTAGACTTCGTACATGCACTTTACTTTTGGTACATATTAGATGCTCACTGCCCCTTGTGCTAATATGATATTTTTGTTTTCTTCTACAAATTCATGCTGTTCAAGTCGAGTCGATCATGAACAGACCGCCCATGCCAGTTAGGGTCTGACTGAGGTGTAAACATGCAAGAGTAAATTGACTGACTTGGAGAAAGTCGTCTTACTACGATTTCAGTCAGACTAACACATTTACATGTATTTTAAAAGTCCAGTTTTAGTCTAACAACATAAATTGACTTTTTCTAACATCATGTAAATGTTCTGAGTGATGGTATTTTTTTGTGTTATTAAGCACAGCTGTGTCAGAGGTGGGAGGGTTTTAAGAATGCATTGAAACGGACAAGAGCTCCTTCACTCATAAGGAGGAGACGGTTCACCTGGTCATCATCGTGACTTAAGACTCAGCGAGAGTCACTGTGCTAGCAGAAGGCAGAAAAGAAAAATCCCGTCTGTGAGGAAAAAGAGATGTCTGTGCAGCACTTTGGTGTCTGATTGACCTTCACACTCACAGATGTGTTCCTCAAACTGGAAACGGGATGTCTCAGATTGTATTTAATGTCTCAAATGCACCTGAAACGATGCACCCACACTAACACAGCCCCTCGAGTTGTTTTAATGCAGGCCTGTTGTTTTCGGATGACAGGTTGTGTGTATTATTGTCCCAAAAGACCGTCTGGCAGGGACTTTTTGTCTTTGGCGACCCAGATGGCGAGGCGTTGCCCTGAGGGAGGGGGGGGACATCAGAGCCACCTGAGTTCAAATCGAAGCTTCACCATCATCTGCAGATTTGAGTGAATCTACAAAAACCCAGAATCCTCTGTTCTTACAGATACTAACTAAAATAAGCACAAATTCATACAAAATAAGAAAGAATATTTAATCATCTTTAACTTCTTTCCTCAAAGATGTGAAAATGGTTTGAATGTGATGCACATTATGATTCTGATATGAGTAATAATTTCAATTTTAATCCTTTTATTTTAATTTGGGAGAAAGCTGCACTGATGAGTCAAAGAATTTATTAATCAAGTAAAAGAAAATGTCAAAATCATTGGATCATTTAGGCACATTTAAGGAAAAAATGCTAAATATTTCAATAGTTCAAATTTGATAATTTGCCACAAAGTCTCTGCATTAAAGTTGTGATTATTACTGCTGCATGATGCACCTACGCTGTCTGAGAGTCTGAGATTATTTCAAGCTGAACCAAAGAAAACCCGTGTGCTGTTAAACAACAAACCACGACTCCTTCCTCCCTCATGGAACACAGCGAGTCCTCCAGCAGCTGATGCCTCCAGAAGAGGAGACACAGCGGGCCAAGCGTCTGACCCGAGATCAGATCAGGCTGCAGGTTTCAGCGGCACATGGAAAAGCTCTTAGCTGAGTGCAACAGGAGGAAGTGCGAGCTTTGTGATCTGCTCTCTGTGGGAAAGCAGTGAAGTCAATCAAAATGTCAAGGACTTCCTGTCCCTTTAATAAACGCCACAAACACAAAGAGAGCTGGATTCATCAGAGGCCGCATGAAAACAAAGCTGCCGACAGGCGACAGGCCGGCAAGGAAAAGGCAAGAGCAGGCCAAGACAGAAACCACCAGACTGCTGGGATGGAGAGAGAGTCTCGCTCTGCCTGTCAGTGCGCAGCGCGTTCATGAGTCTTTACTCATCAACATTAACCCTTTCCTGTCATTCATCATCCTACACACTGCAGGGGTGGTGACGCTGATGATGATGTGATGTGGTTCACGGTGGTGCGGTTTAATAACCCAGGTTTTAAGGTGCGCTCAGACAGAAAGCCATGAACGCCACAAGATTACATACAGAGTCAATGTAAAGACACAGTTAGATGTGATGTCACTTTAGACAACACCAATCTCGCGATACATGCCATCGCTTTTGGTCTGAACACAGCTTTAGAGTGACATTGGAAAAGAGTCACATAACGACCACCTGGAGGCAAACAGCTTGAGCAGCTACTCCGTCAGAAATACAACAGAAGAAGAACAGCTGTATCTGTTTACGGACTGGCCACATTACTTGTCGGTAATCACATGGCATTTATTACTGAGCCTAAAGCTACGATATATTTCTTCCACACCAAGTCTGAAGAGTTTGGGGCTCAAAGACACTTTAACGTGTGGAGGACTGGAAGATCTGAGGACTGAGCCCTGCAATGAGTGGAAGACTACGACCACTTTTACACGGGAGCGGTCCTACTAAAAACGGGAAAGATCTTTCTGTTCTGTCTTCAAAATGTGCCCACGTCTACACAAACAACTGAAAGTGCTGTAGTATGCATGCCCAGCCAGTAGTCGGCAGTGTAAGTTTGTAATGACATACCGTCAGAGTAGCGACAAGTTATCGTACGCGATGTATCGCGAGAACAAATCTACATGGTGAGAATTAGACATCTCGCGATAAATACCAATATGATAAACGCCACTTGATGACATATTCTTGTGTGCAACGCACTCGCGACTGCATGCGCAGTGTCACTCACGTGTAGTACACAGAATACAAACAACAATGGCGGAAGGCGGTGTTGAAACTGGGGAGCTCCTTGGTAAAAGAGACTTGACCTCGTTAGTGTGGAATTGGTTTGGATATACCAAATCCAATGTGTAGCAGCTGTGGGCGATTTGCAAGGTGTGAAACCGAAAGGTGGCTACAAAAGACAGCAGCACGACGAATCTGTTCCACCACCTGAAGCATAACCATAAGCCAGAATATGACAAGAGCCAGAAAATGGAGGGGAGGCTGCAGTCGCGTCAGCAGGAGCTAAACCCCCTGGTAATGCTAAAATTACCACACAAATGAAAATTGTCGATTCATTTAGTCACTCTGCCCTACTACTACACTATGAGTAAGTATGTGAAACAAGGCACTAGTGCCTTTGTGGCGTGTTCCAGTCACAAGGTAATTTGCACAGACCCACAGATATATTTTTATTTACATTAGAAGTCATCACTGATTTGGTCCATTTTCAGTGAACTTGAATTTACCAGGTTGTATTTGCACTCCTTTGTGATCTATAAGAAAACCTGAAGGGCAAAGTTACTCTCATTATTTACTGTATTTTGTCACTGTCTGTGCAACAAGAGTTTTAAATAAATGCTGGATCTGTTTCCAACTTTCAAACTTGGATTAGTCACTGCAATGTTGCTCTATAACTTACTATATAAACCTGTAGTTAAGTAGCTTGTTTGACTATGATAATTGGTAAGTATCATTTCACAGCAGGTGTTTTTGGGATTCTCAAGAAAGAATGCAGTAGGGTGATAAATTTAGAGTCAAAAACATTAAGTGGAACTGTAATATATTTTTATCGTCATATTTATCGTTATTGGCTAAATTCCAGAAATTATCGGGATAAAAATTTTAGACATTATCGCCCAACCCTACGTCAGAGCTGCTGAAGCTGTTTACTTCCTGTTGCTGCTAAGCCCTAAGCAGCCACAATTAAAGAAATTCAGCTGTAGTTTGACTTCTAAAATTATTCTAAAAACACTAAATTGACTGTCGTCACATTCGACCTGTTTTGGGTGCACTGTGGAGTGTTTCATCAGAGTTTGGTAGTGGCTGAAGCAGAATGCATTGACTTGTGCTAGCATGAGCATTAGCATTGTCACCGCTTTCACAGGCTTTACGGTTTGCCAGCTTACACAGCTGGAAAGATGGCTGCGGTTTCAAAAGATTCCACTCTGAAACCTTTTTTCAAAAGTTTGCGGTTTTAGGGGCGCCAGCACGCCGTTGTCATGTAAAAGGCTGAAC
This sequence comes from Naso vlamingii, assembly GCA_029822935.1. Taxonomy (NCBI): domain Eukaryota; kingdom Metazoa; phylum Chordata; class Actinopteri; order Acanthuriformes; family Acanthuridae; genus Naso; species Naso vlamingii. The sequence goes on along the minus strand of JAPQLA010000004.1, from coordinate 25,308,973 downwards.
CGCAACAAAAGTTCAACGTTTGAGGCAAAAACTTGCAACGTGTAAACTGCTCCTGAAGCTTCAGTGTCACAACAACTACACTGACTTCCCTGAATGCTGCACACTGTCTTCTGCCTCACATCCAGTGAATGTATGTGTTGTTACCTGTGTGTGTGAAAAAGGTGGACTTTTTTCAGCAACATTAATAAAACCAGATATATGAAAGGAAGTAATCATAAGATGCAAATGCAGTGAATGGCTATTGCTGAAAATATTTAGTCTATAAACTACAAAACAGCAGCAAAGTTTGGGTTTAAGGACAACTATTAAAACTTGTGAGTTGACTCAGTGTGACCCGCTGTTTCAGCGAAAGAAAACTGGCCTCACACAAACATGTACACTCTTCATCTAATGGTTCATCCCTAATTTTAATTCCATACAGAATCTCTTGATGGAAACAAACCATGTTAACAAAACTTGCATTTCTTTATCTCTGCATCTCTCTTGTCTCACTACTTCATGCGTCACTCTCTCTACAACGTGCAGAAACACAAAGAGGAATCCATTATTCAGAAGCACAGGCTGCAGCAGAAATGACAGCTCCGTTTAACATGCAGGAAAACCACAGAAGTTCTCCGCCAGGATGAATACGAATGCAGAGTCAGAGAGGGGCGGACCCGAGGGAGACGACCATGAAACACAGAGAGGACGAGTGGATCAGAGCAGCAGAGGATGAAGAGGAGAGAAACTCGAGGCTCTGCAGACTGAACGCCATCATACCAACAGCTACAATAACTCAACACTGTTTGACAACAGAACTCACAACAGCAGGACGATGACAACTACTGTCAGCTTCATTGAAAGTGCATGGATATTAAAAACACGAGAAGTCAAAGGAGAGACTGATATAACAGTCATTACTGCAGATAATGAATTATTATTTTAAACATTATATCGCTATAGAGATGATTTACAGACTCAACAGTCAGTCACCTTACTGCTGCTTAGGGTTCCAACTACTGATCAGCTGCATGTTCATCCAATTATTTCAAAGCCATTTTAAAACTGTACATTTAAAAAACAACAGAAATGAGTGAAAAAGACATTGAAATATCCCGACAAAGTTTTACGCATGGCGGGTGTGAAAAATTTAGGACAGTGAGAAGGAAAGGATTTGATAAAAGCTTACTGAAGTCAGGGCTGTGTGATATGATGATAAACACCATCTGACGAAACAAAAACTCTATCGTTCCATTTTAAGACTATTCTTTATACTGCTCGGGGTTTCCCACAGCCGACTTGACAACAAACATCCGCCTTAACTACCGTTGTATTAATGTTGACAGAAACAAATCCATTTCTCCAAACAACTTGATGCTAATTAATTTTCCGCACTAATGACAGCGGCTGTGCTTTCTCCTCTCTGCTGTCTCTGCACTGCCTGGGTTTTTACATGTCCGCAGCCAGTTTTGGTGAAAAAGAAAACAGCAAGAGGGCTGTTTAAGAACTCTGCATTTGAGGCAGAACAATACGAAAAGCCGAGAGATACGAGCGAGCCCACACGCAAGAGACACGCTCACCAAAGATGACGTTACTAACACGAGCAGTTTAGCATCGTCAGCTCCTCTTTCATTACAACCAAAGCATGAAACTAAATGACCCAGTTAACTGCGTTTGATTTGTGGTTTTGTTTGTTTCATTTGTTTGTGTTCAAGTGCTGCTAAGCAAAAATGAGTATTGGCGAAGGTAACTTCATGACTAGTTTAATGTAATCTTGTAAAATGTAGTGTTCGGTGAAAAACTAAAACAAACAGGCAACATTTGTTTGAAGAAATATGTTGTTGTTGTTTTTTTCAAAATGAACGCCAGCCACAAAAGTCCAGCAGAGGACAAACCCCAAACACAGATGCTGCAAGGGGCTTCTGCCGAAGATTTTAAATAAAAGGAGAAAATAATCAAATATGAGAAAGGATCTTTTTTTGTTGAGTATATAATTAAAATGCAATAAGAGATGTGGTCATTTTGTGTGGATATCTACAAATTTATGCATGGCATTTACAGAGAGTATGCTATATCGTGACATGTATCATTAGCTGCGTATGAGATTTCAGCCCTAATAAAAACCGGATGGAAACTGATGCTGCGGTCCTTTCTTTTTCTTCTTCTTTTGTAACAAAGCCTTCATTTCCTGCTGCCTCACACTTACACAGGTCAGAATTTCTATTTAAAAAAAAGGTGGCCGTGGCTCAGTAGATAGAGTGGGTCATCTACCAATCAAAAGGCCGGTGGTTTGATCCCCGGCTGCTCCGGTCTACATGTCTCAGTGTCCTTGGGCAAGACAGTGAACCCTAAATTGCTCCCGATGGCTGCGCCATTGGTGTGTGAATGTGTGTGAATGAGTTCCTGATGAGCAGGCTGGCTCTTTGTAGAGAAGTCACCTGCCCTTAGTGTGTGAATGTGTGAATGGGTGAATGCTGACTTGTGTTGTAAAAGTGCTTTGAGTCGTTGAAAGAATTGAAAAGGTCAACATAAATTCAGTTCATTTTCCATTTACACTCCACGCAGGTGAACATTAACTGTGGAGTAGAGTTGGGCTGGTGTAAAAATTTCTAAACCAGTTTGATATTAAACCAAACATCACACCGGACCAGTTTACCGGACTTTCACCACTAGATGTCGCCTGTCTCAGCCAACTGAACTGAGTGGCACAAAGATTTTGCTTAACGACAGCCAATCAGCATTGAGATTCTTTCTGACGTCACTGATGTCCAGACAATCAGACCAAAACATTTCTTAACACTTCTTAAAGTCAACTTACACCACAGAATTATGGACTGAACTAGAGGCCTTCGGAAAAACCCAACAGCCCGAAAACCCGAGGTTCTGACCCGACCCGGCTCGGCTCTCGGGTCCATTTTCAAGAAGTGACCTCGGGGCCGGTTCGGAACCGGGAGAGTTTGTCTCGGGGCTCGGGGCTCTGATAGTGAAAGGCTGG
>JAPQLA010000004.1:25289306-25305899 GCA_029822935.1 Naso vlamingii | reverse complement strand
ATAAAGCAACTCTGGCATTTCGGGGACACGGGTTTTTTAGGGTACGGGCTGTATTGTCACAGTTCTATTCGGAGCCGGTTCAGACAGATCTCGGTGCGGCTCGGGGTCGGAAACTCAAATTTATAATAATGGCTCGGGTCCAGTCGGTTCCGGGTACAATTATCGCAGGTCCATTTGGGTTCGGAACTAAGAATTATGATAATAGCTCAGGTCGAGTCGGTTCTGGGTACAATTTTCACAGGTCCATTTGGGTTTGGGTCTGTGAAATTGGACCCGTGAAGACCTCTAGACTGAACATGGACACGGTGTTGTTAAGTTATTAAGGTTTTTTTTGATACAGAGCAGAAATGATGATCATATTAGCCGAAGTTAATGACAGAAAAAACCCTTCCTCCTGATGCTAATAGCTAAGCAAACGGTTGTGTGTCTTGTTTAGAGCACGTGAGCAGAGCGGAGCGGAGCGGTGAGAGAAAAATTTTAGGGGGGCTGTGTTTTTTTTAACAGTCTGGAGTGGAACTGGAGCGGCACCGCTAAACTCCACTCCAGTTCCACTCACATCATGTCTAGACCTGCCCGAGTGCGCGTAGCTTGCCTGCATGAGTGTGTGCAACATGGTGTTTTTTGTTGTTGTTTTTTTTCTATATTACAATTAGATTTAAAGGCTGTGACCTCAAATACAAACATCTGGTTTATAAGGCTATCTGACGAAAATGACCGACTGGGAGGAGTGATGCGCCCCACAGCTGCTTTTCTTTTTCTTCTTGTGAGCGGAGCGGTTTTGGAGCGGAGCGGTGTGGAGAGGTGTTGAGGGCTGGAGCGCACGTTATGCATGGCTCCACGAGCTGTGAGCGGTGATTCGTCCCGCTCGCGCTCTGCTTACACGCTCTGGTCTTGATAACGTTACATGGCGCTGTGCAGCCTGAGCTCTAAACTGAATGGCGTGCACAGTCTGGTTGTCATTCATTTTCATTTATAGCTTAATCAAACATTATAATACCTTAATCACGTTGTCTCGTTGCTTGTTGTTTATGTAATACGAGTCAGACTTATGCGCGTCATCGGTCTGTTGTGTGTCAGTATGTGCAGCTGCTGCTCTCAGTTTGCCAGGATTTCACTTAATGACAAATGCTGGTTTAGCTGATTTGCATAAGATTAAACCGTTTTAAGCTCGTAGTCTGTACCGGACCTATAAAACCGGACATCGACCCAAGTCTACTGTGGAATGATGCAAAAGGGACTCTGATATTCGATTTGAACAAGTAGAATGTTCACACTGAAGACAAATCTGTAGGATCCAACTGGAATCACATGTCAAACCACCTCACCATGTCACTTGGAAGTGATTTACATAAATCCGATTTCATGTAGTTTTTTGCTGCTCAGAATAAATAAAAATGAATCTGGATACAATCTGGATATGCCAGAAATTTGATTAGGGCTGACAGTCTGAACGAGGCCGAAGAAAGCCAACACAGACCTTCTGCTGAAAAGCCGCCATTTCAACTTCCAGTTCGCCCAACAAAAAAGTGATGTCATCACTGCAGGTGAAAGGTGACAACATCCAGACAGTAAACTGAACAAAGAACCAATTTCCATCCTCTCCTCCTTCCTCTCTGTTTCATCTGAGCGCCCTGCCCACGCCTTCCCAGCATCCTCTCTGTTCCTCCTCCTCTCTAACCTCTCCTTCTGTTCTCCTCACCTCCCTGCAGTCTGCTGGCAGCATACTCTGTGTGTGTGTGTGTGTGTGTGTGTGTGTGTGTACATTTATTCTGAAGGTGATGCAAGTGTATGCGTGTATGCGTGTGTGTTTGTGTGTGTTTGCGTTAGGTATGCATGGATGCTCTGCTTGGTTTGTGTTTACCTTCAGGGCACATCAGTCTCTTACAACACACACAAACACACACACACATTGAAATTCCTCCCGTGGCTGCAGGACATGTGAGCAGGTTGTGTGTTACTTTGATAGTTCAGTAAATTGTTAAACTTCCTGCTTTGAGTTTCTGTCGTCAGTTGGAGTCAACTTGATCTCGATCTCTCTGAAGCTTCAACAACAAAATTGTGGAACCTGTGCCACCAACAACATAATTACATCAGACTTCCTGTTTGTGAAAACCTGCGTGTCAGTCAACCTGTTTCTGAATCTGGAAAATCAGAGGAGCCGATCCCGACAGACAATGACACCCTGACCTTCCATCACCGACAAGCTGAGCATAATTATTATTATTAGGGATGTAATGGAATAATTATTAAGCTGTAATTTCCTCATTAACACAGACGTGATATCAGTAAATGTGATCATGTCATCATGAGACATCAGTCATCACAGGAAGACGGAACAAATCACCTTGAACATGACCTTGATAATCTAACAGGAACTTGGTGTCATAGTGTTTGTTTTTCATCTTCGGTTCTTGCACTCTGAGCTAAACACACAAAACTGTGTGTCAAAGTTTTGGACATGTCCAGCAAACCACAGCCGCCAGTCTTGTTATTGACGTCATGTAGGCCTTTAGTCCTTCAATTTGTAATCCTATTCAAATGTACAAGCAGTATTCAAACATGTTTAAGGGATACTGTAGTAACATTGAATCTGTGTATCGTCAGTGACCGCAGAGAAAAAACAAAATGTCTCCTCTGACTGGACGTCCAACATCAGAGCTCAGAGCTTTAACTCAGCTTTAAAAAACGGGGTTGGAAAAGTCCAGAGAGGACATAATAAAGGATATGATAGCTTAGCTTTTTATACAGGGACAGCTGGTGACCACATACGCACACACACACACATTTTATGAAGTGATCTTTAACCTGCACCCTTCATCCAATTTGTTTCCTCTGGTCAAATCTGTTTAAACGTCATAAAATCATCAAAGTGGACTTCACGTTGTCTCATGCATTCAGACAAAAATAAATGACTGAGGTCACTGTGATGTCATCAGATCACTAACGTCTTAAATTAATCATAATATACTGAATACTTTTTGCAGTTCAGGTTTTTCTTTACCTGTGAGCCACTTTTTTGGAATAAGAACAAGTGAGACCTGAGTGTTGTTGTAAAAAACATTTTAAACAGACTCAATACTCATCTGATACAGTATCGAGTAACAGGCACCAACAGCGCTTTCTACGCCTCCTCCACCTCTCTCTCACATACACACACACACACACACAGCCGCAGCACAGCCCCTCCTCCCTTACGTGGCCTGGCTTTTTGTCATCTCATATGCACGATGGTTGCTATGGATGGGAATCAAGCACTGGTTCCAGTTGAGAACTAACAACAAATTGGAATTTAAATTGGTATCATATGCCGCTAAGCTTATCAATCCCTCTTATCAATGCCCAGGCAGGTGATGCTGAAATGAAAAAAGCAGAATTCAACAGCAACGGCAGTACAGCCTGCAGACTGTCTGCAGCAGCTCACAGTGGTGATAATAAAAAAGTTGCGATGTCGATACTGAGAACCAGCGCCAGCCGACTTTTCTCCACACAGAAAACCGATCACCAGTCAATAAAGAATCGGACCTCCTAGTTGTCACTAGCAGAACAGCGTGTGTTTCCTGAGTGAAAGAGCCTTGTCAACATGTTAACAAATGTTGCAGGGGTGTGACCGTGTACACGGACATGAAAGCATCAACATTCAGGAAAAATCTAGAACCGAGTCGAGTTAGACTCGGACATGTTCAAATTCAATCAATCAATCAATCAATCATGTTAAGTTTCACTTTGTGGCAGTAAACTGCTGTGGAAAGAGGAAAAAAAAACGGTGTGCTGGAGAAAAGCCTGCTGGACAACAGGGATGGGAATTGCCAGAGGCCCCACATAACGATACTATCACAATACTGCAAAATGTTAGGTACTGCGAAATCATATATTGTGATTTCCTCATTTATTCTGAACTGCAAATCATTTTCCCAAAGTTTTTATTATCTCACCAGTGAGCACTGAGCACCATCCAGTGGACTGAAAAGTCAAATAATTTTTTAATATTCCATTATGCAAAAAGCTGAGTTTGTATTTGCAACATTTATTATGAATTTATTTTTTAAAAAATGATACTTGGTACGTATAAATCGATACCATATTGTCATGCAAAATATCCCAAAATTACAATGTTACAATTTTTTTCCCCACCCCTGCTGGACACCTGAATTAAAATCTCATCTTTTTAGATTTATTTTGCACAAACTTCGAAAACTTTACAATATTGCTCTCATGTTTAAATAAAAATATTTATGCTTCTTTATGTGCTGTTAATTTCTCCCCATGGTTATCTAAAATGGTATCAAGGATCCATATTTTCCTACATTTTAATAAGGAACTTCAAAGTCTGGTGTCGTGACGAGGGCCATGTATCAGACTTCGATACTTTTACGTTGCCAACCAAACTGCCTCAATACCATCGAGAATCAAAAAATGTCAGGCATCAAAATTTGGTACTGAATTACTATCAGCATCAGTGAGTCAATCACATGCAGCATGCTTGTCTAATAGCACTGTTAACTAGCTGTACTCTTGAGTTTTGCAGGAAAAACACCAGATTACACTGAGAGACAGGGCTTACAATAAGCAACGCAATCTTTTGTCAAAAAAAGATTAGATCAAATTTGTATCGAAAAAAGTTTCGTTTATCGAGGTCAACCTATCAGTAAGGGCACCAGTATTGGCTTTTTCTAAACAAAACCCAGCCCTAATTGTGACAGCCCTGCAGAGGACAGCATAGGGTTGTCAAAAGAATCGATACTCAGGTAAGTATCGATACTAAAACGCTGTATTCGGATACAATACTCATTTGCAACAGGAGGGATACCAGGGTAATTGAAGGAGCTCATACACAAATCTTTAGTGAGAGTTGGCCAGGGTTTGGAGGATTACTTAATAAATGTATCTGAGTACAGTTACTAATTAACTGTGGAAAAAGTGTAATCAGTAACCCAATTCAAGTACAATTCATCATAGTAATGTAAACGAGATTACCTTATGTTACTTTTGGATTACCTCAATATGAAGTATCAAAAATGGTATCAAGTATCGAATATTTTCCTCGGTATTGATATCGGGTTTGAAATTCCAGTATCGTGACGACCCTAGGACAGCCGGGATTCAAACGCTGTCTGCCCCACTGACAACACAGCATCACATGTATTTATATACTTATTTATTCGTATGGATGGCGCCTTTACATAAGTCAGCACAGGGAGAAGCTGCAGCGAATCTAATAAGCAGGTGACAGATGTGACAGCAGAGTCGTGATCGCATTTACAGACTTCCTGCTGCAGAACTGGAGGAAGGCTTGAGGTCAGAAGTTTCTAATGTTTCTGAGCAGCTCATCCAACATAGCACATGACACTTAATACATAAAAGCTATAATAAAATAAAACATGGTTACAAAAAAAAGTGTTTTCAATTTTTCCTTTTTTTGTTTTTTTCAGGTCTCAGGACAGCAGCCGTCTCACCCTCTCACTCATGACGGCCTTCAGCTGCAGCCGCCTGTGATTTACATAAATTAAGTTACGTTTTCCCACAGGAGCAGAGACGATGAAGAGTTCATTCATCAACACGCTGGAATGACAAAGCTATGTGAAGCTCATTAGCCTTCAGAGGGAAATGAACAGAAAAAATCTTTGCAGGTAAACAGCTGATACAGCTTCCCATCAGCCCCTGCAGCTTTGTTTGTGGTCATGTTGTGGAAAAACTGCAGAGTAACAATTCTGACTGTAACCTCCAACTGCTGAGGATTGTGTGTGTGTGTGTGTGTGTGTGTGTGTGTGTGTCTTTGTGTGGTCGGTGCTTGCCTTTCTTCTGCCCTGCCATGATACTTTTAAAAAAATCCTCAGTCACTCCACAGCTGCAGAAACTGCTGTAGAGAGTTTTAAGGGAAACACCACACTCAGTTATCTTCAGTTAGTTTTTGGCAAATCATGTTCATAACAAAATACACACACATATACTGCATGTAAAAATGATTTTCCTGCTCAAATTCTGTTCTCTCTTTCTCAATTTTGCTGACAGCAGGTACAGGAAGGAGAGCAGCCAAAAAAGAGAACACTGATATTTACATCAGGAGTAAATCTAAGAAAAACAGGCCAGCAGATAAAGAACACGTGTAATGCAAACAATGACGTCACCAGATTCAGTACTCAGGAAACACAAGGAAGTTGACCCAGCATCTCAATCAGCAGTCGCTAAGTTAACGTGTTTTTGTCATTACAGGAAAATAAGTTGATCTAATTCAACACTTTTGCAGAAAAAACACATGCATCCAGGCTAAAATTATTACACATGACTAAAGTTAACTTACTGAACTTATTGGTGCTTCTGTTCAGAAAGAATTACGGTCAAACTTCAAATCAGTTTGTAATTGTTTGCCTGGTTGTGTAAAACTTTGACTTTGGCAAGGTTTGTTTTTAAAAAAAAAAAAAAAAAAAGCTGTCAGACATTCGAGAGAAAGCTAAAAATTACAAGATCAAAGAGGATTTTATTAATCTATATCAGATCACATAAATGAAGACTAATTTCGATCAGAAAATAAATTTTTTGGAACCTCTTGGGGGAGGACTCCTGAACCACACAGACACAGACGCTGAACCCTCCAGAAAGCTAGAGAAAACTCTGCATGTGTCTGCAGGTATGTGTCGTCAGTGCGGAGGCGTCCTGAGCTGTGAGTGTGTCTGCAGGAAGGTGAGCGGCCATATTTAGACTGAGCTGCCTGTGTTTGCTCCTGCAGAGCTGCAGCACTCAAACACGGAGCTGAAAATAGTCCCAACACTGAGGCACTGCCCTACAAACACACACAGTCTGTACCTGAGGCTTTAACACCTTAGCTGTGTGTGTGTGTGTGTGTGTGTGTGTGTGTGTGTGTGTGTGTGTGTGTGTGTGTGTGCGCGTGGGGGGGGGGGGTTGATTCAAATCCCCCTAAGCCATGGATGTCTGTTCCTTTAGCCAGCACAGCAAACGTGTCAGAAAACCATTCCCTTCATTTGTTAATCACCTACTGACAGTTACACAATTTAAGATCAAGGAGGTGATTTTTTCATCAAAAAATACCAAATATGCCGCTTGCTGAGGCTGAAATCATAAGTTCAGTCAACAGACAGAATTTTTTGTTTTAAAGTTTGTAATTATCAAGTGTAGTCATTAAGCCACATTTACACATTGCAAGTTTTCTCATCAAATGTTAAGCTTCTGTTGCAGTTCGGCCCCTGAAACCACAAACTTTTGAATCCAGGTTCCCGACTGGAACCTTTTAAAACCACAATCTTCTTTCCAGCTGTGTAAACTAGCACACCGCAAAGCCTGTGAAAGTGGTGACTACGCTAATGCTAATGTTAATGCTAATGCTAGCACACATCACTGCATTCCGCAGTAGAGACTACCAAGAGTTGGCATACAGCATTTTTTTGAAAGTTCAGTGTCCCCCATGTAGGAATCCACCAGATGCCGGTGAAATACGGGTCCCAGTTTGTTTGTTTTTTCTTCTGTGAAAGAAGCCATGTTTTCAGCACCGTTTGTTTGTCTTTGTGTCTGTTTATAAGCAGGATTATGAAAAATTACTGGGCCAATTGTTATGAAACTTGGTGGAAAGGTGTAGCATGGGCTGATGATGAACCAATCAACTTTCCACAGCCATCGCATGTAAGGGGGCGGAGCAATGGGCATGGTTAATCACAAAAAAGGCATCCAACTCCCAAATGGCTTCACATAACACCACAAAACCTCGTAGCAAAGCTGGTCATGTCCTAAGGAAGAACTGATGCACTTTCTACATCCACTGGCTAAAAGGAGGCGTGGCAGTAGGCACGGCCAATCACAAAAAAGGTGCCCAACTCCCAAATGGCTTCACCTAAAAAGTAAAAAAATGATTATACTCGCTTTACAGTGTTTTGAAAACAAATGTAAAATAATTTATTTTGTTTAACGCACCTGAATGCACCACAAATCCACCAACAGCCCAAACGGCTGATGGGAAAGCGTGCTAGGCCTACTGCAGGCCATTAAGCGGCAAACAGGTATGATGCTGTCTAATTTCCTCAAACTTTGGTGCCGTCCTTGATATCTACTCTAGTTAATGTAGGCAGCATTTATCTAGATTAAATGATTCATGTTCTTATTTTGAAAATGTAAGTCATCTTGAAATGTCCATGAATTTGAGCTAGCTAGCTAGCATAAATACAGGATGCCGGTGGTTCCCTTGATAGCTCCATCCATGAATAGTTAATAATAATAATTTTAAAAAAAAACTCATGCTGGTTTAGTATTTTTGTTGCAGACGACTTAAATTGCTCTGAAACTGTTTTATGTTCAATGTCGGCGATTCAACATTACAGATGTTCAGCAAACCAAACCTCTCTTTATCAATGTTACAATGTCTGTAATAAAACTGAACTGAAATTAGGTTTACTTAAAACAATCTAAAGTAGGCCTATATTGTTTTAGACAAAATGAATAATTTGTGGGTATTTTGTTCGTCCAGTTAAAAGCCCCCCACAGAGAACTGAATGAAGAGGAAGACTAGAGAGACGAAGAGAGAAAAGGAACAAGGGAGTGAGGCAAGGAAGGAGAGAAAGGTGAGGGGAATACACAGATCTTGTATATTAAAGCTAGGGTCCAGGATCAATTTTGGGGAAATATTGTCAATCTTTTCTCTTTCTTTTTGTCCCCTCAGAAGCTCCACAGAGCTGCACCCTCCAAATTCATGAATGCTCATTTCCAACTGACAGTAGCACTAGTGACCAGTATCAACAGACAGACATCAACTTCCAATAGTCTTACATTTTTCTTTTTACAGATAAAACGTCCTTTTCTTAGTTTGATGCAAGAAAAATAACTATGGTAAGGCTGTTTGTGGCTTAATTGCCAAGCAACAAGCATGTCAAGACCTCTGACCACATGGATGCAAAACTGCTGGTTTTGCCAATTTGGTGAGACCTGTTCCACTCTGTTTATCTGACATTTGACTGCTATTTATAGCACAGGAAGCCCCTGACACAACACATAACATTAACTGTACATTAACTATAAATAGCAGTATCATTTTAAAGCATCTACATTTCCATTTCAGGATGACATAACAGCCTGATCATGGAAGCTGGTCGGCACTGAAAATAGTCTATGTAGAGTTTTGTTTCAATTCAATCAGTACCACCCACATTTTTAGTTTTTAGTTATTGCTTCTTATGGATTCCATAAATGGATCAAAACCGTGTTAGTATCTGCCTTTTTAAAAAATTAGCATTATTATTATTATCACCATCATCACCACCACCACCTTCATTATTATCATTTATGACTAAACTTTTACTGCTTGTTACAAAACAGGAATGGACTCAGCACCCAAAAACCATACAGCAGCAACATATCAAATACTTAAGATCCCTTTCACGTTTTATGGAGATTTGTCCATTTTTGGCTATAACATAATTCATGCGAATTATGCAAATGATAAAATATTTATTTCTGACAAGAAAAAGATTTCTGGACATTAAAACTTAGACTTAGACCCTCTAAATAACATTTAGTGCTAAAAGAGAAAAAAAGTAGTAATTTCCTGGTTTTTACCTAATTTCTACATAATTTATGCAAATTATGCTAATAAGGAAAGGTAGCATGATTGCACCATGGTAATAGATAAATTTCTGGACATCACAAACATGGACTTAGACTCTTAGATCACCTTTATAAGAGAACTAGAAGCAAAATTATAGCCAATTCCAGTTTTTGGTGATTAACTTGCTCATTATGCAAATAACTCAATGATCAGCACATGCAAATCATATAGAAACAACATATGAAGTACTTCTAAATGCCTAGCACATTGTTTTCCAAGGGGAATTTTCCATTTTCGGCCCTCATTATTGGTATGTCATTACAAAGTTACACCGCCAACTACTGGCCTGGCATGCATACTACAGCACTTTCGGTTGTTCACATGAACATGGATTTTTTTTAAAGACACAAAGAAAAGACCGTTACGTTTTTAGTAAGGCTGCTCTCGTCTAAATGTGGCCTAAGTGAAGGAAAAATGTTCTCTGATTATTTTGGCTGCTTTTCTTTGTTTCAGATCTCAGTGAACTTAATCTCTGGGTTGCAGACTCTTGGTCGGACAAAAAAGAACATCTGAGAACGTAACCTTGACCTCTGGGAAAGTTGAATTTTTTGCACTGTTTTCTAGAATTTCATTGACTAAATGCAAAAACAATCAACAGATTAACTGATGATGAAAATCCTCTAGTTGCAGAGTAAGTTGTAAAGTCAGAGGTGGTGACCTGTCAGGATGTGACATTTTAAATCAGAGGCACTGTTGAATTTCTACCAAAATCTTAGTTTCTGCTTTTTTCCCCACTGTAACAAAAACATTAAATCCTGACCTGAAAGCAAACTGTGACTAAGACTGTTACGTCCTTACTGTTACACCGTGAATACACCTGACTCGTCTCAAGGACGTCGCCTGTCCACCACAGTTTTGTTCTGTCCTCCACGCGACTTTAAGAACCACTGGGAGCTTCTCAGAAGCAGAGCGTCGTGCAACTGTTTATTCTGACTTCTGCTTTTAGCATGGCTGACAGGCAACATGGTTGAAATGTGTCTTTTTGTCTGTTTTAATAGTGTTTATTGTTCATACTTTATGCTGCAGCTTACCGTCCCAACATGAATCAAAACTTGGTGGCTGTGGTTAGTACCAACCGTAAGTCTAATAAAGCACAAGCATTAAGTGGATTAAATAGCACTAGAGTGTATTATGAACCTCTTGTCATGGAGGTCAAATCTCTGACCTGCTCCTGGCTTCTGGTGCAGTACCACAGGTTGCAACACAGATCTGACACAATCTGCACAGAATGTTTTATTTTGAAATTTGACCTGATCGTACGTGGTTTCTGTGTCTGACTTCCTATATGACTTGATCTGCTCTGTCCAACTTCATATGCCATCCTTCAAAAATAGCCTCGAAGCATATCCTACATGGAGCCGGCCGGAGACCCACCTCCAGGACGCTGACAGGGCTAGAAAATAACTTGCACTTGGGTTTACTGAAAAGCATAAAAGACGTAATCCTCTACCAGAATCAAAACAGTAAGAGCTGCAGCTTCCTCCTTCACAAACATCTTAACAGACGGCAGTTTTATAAAGTCCAAAACTGACTCAAACCCTGACAGATGAACAGAGCCGCTCCACACATGGCTGCAGCAGCATGAGCTTCAGATCACTGAACAGAATCAAGGCTGACTGTCAAAGGTCCAAGCAGCCGCACATTAGCTAATTACTGTTTATTTACAGAGTGACTTTTTAGGGACAAAGTAGCAGAGGAGGGTTTTAGAGCTGAGAGCAGATCAGAGGCAAGCAGGGCAAAGACATGGCACACAGAAATGGGATTTTAGAAAAGAGATGAAGGCCTGGAAGGATCTGATCCCAGACCAGCAGGAGGTTCAGGACTCACCCATCTCCACGTCAGGACTCCACACCAGCATCCATACAAGAGCTAAAATCTCAGCACTGACTCTTCTGCTAACTGGACTTTTTAACATTTTGTTATTTGAGGTCAGTCTTGTCTCTCAGGACAACAATCACAAACTAGTCAAAACCAACAACATGCTGCTGCCCAGTCAGCTGTCACATGACAGGACAGCGAGGGAATCAGAGATAAACACGCTGACATTATAAAAGGTCGACTATCAGCCGCCTCGTCTGAACTTCTTAAACCAACAAACATACAGAGACAAGGACACTCAGACTGTAAATGAGTTTCGTCTTTAAACGCACATTTAAGTCCCACATACAAATACACACAAACACACACAGAGTAAAGAAATACCAAGACAAAGTTCACGTCAGCAGAGCTCTGATCTGTTCAAGAAATAAACAGTAAATTCTGTTCTGATTCAAAATAAAGAGTTCATACAATCCTCTGTCTGTAGCCATGTCTCCATTAATTATGAAGCGAAGTTTAGGCAAACTTTTGAAATCTCGCAAAAAAAGAAAACATGCATTAGGAGTGTTTCAAACAACTGGCTGGAACAACTCTAGGCTGCAAGGCACAGTTTGGTCAGAAGGTGGCGGTATAGGCACATTACACATGGCTGTAATAAACTACAGAAGTAGAGGTTGCAGACCAGAAACAAAACATGGTGGGATTCTGTTTCCTGTTTTCCATCTAAAATCGTTGTTATGTTCTCTGTATGAGATCTAGGAATACTTCGGTCTCCACATCGCTCCAAATGTACGTCGTTGTTGTTGTTGATGTCGTCAGCCATGTTTTTGCGTGGCTGGGGAATATCGGGGAAGATGGTGGAATCAGCTTCTACTTCTTTTTTTGGCGAGCAGAAACAGCACATATATATTCCACACATCACAATCTATTCGACACAGCTTTTTCCATCTCTCGTTTTGAGCATCAAGTGTTTTTAGACAAAGTCAAAAACCACTTCAAGTGAGCGTAAAAACTTTTTTGCCAAATGTAAGACTACCTCCCGAATTGTTCAGTCCTGTGCTGTTACAGATTTTGGTAAAATGTGAAATCATTCATTCATTCAGACACAGTTACTGTGGACAACAAGAGCAAAGAGGGAAAACAGAGGAGGCTGCGTGCTGACTGTCCTTACTAACCAATGTACATGTATAATTCTCTTGAAAATTCAAACACGTTGGGCAAACATTTCTGTACAAAACAGGTCTGGATTTTCTAAGAAAACTACAAAAATTTTACATTAACAATACAGCTGCACAATTACAACACTGTCCACTGAAAGTATGTTAAACCTCTGAACCTACTGTGGACCTGAACAGAGCCTGTACTCGAGGATTTCTATCACATTCAACTTATTCCCACATCTTCCAGGTGTTTTCCACATCTGTGAAACTTGTCTCATATTATCCAGGTTTTCCATGAGTGCTTGGGAACTCTGCATACAGCATGAGACAGTAACCACAGCAGCCTGGATGATACAGAAGAACGAGGTCACGGGTTCAAGAGACGCCCACCTGGCCCTGAATAATGTGTGACAGGTGAAAAATATCTTCCTTTTCCAGCAACACTGATGATACACAGCAGCCACAGACAGCAGATCAGACTACACAGAGCATTATCAGATTACTCTAAAAGAATAAAGGTTTTTAATGTGACTTATGTAAGAGAATCATAAGTCACATGATCTTTAAGTTGATTAAAACACACACAAGACACCTCACCATCACATACTGCTGTTAGACAATAAGGACAACGAGGTGATAATTAGCCTGATCAACCACTGTCACCAATCAATACAACAGCAGGGATTAGACTTTAATTGATCAGATGAAACTATAATAAAACAAACACGATCTGGTTTCAATCGGTTAACACTTTCTGTATTGGTGACAAAAACGTTTAAATTAGCAGTCATGTTAACTGAAGGTCCCCGGTTCTCTACAACAAACCAACATTACCATTCAGAAACATGACAAGTTAACAATTTCTTAATTTTTCGTGAGAACGCCTCACTAGAAAAAAACACAAGACAGCAGCCGGTATGTGTCAACACGATCCTGATTAATTCTGCTTCCTTATGATCCATAAAATATAATGTATTTCCTTAAAACTTAACTTTTTTTCTTAATTAAGTCTCCATAATTCACAACCAGGGTCCATTGATGAGCTCCACTGCTTTAGTGCGAACAGACGGTGGGACTGACAGGCGAACCGTTAAAAGTAGTACATGTAAAACTGATATTAAAGCCGTTTGATGGATCAGATACACGCCGAATTCATCACCCCCTCATAACAATGTCCACTCGCCGTCTCAAGTGTGAGTGTGTCGGTATTTTATGATGTTTTTTCCGGTGTTACCTTAGTTGTGACGATACAGATGCAGTCCATCGCTCTGAGCCGGGAAGAAAGCCCGGGAAAATCAGCAGCATCTCATCGCGTGCTGCCCCTCCTGCTGCGCGAGCTCCAGCCAAGCAGCTGGTTTACGGCGTCATTAAGTCACCGTCTTCATAAATAACGTTACATTCACACACACAAACACACACGCCGACAGAGAGCCGCTGTCAAACCGACGACAGAACGTTTGCTCACCGGAGAGCCACCTCATCCCTCTCACGGTCCTCCTTCATCCCGTCATCCTGAGCCCCGCTCCTCCACTCCGAGGCTGCGTTCAGGAGCTGTAGGGAATCTAAACTCTGACAAACTCGGGGAACTTATTCTGAGCAGTGCTGACTAAATGAGAAGAGTAATAGAGTACAATCATTCCTGTAACTGAAACTGACCGATGTCTACTGGTGTAACGTTCAGAAATCGTTCATTTGTTTGTTTGTTGTGACAGGTGTCAGCACTAAATTTCCTAATTATCCAGACTTGTTTGCTATTTCACTTGATAGTTCGTGGACCTTCAAAATATTTTAGACCAACAGCAGTGAAGGCAACATTAATCTCCAGTGCAGTCCTGTACATGATGATTGTGTAATATGCAAATTAAACTATTACTGAGTTAAATATTAATGCAAACATACAAACATAATATTTAAACTGATTCAGTTGATTGATATGAACAATCAACTATGTAAAATCTATAACCACTGGATAGGTGGTTAATATCATTATAGCACACTCTAGATGCCATAATAGAAAAAAAACTCAGCTTTTACATTACATATGACCACAAATCAGTCAAATACTGCATTACATGAGGCTAAGTTCTTGATTTGTCAAAACACAGCATGGAGATGTCTTTATTCTTTAGTATTTCATTATATCTTAGAATCATTAATTTGCCTATAGAAATTAGCAGAACAATAACACCAGGAGATCTTATTATTACGATTATTATAAATTAATCCTTAATTTCTATATTACATAATAAATGATAAGAGTGGCCAACAGACCAAGAGCTTCAAGTCAAGTGTGTGTGTGTGTGTGTGATCTCCTTTCCATCACTAATACAACATAGGGCCCATGTCAAGGTGACTGCCGACATTCAGTTAGTCAACACACTGCTTCTAAATTCAAAAACTTTAAAATTACACTGAGTTCTTGTTATCACATGTATGACTCAACACCAAATGGCCGAGGAGGAGGAGGAGGAGGAGGAGGAGGAGGAAGAGTGTGTGTGGCAGCAGGAGACAAGGCCGTGTGGGCAGGTGGGAATCACAGCATGAATAGTTTACTGAACGTGTGGCTGCTCTCCATGTGTGTCATCATCATATGGCGTGTCATGGCTCCTTATAAAACATTCAGCACTCCACAGGAAGTGATGTAACCAGCGTTTTACACACTAAAACTACAGAGTCTGAAAAATCTGATTTTCCTCAAAGTACACAGTGGCTCTAGGACTGATATCATAAAATCTCCCTGATCGAAAAAATGAGCTGCAGTCGAGCTAAAAACCATCACAGCCGTTTCATGATGTTTATTTTGTTATCTCTTAAATATATTTTAACACTTTCCAGGTTTACGAAGGAAGTTTGTTTTATCCTAATAATTTACTTCAAGGATAAGACACTCCTTTAGTAGCCCTACAACGAACTCTCTGTTAAGTGTTTTGGCTGTCATGTTCTTTTGAGCTCCAATAAATTAACTCCGTTTTGATTTTTAGGTGTTTTCTGGTTGTTTTTTTGCCTCTCTGCTACTTGGACAGGGGTACGCTCCATTATTATCACATCCACTTCGCATATCACTGAAAAAAAAAAAAAAAAAAACTGTGTCAACCAAGTTCACTACAGTGTCTAAGTCCCGCCCCTTCCAGTGGACCCCATGGGACCTTAATTTGGAAAAATGTTGCACTGTAGTTAATAGACATTATTTTTCATTCCCATTTAAATTGTGTCTTAAATTCTCAAGTATGATGTTTGTCATTTTAAAAGATAATTTTACAAATCAACAAAGTGTCAGTTTGTGGTGAAGACAGTTAAGTACCACTTAGTTTTTGTGAAACCGCTCAGTGAACGACGTCTGTCGTCACCGACGCTAACATGGCTGTACGTTTAGTTTGTTTGGTTCCTTCAGAACGAGGGAAAATGGATTCAAAGAGGTCAACATCATTAAAGCATGAGCGTGTTGAGAGCTGCAGCTCAGCAAACACAGAGTCAGTCGCTTCTGTCACAGATCGTTGATCAGACGTCACTTACGCCACGATCGGGTGTGTCGTCTTTCTAAATGTGTGTTTTCAAAGTCTGATACTTCAGCAGTTGTGCCATAAACTGAGACTTTCTTGACTTGGAAAAATATCTTTTAAATTGACAAAGAGGGCGGGCCACATTACACCGGTTTTAGAATCACTGCATTTGCTCCCCGTTCGCTTCAGGATCGATTTTAAGGTTCTGTTGTTAGTTTTTCAATGTCTTAACGGCATCGCGCCTTCTTATTTATCTGACCTGCTTTTATCATATCAACCCTCGCGGATCCTGAGGTCCTCTGGTACTGGCCTTTTAATCATACCAAAAACTAGAACCAAAACCCACGGTGAGGCTGCGTTCAGTTATTATGGCCCCGTTTGTGGAACGGCCTGCCGGAGAACCTCAGGACTGCAGAGACTGTTGATGTTTTTACAAAGAGGTTAAAGACTCACCTGTTTAATCAGGCTTTTAACTGACTTTTTAAATTCTTTTACGTTTTTATCGGATTTG
>JAPQLA010000004.1:25271073-25287944 GCA_029822935.1 Naso vlamingii | reverse complement strand
CCATTGACTACCAGTGTTTGAGCTAAGCTAATTAGCGGTGGGCGAGCTCTGCCCGTCTCTTCCTTGTTACTGCGCACACAGTTCAAAGAATGGGATCTATGTTCTTGTCTGGAACTTGTCTGGAGGGAGGCAAATGACAAAAAGAGCAAAAAAGTTGGCATATCCCTCTGAAAGATCACAGTGTGTTTGTTACTCCAATAACATGAAATATTCTCACTTAAACTGCCTTTTTTTAATGTACAGACAGTTAAAGCAACTGTAGGATTGTGTTCAGCAGTTTGCTGAAGCTGTGGTCATCAGCACACAATCATGTGACGATGGTTGAATCTATAGTTGAAAAGGTTTTTAGTTGCTTTTTGTTCACTTTGTGGTGTGATTTTTTTCCCCCCCGCTGTGAACAAACTGTGTGTCTGTCTGTCCGTCCACTCTGAGGACAGGAGGTGTACTGTTCAGACCGACAATATGAACCAAAACATATGAAGCACAATGAACCATGACCCCTGAACACAGCACAAACTACCTCAACCTGTCGCTGTGTTTCGTCCCAGTGCAGCTGCATCTGGAGTCTTTCACTGCTCTGAAAACATGAAACCAGTGAGGAGATCCTGCAGGGCAGCAACACGGATTCTTTACATTCATGAGCAGAGATTATCAGACGCTCTCGCTTTACCAACATTAATTCAGTCAAATTAACCTGGTAGCAGACATGGAGTCACAGTGTTTAAGTCACATCTGTTCACACAAGAACTTCTGCTTAACAGCAAATACTGCTCACCAAACAGTCAAAAAACAGATTTAAGTCCTGCTACAGTGCAGCTTTCAGCACTGAGATTTCTGGTGTTTGTCCACGTTTCGTGACTTTTGTGAATTCACTCCACTGACAGAGAAATTTCTGAAAAATCAGATTTTATGTGGCACAAAGTTTCTACTTTAAATTTGATTTGCATTTACAAAAATACAACAAATCTGACTGAGAAGATGTTTTAAAGTTTCTACATGTGAGGAAAACTTAAAGAAAAAAGGGTTCTGCATTCATCTTTTATCACTTTCTTTCACTTTTAGTCACAGTCCATCGTTTCTCTCCTGTTTTGCAGCTGCTTCGAGACTCCTTCTCTGGTTTCAGTTGGGTCACATTCGAACTACAGCGACACCTTGAGGCAATCTGGGCAAAGCTGACCCCTGACCCTGGACCCAGAGCCCCGCCCCCTTCGATGGTCCCAAGCACACGAGGACTGGATGGGACATGCTGCGAAGGTGGACGACACCGACACCCCTCCCACCAACAGCAGGCGTCCAGTACTTACTTGTGCGTCACGGCTGGGCGAGCGTTTGGCCTGCGCCAACGTGTGCAGGATTTCGTTTAGGAGGGGAGAGTCCTACGAGTGTTGACGTGTGTTTACGAGCAGAGAAAGAGGAAAGAGAGAGAAGGAGTTCAATGCAAACAAAGTGAGCTCAGACTGGATCTGCACATTGATGCTGTGGTTTGTTTGGAGCCTGTTTCAGTGCCAGACGGGTGGAGTTTGTCACACAGTGACTGTAAAACAACAGTTTAACACGGTGACAGCTGGTCCACACTGCAGTGGGTTCACTGTCAGTCCCTCGCGTTCACACTCGCCCCTCTCGTCCGACTCTTGTTTTGTGACACAATTGTTTCTGGTTCTTCATCACTGACACTGCTCTGGAGATTTATCATTGTTGTCAGCTTCCATTGAAACTGTGTTTTTGCAGCTGCAGAGCCGTGAGAGCAAAATACTCTCAACTGAACATGTGATGTTTTGTCCGTTTGACCAATTACTGAATCTTTGAATCTTGAATCCTTGGCGGTTATCCTCAGTTTGATAAAAATCTCAGTTTATTATGATTCTTACTGTACAGGAACATCAGAGCCTGCACGAGATTTCCAGCAAATCAACATTAAAAATGTTCAGTTTGGATTTAAGTGAGTGACTCTGCCTTCTGAGACAAATTACAGAAGATGACCCGCTCTCATCTGGCACTCAAACAGGTAAAACTGTTCACCTTTGAAGTCATGAGACCCTCACCTGAGCTCTGCACTAAAAACAAAACACTAACAGGACTGCAGTCAACTCAGACTCGACATGTTCTTGAAGAAATCAGCGAAACGAGCACAACGAGAAAACGCTCCTCCTCGTCCTAAAGCAAAAGGCACAAAGCTCATGACTGAATCAGATGGAACAAAACAAAACAGCTCAAATGGTCAGCTTCAAGGCAAAGCTTCAAAGATCCATCACGCACTCCTCATGGTGTGACACTTTTAAAGGAACAGCCCCACATTTCCACGTCGTCTCCGGTCAGATGTGCACAAACGCTGGACGCAGCAGAAACTGTCAGCCTGGCTCCTTTAAAACGACACAACTCCAAAACTGTCTGATTTACTTCCTGTTACCAAACAAACTGCTTTCAACACATTCAGTTTGTGTAAATCAAAGAGTTTTAAACACACACACACACACACACAGCTGATGTGAAGTGATATGAAGAAGTGAATAAATGATGGTTCAACATTTTCTGGATTATTTTCTGATTCTTTGTGAATCCCATAAACTGTCATGAAAACATGCAGACATGTTTTGTTCCTGCTGAACAAACGACACAATCTCATCAGAGTCCGGCAGCGGATCGCACAGAACTCTGACTCTCTTCCACGTTTGTTCCTCTGATGATGTCACTGTGATGTCACTGTTTCTGCATTTGTGTTCGTGACTCCAGTCCAGTCAGAGAAGAACATCTGGCCTAAAGTATGTGGACGGCCCCGTGTACACGAGGTGACATCTTCCCTCTGACTCATCGTGACCTCACAGCTGCTGACTCGACAGAAAAGCAGACTGTCTCAGCATGTGGTTAATTAAGCACAGCCGATAAAAACTTCTCCTCATCACGGCGGCCGCGATGAAGCAGCTACAATCCTTTCGCTCATCACTGAGGCTGACTGCAGACGTGTCTGTACTTCCTGCACCAGCAGAGGTTCCCAACAGGCGGGTCGTGGATCAGCAAGAGGCCACCGCACATCAACAGCACGATTCACAGAAACGACTAACGGCTCATTAAACTTTATACAACTTCACTTGTTGACAAGCGTTTAGCACTAATAACCTCAAACTTGAGCCTTTTTACTCATCAACAATGCTCAAGGGTAACTAAGTACATTTACTCAAGTATTGTACTGAGGTACAATTCTGCTTCACCTGATATTTTTACTTCATGTCAATTTCTACTTCCATAAAATATATAATCATATATATATATTACTTAAACTCAGCTCCATGTTAACCAGCTGCAACATTACAGTCACATTCACATTAACGTCTCAGTTATTCAAATCCAATGCATTTATTTATTTTACTCTGAAATGGGACATTCTGCACGAATACTTTTACTTTTGTTACCTTAAGTGGCTCTGATGCAACTAATGATTATTTAAACTGGTAATTAATCTGCACAAATATTGTGAATAACTCTCATCATGATGTCTCATAGCCAAAGGTGACGTCTTCAGATTATGTCTTTTGTCCAACCAACAGTCCACAACCAAAGAACTCTTCGTTTACGGTCATAAAGGACAAAGAAAAGCAGGAGACACTCAAGTCTTAGAGCCTAGCAAACGCAAAAATTTGCTTAGAAATAAATGATAAAACCTGTCCGTTATCAAATAGTTGATTATTAATTGCTTATTGATCAACTAAGTGACATATTGTTGGAGTTATGATGTAAAAACTTTTATTCTTTGTTTCAGGTAAAATTTTTAATGCACGACTAAAACTGGTAACAGATTACTTCCACCCTACAGTAAGGCAAAGTTATGAGTACATCATCCACTGCTCTTCGCTTCATCTTGCAGTATTTTTTTCATTTGTACGGGTTATTTATTACAACATGCTCATTTGGGAGAAAAATATGCATAATGTTAACCCTCTCATCACACTGAGGCTCATTTGACTAAACTTCTGCCTGTTTGACTGTATAAGATACAAGTGTTTAACTAAGTAAAAACAGGAAAACCTCCACCTGTGTGACCCCGTCACGTGTTTGAACCAGAGTTCAACACATCCTGTGCATGCCAAAGAAACATAAAGTAAGCTGGGTGGAAGCAGCACAGCCAGCACAGACCAACAACAGAAACATGAGCAGAGAGACAGCGCAGCGGGTCAGCCTTTAATGTTTCACATCTCCACACTTTTTATGAGACACAGGATCATTAAAGGCATTGAGAGGAGGGACAGAAGCTCGTCTCCACCTGTCAGGACGTCACGATGCTGCATACCTGCACGGCTTCAGATGAAAAGTTCAAACATAAAACATGTGAAATGAACAAACATCATGCTGCGCTCACGGCTCAGTGCATCCTGGTTTCCTCCACACACGAGACTGTGCTGAGAACAAATACCTTCAGTCTTCATCCTGTCATCTTCTGAGGGGTTGATCATCTATTTTTAATATTCTCTATTTTTACCAAAAGCTGTTCTGTTTCTGCTCCTGTTACCAACAAACAATTGAAGGAGAGCTGACGGATGTCACGGCACTCTGCTCTTACCTCGATGCTGGTGCTAAGGCTGGGCAGAGTGTCCGAGGTCACCGTTGTGCTTTGAAGGCTGGAGAAGTCCCACAGGTTGACGGGCACCATGGGGTCCGCCGCCTTGGAAGACTCCGCCCATCTCTGACTGTCCAATAAGGTCACTTCGTAGAATTCCTGGATATCTGAAAGGACAGAGACGAGACACACTTTATTATCAAAGCAAGAAAAACAGAGAGGTCCCACTCTGACTGAAACCCAAGAGATTTTCAGAGACAGTCAAAGCGTCTTTTGCTTTGTGATAAGTCACGAGGTAATCTTCAGTCATCAAAAACAAAAGGCATGGCTGTTCCTTGAATATTTCAAACATTTCTAATCTCCAACGGCATTCTGTTGTTACTGACTCTAAACATATCGCACGACAAAAACAACGACAACCACGACAACAACGACAGGACCCAAAAAGAAAAATTAAAAATCACAGAAATCATATTTTAACAGTCACATGACACACTTCAAACAGCTGTTTGCCTGCTCACAGTAAACAAACAGCTGCATGTGTAGCTCCACCTTCTTGGGCCCCCGAGGGAAGGGTGCCAAAAAACAGGACAGTACGGATCAGTTACTTCAGCACCAATCCCAACATTTAAAACTGGAAACGCAAATAATCGCGTGCCGTTTCAAACCAAACTGTCCCGCTCAGTGGGAGAGTAGCTTAGTCTGAACTACATCAGTCAACTGACCCCTTGATCGACAGAAGCAAAATTTTCAACTTTTGACAGTCAAATTAATTTTTCAGGAAAATAATGAGGAAATACCAAAAATACTCAGACTTCAGCTTCTCCTTTTCAAAGTTTTGGCTCCTGTTCTCAGTTTTCAGACATTGTTTGAATGTCTTTGGGTTTTATATTGTTGGTCAGACAGAACAAAACATTCAAAGATTCTACCAAAGCATCCTTTCACAGTTGTAGCAGGATTAAATCATTGAGACATCCCAGCGAAAAAGATGCTGCACCCGTAAAGATTTTCAGCCGTGAGCTTCTTTCAGACGGTTCCAAAACAGAAGCAGCAGCAGAATAAAGACCTGGAACTCTGAAACTCAGAAAGCTTCAACTAACACCTGCCAGAGTCAAACAATGTCCAGAGTTTGGGAAATGTCTGAAATGTCAAATAGTGAATAGGGCGTCTTTATATCAAGATCCACATGTGGACAGTTCAGGAAGGAAGTGTCACATTTAGTTCTCCTGCTTTGTTGATTGTGATCGATTTCCTTTTTACTTTGGACAAAATGTTTCATTTGTTATTTGTCATTAGATGAACACATGAAAGGAGCGTGAGCTTCAGTTTTGGGACCAAAACAAACTCAGAAACCGAACACGTCATTGATCGTCACAGGACGATTCATTCTGACCGACTGATTGACACTTTGATTAGCATTGTGAGTCCGTCCCTGCAGTTACAATTACAGTTCATTTGAATGTGAGGCCAATATTATAAAAAGCCTCCAGCCCAGTGCTCACGTCCAACATGCTATTTTATTTTTGGAGGAGGCCTTTCAGAGAGCAGACGTCGAAAATAACCGAGGCTTTCTTTGGCGCAGCGCAGCAGCTGCCTGCCGGCTGGCACAGATGTTTTCCCATCAACCGTCAGATCACCACTTCAGCATTGCAGCCACTGGCCAGTAAATGTGATCAGATATCAACCGTCACACAGCTTCTCTGTGACCTCTCCGTCCTCGAGCAGCCAGCTGGTTTCTCATGTACAATGTGATCAAATCAAGTGGCACATTTCACACACAGAGACAACTCAAAGTGCTTCAACTCCGGCAAAACATTAGAGAAATAAGCAGTAAAAAACAAAATAAATCAGGTAAGATAAAAGTCTCTGAACGTCCATCAGAAGCTCAGAAATCTGTTCAAAAAATGTTCTTAAGAAAAATGTATAACAATGACACACAAAACAAGTCACCCCAGTGCATGCTGGGAGAGCTCCTAACACACCTACCTGCTGTACCTGCAATCACATGACCAGCACTCAGCCAATCACATACACATTCGCTCACGGTCACAACTCTTATGTTTCTTTTATTTCAAAATAAGAGCCTAGTGTTGTCCAGTACATCTTCTTCCAAGATTAACAAATTACTCCACAAACTGATTTCAAAGAACCAGTGAGCTGCAGAATAAGCAGGATTATTTTAGCCTGAGTTGCTTAAAGCTCTAGTGTGTAACGTTTGTTGCCCCCTTGAGGAATTCTGAGTAATTACCCAAACATCGTCAGTGCCTCTACGTTCCGATCACACTGAGAAGCGTCGCCAAAGACGCGTCACCAGCAAATCCATTGTTCTCCTCTGGTACAGCGCACCTGCCAGGCGCTCTTCTCTTTTTGGGCGCCCATAAAAGTTAAAATAATTTCAGCTCTTCAGCTCAAGGCGTGGAGTCGCACCGCTCGTCAAAGTCACTTCTGGTTGAAGCAGCCAATTAAATCCACAGGAGGAGGGTTCGACTACTCACGACATCCTTCCTGTTTTGTTGCCAGCGGAACAGTAGGATATTGGCGAACACAAAAAGACGTTTTTGAAGCGGCCACGCCTGGTGTGACGCTTCTCAGCATGATCAGCCCTATAGGGTGCTTTCACACCTGGATCGTTTGGAGAACTTGTTTGAACAGGAAGCATTTCCCCCCTTGGCCCGGTTTGTTTGGGGACTTGTGAACAGAGCAATCTCACTCTGATGCGAAGCAAAACAAACGAGCTGAGATCACCTAGAAGGCCGGTCTCGTTTACAGAGAGGATGCAATCAACTCAGCAACCAGAGGAAATAACTGTTTGGCTCCTTCACCCTGCCTGCAGTAATAAAAGCAAATCATAAAGCAGTGACAGCCTAAATCACCATTTCCACCCAACATCAGCACTGGTGCTTATTGCGGCAACATAACAGAACTCGACAACATCTCTTGGTTCGACAACTGATTTAGTTTAGAGAATTCCGTTCAGATCGTCCTCGCAGTAAACTGCAACGTTCCTCGGCCCAAACGACCTCCTACCAGTCGGCTTTTGATCTCCGATCAAACAACATCACATGAAATGTGACATCTTATATCAACCCAAATCCCTTTTTTTTGGGTAAGGTCAACTAGCTAACGTTAGTTTGCCTCTGAGATTTGCCAAGTGCAACCACATGACATTCATTTACCTACGCAGAGAGAAAAGGAGGCTGTGACGTAATGGCGTAGGCACAGCTCTGTGTTTGTGTGTGCTTTGGCGTGCTTTACAATACTGCAGTGTGAACATGAAACGACTCAAAGGAAAAGTTCAACCATGAATCATTTTATCATCTGAGTCGGAACAATGCAAACAAGCTACAGGTGTGAAAGCAACTTTAGGTACAAAGAAGAAAAGTGAGAACGAAACGGTTCACCAGTTCCACGTCCTCTGTATACAACTGTACAACAAATCCACAATGTCAGTGTGTGTGTTTTACACGTGTTACACTGAAATGTATATACTTATATGTTCTGGATTGCAGCTGTAACGTTGGTTCTGTTGGGTTCTTTCATATGAACGAAGAACGAAGACTCAGGTCAAACTCATCCAGTCACTCAGCGTGTCTGAATAAACCATCTGTTACAGTGAAAATGTGTCTGATTTTTACAATGAGGCAACTGTGAAGCTGTAAAGTCACAATTAAAGTTGGATTTAAGGTGAAGTTATTAAAATATGAAAATCACTTTTCATGTGTAAGAATGTTTCTTGTTATCCAGCCAGTCAGCCGTGACTGAAGTCGCTGTCTGCATGAGTACAAAGTTAGATTTCCTCATAACCAAAAACATCAGTATGAGAAGTTTACTGACGAAAGAAGATTTAAACACAAACACACTGACTGTGGCCACATGAGCTCAAACAACATTCAGAGAAAAGGAAGAGTTTCTCTCTATTCTCTGTAAAGTCATGAAAAGATCAATTCATACTCTGTAAAAGTTGTTAAACGTAGTCTAGAACTTTTTGTGCCGTTCAAGAAGCACTTCCTTCAGCTTGGCTCTTTCACAATAAAAGCCAGACACACATCAGTGCCACGTGGAGCTGCTGCAGTCACTCCACTCGGATCCGTGCAGCTTCAGACGGACTCTGTCCGACTACAATGTCGTCACATATACATTCAGATATATCACAGTCAGACAGAAGAAAAGTCACACACATATTTATGTCGTGTGTGTTTCATGGAGCAGGTTGTTCTGCAGTGATGGAACTGACCAACACAAGCTTTGTTGTCAGCAAAGAGGAGCCAAATTACAGAAAAAACAAAGACCTGATTTTCACTGATAGCATCTAATGTTAATGCAAGACCATCTGACGACCAAAAATAGCTCCAAACATCAACACAGACGCTGATCTATGATCTAAAAATATCCTGTTCTGCTCTGTTCGCTTCCAAACCGTCTCATCGTTTTTCTGCATTAATTCTGTTTCCTGTGTGTCAGCCTGAGCGCGTCCGTCAGTCCATCCATCACTCAGTTCAGACTGAAACAAGCTCGTCGGATGGGTTGTGATGACATGTGGTTCAGACATTCATGTTCCCCTCAGGATGAGGACGATCCTCTGACTTTTCATCTAGCGCCATCATCGGGTCAACATGTAAACGTGTTCAATCCTTTGGTTTATGAGCCAATACCTACAGAAAGACTTTCCCATCAGCCTCAGCTGGACTTCGTGTTCAGATCTATTAGCAAATATTAGCATGCTAGCATATTAAACTAATGCGTTCAACATGGTGAAGTGAACACTGTCTTTGTGACCATATTAGCACTAAGCTCTGAAGCATCATTGTCCATAAGAACAATCTCACAGAACTGCTGGCGTGGCTGTAAATCTTAGCCTTGTTACTGAATAAGCAAGTCTGAAGCAGCATCCACCTAAATGGATTACAGGGAGGGGAAGGTCAGCATGGATCAGCCTGAGCAGGTCTGAACTGTTACACTGTTAAGTGTGAAATAAGGACCCTAAAACCAGGAAGAACCGTTAAAGATAACAACCAAAAACCTGGATGGTTACAATCCTGTTGGTTTAACTTTTACTGAGCAACTTAGTCCTGTTCAGATGAGAGCAGCTCTGCTAAAAACAGACAAGTCTTTCCTTTGCATTTAAAAAAAAACAATACACATTTGTATGAATCGCATAAACAGCTGAAAGCACTGTAGTATGCATGTAGTACCAGGTTGGCAGTTGGTGGTATAACTTTGCAATGCCATGAGATGGCGATAATGAGTCATTGCAGCCTCTGGTCTGCCGCAGCTGCCAGACGAAGAAGTCAAGAAAATGGCTACTGTGCTACAAGCTGCAAGTCTAAGGTGCAATGCTGAAGCCGGTTAGAAGCGGCTGTCAGTACCCGATGTGAGTCCTGCGTCGATCTGATTTGTGCATGCGGGAAAATGTCCACCATTTTGGACAGCTAGCTATGGCTACACCACTTGGACAAATCACATGTCACAATCTGAGTTTGTCGGTCTAAATCAGATTTAATGTTTTAAAACTACATCATAAATGAACAGAAATGCTAAGCTTGCGCTAGCTTAGCCGGTAAGAATGCAAGCACTAGCAAGCAAACAGGGCTGCTTGTGCTAACGTGATTGCTTGAATAGGGTTGGTTTGGCTTTGTGGCTAACGCTAGCCAGAGCCGTTTAAATGGCATTCAAATGGCTCTGGTGCTGCCGCCAGCATGTGTTTTAAATTCAAATTGTAAGATGCTAGCATAACGTAAGTCGCTAACAGTACTTCAACTAACATAGCTGGCAAATAAATTACTCAACAGCTTACATCCAGTTTACAGAAGAAAAAAAAAAAAGCCTATGTCGCTAACTCAACTTGTAATCCCAACAGAAAGCTGGGAGGTAAAGTTCGGAATACTAGAAAATGAAGTATCATTAACATAAGTATTTTACAACCACATGATTTGTCCAATTGGTGTAGCCATAGCTAGCTGTCCAAGATGGCGCAACTCACACATCAGGTACTGACAGCGACTACATTAGCAAGAGCAGTTTCAGAAAATGCTGCTGAATCAGTTTGCATCTCTGTGCAGAGGGGTTCGTGTCGGCACAGGCACAGCACGTACGAGCCTGTTGGTCGCCAGCTGTTCTCACTGTAAGAGCAGTGCTACTTTTTGGCCTGACAGCGGCAGACAAAACATGACACGGTAGCTGATCTCTGTCACAGCTCATTCTTTGTTGTCAGTTTGGTGTGAAGGAGCCTTTACCCCGGAGTTTTTCACCAAACGTTGTAAACATTCGGGATGATGGAAGAACACAGCTTGCAGGTTTCCGCTTCTCACACTGAGAATTTGCTCTTTTCTCTGTTTCACATCGCTGTGAATGAATACTGCTGGCTTCGGCTGGCTGTCAAAGTTGAAGGTGAGAAGTGGTTGCAGTTTCTCTGCTCTTAGTTCGGGTGTCCTCAGGGGACGAGCTTACAGCACCGTATTGATGTCCAATAAAAAGGGACCTCTGTGGAATTGTGAGAGCGTGTTAGGAGATCATTTTACAGCGAAACGAGCAATCTGTCTCCCAAGTTAGAGGTTTATGTTTGACAGCAGCACTGCAGCCACCGGAGAGGATCGCATCCAGTCTGTCACAGAACTTCAACAGGGTTCTTCATCCTGGAACCACAGCAGAAGTGTTAAACGCTCAAATTCATCTATTCATAAATTCTACAAATTCTTCAGATAACAAAGGTCAGTGAGAGGCTCACAATTAAGGAGCTGAAATAGTTAGTTGATTAAGTGATTACTCAAACACAAATAACTTTTTTGGCAACAACTTTAATATGATCAAACTGCTTAAAAGTCTTCTGAAGCACAAAGAGAGAAATCCTGTGGATCCAGTTTGGTGTGTGAACAGAAGAGGATCAGGCTCTGAAACGAATCCCCTCAGTCAGGCTGCAGCTCGAGGAGAGAATGTGTGCAAACAAATGCTGTTTGTGAAGACAACCAGAACGCAGAGACGCCTTCTTAATCATAAGAGGACATT
Organism: Naso vlamingii; assembly: GCA_029822935.1. Classification (NCBI taxonomy): domain Eukaryota; kingdom Metazoa; phylum Chordata; class Actinopteri; order Acanthuriformes; family Acanthuridae; genus Naso; species Naso vlamingii. The sequence goes on along the minus strand of JAPQLA010000004.1, from coordinate 25,276,393 downwards.
TTCATGAAGTCACATGTCTGCATCCAAAGAACGGGCTCTTTAGTTCACAAGTTATTTCTGACCCTCAGTGATGAAACAAATCAAAGACAGTTGACGTGCAGCTGGATTCAGAGAACAGCGATCATATCAACCTGTTAGACTGCCGAGTCTCACACAAGAGCCTCTGTAGCACACACTAATAAAGACCACACCTATTTAAACTGCTGTAGTTATCAGAGCAGCAGCTGTGCAGAAAATACACAACGACAGGAAAACACACCACACCCACAGTGTGTGCAGGTCGCCAACACAACACGGGCACACGCTGATTTTACATTTTACATTCCCTGGTGAGCTAATACTTTAAGACTTTTCACAGCTGAATTTAAGGTGTAAATCACAGTCATATCTTCAGAGTCCATCAGTCATGAAGTCAGCCTTCTACAAACACACCATTAGAAAAAAACAGTCGAGGAGACGTCAGGTCCAACATGGCTTTATCAGTTTAAGCCTTCGGCTGTTTTTGGTCCCTGCACACAAAGCAGAGCAGGTTAACAGCAGGTCGGGCTACAAGATCTACAAGACAAAGGGGCCAGAAAGTCTCCTTGTTATACTTTTAGTACAACATGTAAGCCAGACAGAGGGTGGATGCTTTTACTGATGGTAGCAAAGCTAACACTTTACCCCGGCTGCTAGTCTCTGTGCTAAGCTAGGCCTGGGCGATACAGCTGAAAAACCTGTCACGATACTGAAGTGTCATATCGATCATATCGGTAATTGTTGGTCATGTAGGTTGTGACTGATGACTTGTGCATTCTAAGGGGTGGGAGCAGCTAAGGTGATAAAATGAGTAAATATCACAATATATTTTACCAAATATCTTGATACTGAGACAGTGTTGTAAGGATGACTATTGGTGATTTCACAAAACAGAACAGAATATTACATCACTTTACTGTCATGAAGCCCTTCAAACCAGGAAAAGACAAAAACTTCTGCCACATCACGATATAATCTGAAATCTGGTCTCATATCACGATACAGTACAATAATTATATATTGCCCAGCCTTATGCTAAGCTAAGTTAAACACCAGAATTTCTGAGGAAAAGCTTCACCATTTATGTTCGGGGTGGGAGGCTGAAGAAAAAAACGCAGCCTCTCTACAGCAGCAAAGTCGAAGCAGAGTTCATTTTTAAAGGAATGCAAACCAACGAAACACTGCTGCAGCCAATCAGAGCGAGCAGAGCTGATCAAACCTCCGCGAGGGAACAAGAAGACTTCGTTTGCATTTGTGGATGAGACGACACTCCTACAGCTCCACACACACCTGCCCACCATCAGATGCTGCGCCCGCTTCCTCAGTGTCTCCCTGAGGAACAATTTGGATGTAAACGTGTCACTCAGACAAGTCAGGAGTCTTCCAGACACTCAGCCGCTTAAACATGTGTTAACATGTTCACTCCACATGGGCTGTAGATCACAGAGGCGTGAAAGGCACACGGCACGACGGCAAAGCTAACCAGGAGCTGAGTGACAGTAAAGATGAGGGTGGTGTTTAATGTCTGCTGTTGCGGGAAACTTTTCAACACGTGTGCTTGCTGAAGACGTTTCCATCCGACTGAACAAAGAGCAGCCGTGTTAAGGTGGAATTACCTGAGCAAGTCTGCACCAACTCCACGCATCAACGCACTCACCACACCACTGCTTTAAAGTGTCTTCAAACATGGTATATACTGTACAATGTGAAAGGTTTGCTGTGTACTATCTAGATATGCTCTCAAACAATTAATAAACTTACTCAACCTAATCATAACTGATTAAAATCATCAGTTCTTGCAGCCCCTGACCCTTATGTCACGAGTCATGGGCAGAGTTCAGACAGTTTGCAGAGTGACCTCCAAATCTTTACAGCTGCAGACTGAAAGTTGATTTATTAAAATGAAGAGATTCAACTGATGCCATCTGTCTCTCAGACGAATCGGGCCAGTCTGAACTGAAAGACTGAGAAGAAACGCAGAAACTGATGCACACGTCTCTCTCTCTCTCTCAGTCTGTCTCTCTGTCTGTCTGTCTGTCTGTCAGCGGTGGTGGGGGGTGGGATTATGCACTGGGGGTAATCATCGTGTCCACAGAGGGATTACACTGTGCTCGGCTGCTGCAGACATCTCTTTTTGGGGAGTTTGGCAGATTGGAAACTGCGGCAGAAATCTATTTTTCATCAGTGACACTCAGATGCTGGGACGTCAGGGTGAGCGTGACAAACACACCGCGGCCGGAGACACACGCTGGAGAGCGAGCACGCAGAGGCACTGTGACAGGCTACAGGACATTTATTATAAGCTAATAATGAAACTTTTTAAAGCAATCCTTGGGATATGATTCTGTTACTGATTTAAATTGAATTAAATATCAATTTGTTTTAAATGAACTGAGGTGAACACACAATTTGCCATACTTTAACATTTATTAGTCCTGAATATATTTTTTCAGGTACAACTAAATAAAATTCAGATTTTTTAGGGACATGAACCCTGGGAACTTCACTGCATCTCTCTTACCTGTTGAACTTAACAGGTGTTGAAATAGCATTCCTGCGAATGTTAGCAGGCTAGGCTAACTTGTTTCTGCTTTTTAAGTGAAAGACAAACTTAAAGCAGCAATATGTGACCTTTTCACCTTGAAATAACAGTTTTAAAATGATTTTAACATCAGACTGAGTTGGAACAGGTTGATGGGCTCTCTGTCTCCCGCACTGGTGAAACTGGCTCATATTTTATGGGAAAAAATGTCCTCTGGTTTTCCCTCTGATGTGGAGATTTGACTTGCTAGCAGATGGAGGTCCAGCGCTGGACCAGACCCGAGTGAGCGGGCAACGCAACTGCACTGAACAGCCTCAACTCACTTCATGACAGAGGAGAGGACGCTGTGGAGAGGACGGTGATGGAAGAAAAGAGACAGTGAGCGCGCGAGGCGTATTTGACCGGGGACAGCACTGCTTCATAAAAGGCTGCAGACACAAAACTGGACTTGTTGCTGTTGCACAGGAAGTAGCTCTGTGCTAAGTGATATGTCACGTGCTGTAGCTGTTGCTGGATTTTTAACACATGGGGAAAAATACCCGTAATGATGTGGGGGTGCCAAATCACACGGAAATAAATTTATGCATAATGTTGCTTTAACTGCACGATGGCTCCTCCAAAATGTTTACTGTTGGTAAGAGATTTACATCACCAACAGAAGGCATCCAACACTGTGCTGATAAAGAGGAAGAAAACAGCGTGATGTGCAGCCATTACAGAATGAGTTTGAACAGCACTCACTCAGAGGCTCCAGACTTTTCCACAATATGTCCAAAAAGGCTGAATGTAAATAAAACACACAGAACTGTATCTAAAACTGTGTGTAAAATCAATCAGATGATCCAGTAACAGTCAGTGAATGATCACCATGTTGAAAAGTTGATCAGTACTGGCTGTTTAAAGTCTGATCCCAAACATGAAGCACTGTCTCATGTCCTTCAGAGTCCACAGGTTTGACACAGAAGGAGAGCTTGTTTATTCAGCTCGTGTTTTTATTTGTTTCCATTTCTCACCATCAATAATCCATCAACAAACACAAAGTGTGGAGCCTCACAGACATCTGAAGACGTGTCGGCGTGTTGGAGGCTTGTTGAGATAACAAAGAGAGAATGAAATCAATCTGATGTGTCTGTGCTTCAAGCAGCAGAGCAGCCAAACAGAAGAAGGATGAGGAGAGAAGGAGACAGGCCAATGAGTTCACGCTGATGATCTTCACTCATCTATTAGTGATGAAGATGCTGAGAGGAGGAGCCTGAGCGGGATGTTTGCAGGATGAACAGAAACTGAAGGAGTCGAGCCGCCACCACATTTTCCCTGCTGAACCTGAGCCACTGTTCAAATTATAAAGTTAAATCTGAAACACTTATGTACTGTGATATTTACACCAACATGTTTGTGCTGTGTTGCATGTTTTCAGTTGACTGGCCGCCAGAGACGTTAATTCAAAGATTCACTGTGAGGTGAAGCAATAGAGGGCAACATAAAGGAGCATTCAGCCCCATAAATATTTCAGAGACCCTTATGACAGGCTGTGTGATTACATTATGCCATAGATCTGGTGAATACTATTGTTTACACAGTGCATCCTGTGCATCAGAGGTCGGACAGGCTTGAATTTGTCTCTGCAAGTCAGTGTCAGATAAATAAATAAAGGGAGTCTGATTATCACAGCCGATCAGGCTCAGTATGAAAGATACAGAAGATCAATTTGTGGTTTTATAGACGATCAAAACGTCGGATCGAGCTGCAGAAGAAATTAATTCAGTCTGACAAAACTTTGACGCTAGAATAAAGACTATCAGACCTCAAATGTCAGTATCTGTTTCCATGGTTTCCAACGCTGCAATATTAGAAACTTTGAGTCACACTAAAACACTTCACACCTTTGTTAAAAAGGGCCAGAAACGCCCCGAGTTCCTTCAGTGAGGATGTTTGGCAAAGCTAGAGACACTCCCACGGTTAGACAGGTGAAACAGTGCCAGACAGCCAGTCAGTCAGACAGACAGTCAGCTAGTCAGTCAGACAGCCAGTCAGTCAGACAGTCAGTCAGACAGCCAGTCAGTCAGACAGTCAGTCAGACAGCCAGTCAGACAGCCAGTCAGTCAGTCAGACAGCCAGTCAGTCAGACAGTCAGACAGTCAGTCAGTCAGTCAGACAGTCAGTCAGTCAGACAGTCAGTCAGTCAGTCAGACAGTCAGTCAGTCAGACAGTCAGTCAGACAGTCAGTCAGTCAGACAGTCAGTCAGACAGCCAGTCAGACAGTCAGTCAGTCAGACAGCCAGTCAGTCAGACAGTCAGACAGTCAGTCAGTCAGTCAGACAGCCAGTCAGTCAGACAGTCAGACAGTCAGTCAGTCAGTCAGACAGTCAGTCAGTCAGTCAGACAGTCAGTCGGACAGACAGTCAGACAGTCAGTCAGTCAGTCAGACAGTCAGTCAGTCAGACAGTCAGTCAGACAGCCAGTCAGTCAGACAGTCAGTCAGACAGCCAGTCAGTCAGACAGTCAGTCAGACAGCCAGTCAGACAGTCAGTCAGTCAGACAGCCAGTCAGTCAGACAGTCAGACAGTCAGTCAGTCAGTCAGACAGCCAGTCAGTCAGACAGTCAGACAGTCAGTCAGTCAGTCAGACAGTCAGTCAGTCAGTCAGACAGTCAGTCGGACAGACAGTCAGACAGTCAGTCAGTCAGTCAGTCCTGGGAAACTCAAACTGATCGGACCACATTCCTGCTGCTCGGCGTCCGTTAACCCTGCAGCAGCGTCT